>CM049314.1:67401299-67881299 GCA_026874595.1 Sipunculus nudus | reverse complement strand
AAACATAAAGGCGGTTACCTCCAACAAAAAACAAGAGGAAAAATTTGCGTTATGTAGCTGACCTACACGTATGGAATATTACCATCGATATTATCATGTATATATAAATTTCGTGATACGAAAAATGCGAATCAGCGAAACGCCGATATAACGATGATTTCGCGCAGCCCTATTTAACATGGAATACGTCAGGTCTAACTGCATGACCCGCACAAATTTATAATCTAAAAATCTTAAATATAAGATAAATTAATCAGAAAAAATTATCAGTTTTTCGTATATTACATATTTGGAAACACTTTGTTTTCATAGTATTTATATGTGCTTGTCAATGGTACCATGGCAACGATTAAGGTTATATTAAAGGGGCCTTTTGCGATATCTGACGTGAAGTAATTTATTGAATATTTGACAAAAATGGGTCAGAAAACGCCAATCCAACGGTACACAGGCTGTTCGATTTGTTTACATCCCCTTGTTTATAACATTGGGGGGCCGCCCACATAATTCATACACGTTGAAGAAGGACATCAATTGGAGATTCAGATTACTACAGATTTGCAAATGGCATTTTGTTTTTAATGACTTTTCAATATCCGCCCATATCCTTCCAACCATATTAAGTTAGTTTTTTTTTCTATTTGTCAACATGGGCGAATGTACCGTGTTTACAAACAGCATCAAGAACCTTTCTTAATAGGAATTAACTACAGCTCAATCATATTGAAGCACAGTAATCCAACAATTACATACATTCTACAGATAATGCAGATGAATAGCTAGCTTTAAGAAAAAAAAACTGATCGAATGTTTCCACGCACCACTTAGACAATTTTGAAGCCATACGTTGAGGATGACATTGACAAAGAGTGTATATTTCATACTGTCTGGACTATAAGTTACACGTCTCGACTATTTGCCCTAACACAGTTTCTGGTCTATATTTCCTTAAGGTCAACTTCTCTTTCAGCCATAATGCAACTCTGGATTGCGTGTCATGTCCAAATTGGGCTAGACTTGCATCAGCTTGTAAAGTAATCCCAAGCATTCTTCCAGCCCTCCATTTCCATAACAGATATCACCAACACAGTTATATGCCTTTTATTACTTTTATATGTCTGCCTGTCTGTTTTCTGTGTAAATAAATATCAAAATATTAAAAATGGATTCAATTTATTGTAGATATAAAAAAAATTGCAAATGGAATCAAATGTCAATGTAAATGGAATCAAACGCAACAAAACGGCAGGCACAGCATGCTGCATGTACAGTATTTATGTTAGTACGACTGTGTCCTGTTAAGGAACTGCAACTAGCAAGGAGCAAGCCCCTAGCCTGTAGAGCGATTCGTTTTGCTAGAGCGACTCATTGAACCGACCACAGCAGAAGATCTTTATGCACAGTGCGCATGCCCATAGAAAAGGCCTATTTTGTTGAATTTAAATGCTACTCGGCGGTGCTGTCAGGCTCTGAGAGAGAGAGAGAGAGAGAGAGACAGAGAGAGAGAGAAAGAAATATTTTATTTGATATAAAAGTATCCATACAAAATATATTCAATATGCCAATATTTTTTATTATGTCTGGAGACTGTTGTTAAGAATTTTGCTCCGCTCACAAAACAGCCGCTTGTGCATAACACGTGGAGAAAGACTTTGTACATTTGTGGAGGTTAATTGGTTATAACTTTTCTTAATATTTGAGACTCTATGATTTAATGAGGAAATTTATGAAAAAACTGGGAAGATTTACAACTTTAATTACTGAAATTAGTTTGTTATTGGTTAAAAATTAAATGAACATTATCCATAGCCGGCTAGGCTAAATAAATATTCATTGGACCACCATATCGAAGATTAAACTATGGAAGGCACGAAACTTCTTTCCAAATTGACAAAAAAGGTGGCTTTTGACGCGGTCTTATTGGTTTATCTTGTACAATGAAGGTCATGATTTCACTTTACTTTAAGAATGACCTGCAATATTAAAATCTTATAATTTGCTTATCGTAAAGCCTAAGTCAATATTGTTGATATTTGGTAAATATCATCTAAAATGCTTATTATATGCATAATACAAATTCATATTATGATTTTTATATACCTTATATTTTTATGGGGATCATTGTTGGGACCTTACACCCCAAAGCCACAAACTATGCCGACCATATATTCCCAGACATATATCACTCCTTATAGCATGCTAAACACTTTTTCCCATATTTGCCAAATAAGGAAGCCTTAAAAGCGTAAATTGCTCAAAAATTATTAAAACTCTTCCTGCAAAAGGGCGTAATTATTTTTTTAATCTTTTTATCTATCATGCTTCCATTTATATTTTGAAACATTAATAATAATTTAATTCAAATCTCAATAAGTTTTAAGTGAGAAAGCTGCTGCTGACCTAGAACAAAGGTCCTAGCCTAACGTTTCTTAGTTAAAAAGGATTCTACTGATGTGTGTCTCGCTTTGGGTGGGTGGCTGGAATAACGGAATTATAAAAAAAAATCCCGATTTTCTTATTTGTTAATAAAAATTTAACTTGAATAACTCGATTCATATGTCTTTGTATAAAACACTTTAGTAGTTTTAAAATATATTTCATTTACGAGATATAATATAAATAACATATTCTTGTCAAGAATTTATATTATCTAAGAGGTTTTGTTTTTACCAGGAAAACCCTCGAGAGATAAGGAAACGTTGTACATATTTAGAAAACTGTTATTTAATAAAACCCAACCAAGCATTAAATCGAGTTTCTATGTAAAAGATGGTCATAAAAGTATATGGCTAAGCGAACATGAGACAATAAATAATTACTTTGACATAAGGAAACCATTGCTGTCGGGCAAAACCATTTCACAACAAGCAAATTGGAACATTTAAGGGCTATAAAGCAAGTATATAACTGTCTGGAAACTAATACAGCAAATTTGTTACCCATTTGGGAGCAAAACCGGGTCTTTTCTACTTCTTATATTCTGCATGTATATTAACCGGCAAGTACGAAGGGAATATTTCATTTGTTTTTTTCATAGAGGAAAACTTATGTTTCTGCAGCACAGGACAGAACACGGCTAATACCTGATATTTGTTAAAGTCTGCTTAAACAATTGTTGGCAGTGAAAACGAAAATTTACGATCTACAATTATTTAGAGGAATGTATGATGATTTTGTATGAATTTTAAAGAAAAATTATTTGTCATGGAACGATTCCATTGAATTTTCTAGCATAGAAAACCTCAAAATGTAGCCAATAAACGTATACATATGTTAATATGTGTGTATGGTGATTTTCCTTAATCTAAACATTGTGAGTCCAACGGAACACGCACTGGTGCTCTTCATCTAACGGATATTGCAACGTAAGTAATCTCCAAGTGCTACGGAATCGTTCGGCCACTCCTTAAGATAAAGACTGATTTATCAACAGTAATCGGGGTAACATCATGTCTGTCATATTGGTTCGATAAACTACCAGTGTGCATGATCAAAACCAGTCCGTCTGGTTAAATGGCTCGCGTGTCTGGTTATTAAAGGCGTGAACCCCATGCAACCTTTCTCGACTTTTACCAGAAGTCTTAAAAATGTAAATATACACTTATTTATTTTACATAGATTGTACATATAGTTATTAAACTAATCAAGGTTAACCCCCCCCCCCATGGCTCACATGAAGGCGTACAGTAGCCTGTAATCAGGGGTGAAGAAAACGGAAGGGCACGGAGAAAACCACCCGTTTTGGAGGGGCAACTATAACCAACTATCATAGCTATACGGCCGGGGGGGGGGGGGGGTCGACCCAAGTCGCAAGTGGAGAGAGCAGAACGTTTTACCCCTCGACTTTCTGGGCTCGAAAATAAATATTAGAGTTTACGAGGGCGAAAAAAGTATAAACATATCAAATGTCGAAAATATATATAGTCCGAATAATAATTCTCCTAACCCTCAGTTTGTCTAATATATCAGCCATATAAAACCGGAGTCTAGAAATTTCTATATTTCTGATCATAGGTTGTTTTTTATGAGTAACGTTTTAGGCGCCTATATGGTTACTCCGATAATATTGCATCAGATAATATATCGGTGGGGTAATCTGTCGATCTATCTATCTGTCTATCTAAATATATATATATATATATATATATATATATATATTTGTATTTATATATTATATATGTGTATATATATATATATATTATATATATATATATATATATATATATATATATATATAATGTTTTATTATCTACTCTGCAACATTAAATATTTAATACACTCTTCTCTATATTTACAAATAAGATCTACTGCTTCAGCGATGACAATAGGGACTTTCCTTCCTACCAGAAGGAGCAAACCCGAGAGTGACAAGATAAGAACCGCGTAGACTAATCAGTAAAGAATCCTTTGATCGTGATATATGGTTCATCACAAGGCGCCTTTCGATGGTACCTTCTGTATTTGTCTGATAGTTATGTTAACCAGCCCAGACTGCCCCGCTGCAGACTCCATTGGGTTGGCGTCGTCAGGTCCCAGATCCGGTCCAGACGTAATGTCCACCCGGCGCATTCATCTTAATCAGACAATATACAGACGTATATATCACCTACATACAGAACATGGTGAAATAACTTCTTCCCTCTTTTATATGCTGTCACAATATCTACCTCTCATTATTATTATCTGTATCATCTGTCTAGCACTTCTTCCTCCTTTTGCTCATACATAAAAAACATGCCTCAATCACGGAGATCATACCAGTTTTGACGTCACCATGGGCAGTTTTGATGGCGCTGAAGTATGCGAAATTGTTGGTTTATACATCCTAGATATGTTGAAAAAGGAACTTGGTGAAAATGCTCTAGGCCTGTATCGTGATGACGGTTAAGGTTGTTTCCCCAACATGTCTGGACCCAAAGCAGACAGCCCCCGTAAGAAAATGATCAAACTCTTTTCCAATGTTGGGTTAAAGATAACCATTGAAACTAACCTGACCTGCGCAGAGTTCTTAGACGTAACATTTGACCTCCAAAATGACATCTTCTACCCTTACAGAAAACCGAACAATGACCCGCTCTATATCCACGCACAATCACCCCCCAGCTATCATTAGGCAGATACCTATGATGATAAGCAAACGTGTATCTGACAACTCCTGCAATAAAGAGCTATTTATGAAAGCCAAACCTATGTATGATCAGCAAACATAATATGAAGGTTTTAAATACTGACAATGCTGTGAATGTACCACAAAAACAATGTAACTGCCGTAAAAAAGACGAATGTCCTATGAATGGTCAATGTCAGCTGAAATGCATTGTCTATAAGGCAACAGTCAGAACAGACAATGACCTGAAACACTACATAGGGTGTACTGAAGGTGATTTCAAGACAAGATACAATAACCACAAGCAATCCTTTCGGAACAGATCCCACGCTAAAAATACTGAACTGTCTAAACACATTTGGTCACTAAAAGACAACAATATCAATTACAAGCTCTCCTGGGAAATATCTGCCAAGGCAGCACCTTACTTCTGTGGGACTAGGAAGTGTGATCTCTGTTTGTCTGAAAAACTACTTATAGCAACGCCCCCCCCCCCCCCCCCCCCCTGGATCATTGTTGAACTCAAGAGCTGAAATTCTCTCCAAGTGCCGCCATCAGAACAAATTCACCCTGAAATATTTTAAAACCTAACATTCGTACTAATATTCAGCGTGCCCCCTAACCCCCCCCCCCCCCACCCAGCTAAGAGGATCAGCTGGGCAGTCTTACCTGTTCAGGTAGTTGTTCTCTCACTGCTTTGCAGTGATGAGGGACATGGCGTTACCACTACATCATGGTGAGTTTACCGAGTGGATTGCATTTGGTATGAGTATAGTATAGTATATTTGCCTTTTATATTTTATTTTTGCCTTGTATACTGTGTATTTTCATAGTATATGTGTATTTTTATCATATGTATACTACTGATATGTTCACTGCTTCCTAGACCCTATTAGAAATCAGTTAAATATGCTAATTGAGCATCCTGGTATATATCTTTGTATTATATATATAATTTACAACAATAAATAACCTCTTTGCCCTGCCCTGTTATGTTCCAGTATCGCACGTGTACCCCGACCAATCCTATTGTGCACCCGAGGACTATAGGATCAGTGTCAGTCTTTCACATGCCCCCCCCCCCCCGCCCCGAACCGCACAAAGTATAATCTCGTAATCTCGTAAAGTCTCGGCTTTTCATACCACGCCGTTAGCTTCATTCTAACCACATTCACCTGATGATCGGGTCGCATCCCGTGAAACAGACTGTTGTGAATTAACAATGTTGTTTTTCTTCAGAGTTATACCGCTCTGGCCTAGTCTGTAGGCCATAGAGCACTTTACATCGGAGGGTAACACTACCTTCTATATATATATATATATATATATATATATATATATATATATATATATATATATATATATACACATATATATATTTACTTTTTAATATAAAAAAATATCACGTAACTTATCAAAACTGTATAGAAAAGTTGACCTTTCAATCATTGATATTTAATGAATACGGAGGGGCCCACGAGCTGACATTTGAGAGACACAATGTGTTTTCCGCTTAACTGTGCTGGCATATCAGGTACAAACTGGTAGACTGATGACCGGGTGTCTAGAGCGGAGGTAAACCAATCTAGATAACTCTGGTCCTCTCTTACCAGGAAATGTATCGCTTAATCATTGTAACTGAATTGATTTATATACTGTTACATATCCCATGACTGTACATACGAAAAAGTAAGATATAATCTTCCTTGCCAGGTTGCCCAGACGCTCCGAGACCAATAAAGTTTTGCATGGGACTAGATTTCTCCTGCGAAAAATGTGAAGCAATCCTAGTATATCATGTGGGAGCGGTTAGCGGGACGGAGATAGGTCTGGTTGTCAAGCAAGGGTTTCATATGGTTTTAATTTTTCAGTGTAGCTGTCGCCCTCCGTAAGGTATATTTTATCTTGGAAATTTATTGTTGGCTCCTCAGCTCCCAAAGTAGTCCCGCATATAATTTATTAATATGGTCGTTTTTTTCTCCTCCTGGTAACACTGTGAGCCAGCAGGCGTCGAAACCATATAAATAAATTGAAACTCAATAAGTCGGACAACTCACTAACGCAGACACTAAAGCTCAGTGCCTACACGTTTACCTAAGTATTCTGATTAACCTAAACTCAGTAAAGCGTACAAATCACTATCCCGGAAAATAGACAAATTCGTTTTAAGTAACCGTCTTCTTTTATTAATGATACCGTAGCTAAGTATATGTACATTTGCAGAATTCCATTCCTGATTTTGGACTACCTGACAGGGCAGTGTCACACGCTCCCTCTCATTGTTTATCCTGGTGATCACCAGGTACGGTGACTACTGCACCTGTGGGCCGTAACTGTGTAATCGTCCCCATCACTGGGCTAAAAACCGAGGAACCCCCAAAGGCGCACTCATTCGAGAGTGAAGCACGGCCGTTGGGCACGGGCTTCCTATTTAGCCTGCAGAGCGCTCACCCTGGGTGGGGGGTCGAGCGTGCTAAATCTCAACGCCTCGGCCGAGATTCGAACTCACGATCTCCCGACTTGTCTTGTGCTCAATCCCTGAGTTACAGAAGCACTACGAACAAAGTTTCCCTCTTCAGCTTAACGGTCCTGATTTATATCAAGGTATGATATGACGCTATGTATATGACAATATGTATTTTAATATATATTTTTTCAGTTTTTTTTTTTAGTTAAAATATTTTTTAATGGAAGTGAATATTCTCGTGATAGAGGGAAGAGGGGAGGGATGGCAATTCAGGATGTGCAATTCATCTTTACAACAAAAGTAAGTCAGTAACACCATAATCATTGAAAGAGCTTTGTCCCAACTGACAGCATTTAAAAAAGCATATCTGCGGTATATTAGTGTCATTACAGAATAAAGATATCACCTTTCACCTAGCTTTTCTTTTTGTATGTACATATCAAATTTCTACTTGATCGCCGATATAGCATTTAACACTTTACGGATCTTGCTGTGCAATTTTCTATGATAATGATCTAATAATATTTTATGTCAGCGTATCATGTATTCTGAATTTCGTGCTCATTGATTTGTCATATTATTAAATTATATTATATTGTATTATGTTATATTGTATTATATTATATTATATTATATCTAATACTTATAAAAGGAATTCGGTTCACGTTTGTTCGCAGTGTTCTCTATTACCACGTTGTGTACAATATTGTGCCATACATCATTTTAAAGGTTATTATCCCCGCAGTGACATAGGCGATATGAAAATAAATAATTTTTAATATACATATAATTTTGAGTGATTTTTCCGTTTTTTTACCGAGCACAGCCGAACTGCCTTCGGCAATCACCGGAATGCGTGCATTGTGGTCACTTAAACTCTAACACTAAGGACTATTGTTCATATGAATAACTCTTGCTTTCAATGAGGGATTTGACCCACGTGCGTGGTCAGTAAAAGAGAAAAGCACATGTTTCTCGCTTTATGAAATGGAGAGTTCAACCCAGGAGGATTAATGACAAAACCTAATTCAAGGTCCCAGTTTCAGGAACAGGGCTGGGGTGGTGTCGAGGGTTTCAGGCCTCAAAATTTGTCTGATACGATGAAAAAAAAAGGTTGCGGTGCATGGCTGAAAATGGGATACGGGCCCACTGCACGGAGTCCCGCTGGGTCCGCTTCTGCTATACTTACGATGTATGCATATTTCTATTTCCTTCTCCAGGAACAGTTTCCTTGCAACGTACATTTAATTAATCTTTCATGTGTTCCTCACATCAACCTATTCTTTAAACGACCAACGATAAAAACCAGTCAAATATCAACGAATCACTGTATGCCTCTGCGTCTCATTCCGTTTCGCAATGTATAAACCATCACTGACCAGGTCTTCAAGGTAAACATACCGGGATATGATTTTTGCCACGAGCTCAGCGCCACAAAGTAACAGTAAAAATTATTTGTACATATCGTATTCCGAGAGTATCCCACTAAAAATCTATATTTTCTTTTAACTTTTATAATGAAAATTGAGCCAACATTCAATATCTCAGTAAATATATCTCCCAAACCGCGGTAAAAAGCTCGGTATACCGGGTTTATCAGCTAGTCATATTATATTACATTTCCTCCGCAAGGTAAGTATGTGTTCATTCCCGTAGTTGTGTTTGTCTGTGTGTTTGTTCAAAGCATAACACTACGCACTCATGAACGGAATCTCTTGAAATTTTAGGGCATTTCGTGATGGGCCAATGAAAAATCGATTAGATTTTGATGTGGAACCGGTACGTGATCCGTATACAGGAACCTCATCAAGGAATATTAACAAATGTTAAGTCAATTACAGTCCAACTTGTCTGAACGACCACCTATGAAATGCGGGCACCTGGCTATCACGACCATTAGATATCAGTCCCTTTTGAAATTCCTTTATTTTATCTATAGATAAGACCTATGAAATAGGACCACCTGGCTATTACGGATTATGGACAGTTTACCTGACCAAAGTGACATATTATTTATTAATTAACCTGCCTAATACGGGCACTCTTTGTGCTTCTTACTGACCAGCGCTGACCGGACGGTTGATTGACCATGCGTGAAGTTCCGATCATTTGCAGCGCTCTGTGTTTGTTTTACTGGCGTGTGTGTGTACGGAACACAAACTGGTGATTATTGGGACCCGGGGCCGACCCGGGGCCTGAAGCCCCAGGCAGGCAACGCGACTAGCTCACACGACCTATTAATCCACATGAATGGTGGTACCCCGAAGTTTATCTTTGATCTGTGCCTCTGTGATCCGTTTTTTATCTATTCAGTGCATTACATCAAATTACACAGATAAGTACTTGTACATTTGCTTGCAATACAAAATACATGTAACACCAAGATCGCTCCCTTCTGCAAATATGTTTTATTTATGTCTAATATGTATGTTTCCGTCATACATGTCAGCTAGATTTGTCCAGTTCCTAAATGGTCAGAACCTGTCAAATACGACCACCTGTCTATTGCGACCACTGTACCAAGTCCCTTTGGTGGTCGCATTAGACAGGTTCGACTGTATTCCTAATAAACAAGGAAATTTGGGCCGAGAAAGCGAATGGCGAAGGCTTGCATTTATTAGAATGCAGTTTTCTAGTCTGAACACCATTCCAATAATAGAAGAGTGCATGTTGTAAGAATTTCCATGTCGGTCGTCGTAACGAATAAATAAATAAGTCAAGAATGGAGTAAACAACAAAGTAGGTCGTACCGGCATTTCTGCTGTCGGTGTTACACTTATAATATATAATAAAACAAATATTTTTATCCATTTTGGACTCGGTCGCCACAGTTGTGGAGCTTGAAAGGTACTCATATATATTCTAGACTGGTAACTCAGTGTATTATTTAATCGAAAGGTGTAAACGGCAGAACAGTTAATTTCCCATAATTGATTCAGTTGATTCAAACCTGTGGACCCTAATTTATACCTGCGCGTGCTATAAAGGGTGGTGGGGGGGGAGGGTCCGGACCCCCTCCCCCCCTTTTTCAGCAACCGTAAGCATTTTTAGACTCGGAGGTTTCAGACCAATTTTTCGGCATGGACCCCCCCCCTTTTTTTCTGGACCTGTTGACCTTTTTTCAGGCTTTGTCATTTGTCCTTCTAGGTTGGACCCCTACTTTTCCTATATCATGGATCCGCCCCTGGTTTATAAACTTCCTCAAGTAATAACATATAACGGGTGCAGGGGTATTTCTGTGTGTCACATTGGGGACTAGGTGGTTCGAAATAATATGAAAATTATGTGCCATGGTGAGGGATAATTTGAACACTGAAAATAATGGTTTGACATTAATCAAAGGGAATAACAAAAATGACTCTACCATATGTTATTTAATTTCTAACGGAATTAGACAATTGTGAATCAGCAATATATTTTAGTCTCAAAGGGTAAATAATCAATACATATCAGGCAAAAGATTAATATAAGATTTTCAGCAACGGCTTGTTTAATTGTCAAAGTGACATAATCAGGAGCAATATTATTCCTATTCTTTCACACAACGAGTTCCGTTTAGCTTTATACATAAGTTTCCAAGCAAAACCATCCCAACACACAGCATCATTATTTCACATGGGGCTGGTTTATACCTTGTTATGGTCTTGCTTGTTGGTAAACACAGTCCACGTGTCTGTTTACCCCAACAAGGCCGCGTGACGGGAGTTCCGATTGTGAGCCGCAACACGCGATATTTCAGCCAGCAGGAACATGTTTGACATTTTTGGGGGCCAGTCAGTCAGGGCATCACCCGATTAATAGGTGTTTGGGCACGGGCGATGCAAGCGCTGTGTTTATGTTGACGCCCGTGATCACGCCCGCTCAGTTATAAAAATATGAGCTTCCTTTTTAATATGATGGATTCATCACCGGCTTCTGTGGCTGAGGGGTAGAGCAAAAGACTTAGAGAGACCGTGAGTTCGAATCTCAGTTGAGGCGATGAGATTTTTCAGGGTGAGCCCCCGCCCAGGGTGAGCGCTATACAGGCTTAATGGGAAGGCCGTGCCCAAAGGCCGTGTTTCACTCACAAACGAGTGCTCCTTTCGGGGGCTGCTCGGGGGTATGACCCAGCAATGGAGACGAATGCTCACTCAGGGCCCGCGGGTGCAGTAATCACCGGGCCTGGTTACAATATTGATATTAAACGAAAGGAATCGTGTAATACTGCCCTCTCTCGTCCGAAACCAGAATGGAATTCTTGAGATGTACCTTTATGTTGTTATGTTGTTAAGTTAGCATTAAAAATGAAAATGGTTACTTTCACCAAATAAATTATTGGGAAAAAAAATGATTGATGCAACACTTGGATTGACAGAAATCTTTATTAGTTTTAAACTTTAGCTGTTTTGATCGTGCGAACGGATACGCAGCCAACTCGTTGCAGAACAGCTCATTATGCACGGGTTAGATGAAGCTGTGTTTCCATGTGAGCGTTTAGGAGTATATGCGTGAACTGACAGACGCATATATTTATTCAGAGACAGGATCCGTAGAATCTCTAAGTTCCCGCAGACCCTGTGACAATTTTCACGCAGAAACGCACACACATATAGGCAGACGGACAGTTGGAAACACCACAGTTATAAAGTCATATGAGCGTTTTTCTCGCATGTTCTGGTATCCTTTTTGTTCGCGAGGGTTCAAAATTCGCGATAATCAAAAAGGGATATTATCGCGAAAATTAAAATTTCGTGAATAATACGCATATGTGCACACATGTAGAGTACTTTAATATATAACATTAATGGCATGTCGCGTATATTGTGGGTCAAGATTTACTTGCATATATTATATATATTTTGCCGTAATTCCAAAACAGTTTATTTAAATATCAGGTTTTTAGAATATCTGCCATTATTGCAGGAATTGTTTTCCTTATTTGTGGTTCCCTTAGCTCCTAGTACAATAGTTTAGATTGCATGCTGTCATATAATTGGTATAATGATACTTATATACAATGATTACAATAAATCGCGCAAATGAAACCCTCGCGAAACATTGAAGAAGTGAAAATCACAGTATATACGCGCATATGCATGGAAACTTAAACTACCAATCATGTTTTATGGGGCCTGTTCCGGTGCCTGAAGTGTACTAAATAAAGGAATCATCCATGAACATAAGCCAAAAGCGCTGATCTCGCGGTGCACATTCTTTCCGTTTTGTTTATGTTAAGTATTTATAACATTACGGGGACCGATCAAAATGGCCACCAAACGTAACCCAAAGACGACTAGCAACATCATCTGGCGGCAGATCAGACGAGGTTTGCAATAAAAAATGGTGTTGCTTCACATGTTCTCACAATCACAGTCTTTGAGCAATCAACCACTTCGGGTCAAATGGATTTCTGAATGTCAACACGGGCACGTTTACAGTCCCGTATATAAACTAGCTCATATATCAGACACTGCGGCGTCATAAGAATTTTGTGATAGTAAAAACTCATAATTTCATTAATATGTACCAAATGCGAGGCAAAAATGGGCATGGGTCCAGGATTATTTTCTCTAGAAATGAGTGACTATATATATATATATATATATATATATATATATATATATATATATAATATCAACATATTTACATATATCCGTTATCAATTTGTTTATTATATATATATATATATATATATATATATATATATATATATATATATATATTAATATATAATTTAGGTAAAACTCCAGCGGGAAATGAGATACATCCTCCGGGGGTTAATCAAGGCTACGTCCGTGTACATCAGGCAGTCACGTCAAGCAAGTCAATCCAATGACGAGCATTCATTGGTGTAGGACAATCAGTTTTACACTACGGACATGTATGTCCAATTTGTGCCGGGCAGTGTTTGAGGAATAACAAACAACGTTCGAATATTAGGACTCATTGCTCCCCTAGGCCTTGTCCTGTGGCAATTAGACCTCAGTGCGTTGGTGCTAAATGTAAATGATAGGTGAATACCAGCTTCTTGGAAATCAGATTGTGCTTATCTGATTTGTGTTTAGAGTGTCCACAAGGACTGTTTGCCGGAGAGGATAAGACTTAGTAATAGCTGTGAGAGCCGATCCGTCAGCCTGTAGCCATCGCATTTTTATACCCCCCCCCCCCCCCACCTCCCCGGCCTGGTGGCACGTTATTTAGATTTTGGCCGGTTTGGTTAGTTTGTTAGTAACTTCGCTCAAAAAAGGTATTGGAGGAAATTGTGATGGTTATAATTAAATGGTATGTTTTCGATTGAAGTGTACAATATCATCATCATATAAGGTAATTACTGTATTACGGACCGCCTTTTATTGGAAATCATCTGTCACGGTGATGCAGGCCTAGAACCGTGACAATTGCAGAGGTAAACATGTAGTCCGGGACTGCTTATTATCTAGTTTTCAATGTCTTATTTGTGGTTGGGCCATGCCAACAACAATAATTTGATTCTTTCTCCTACATTTATAAAAAAAATGTATATATTTGGTCATATCAATGCACACTAAAGTTTGAAATTAAAATAAGATACTGCTTAGTTAGACCCCCCATACACACATACGATATCATAAGAATTAAGGAAAACATGTTAATGCATGTTAAAACTATTATGACCGTGTTAAGCATATCTTTCGTTTTAGTTTTATGGGAATATACTCATAAACCAATAAGTAACGAGCAGACATGAATATTTCCTCGTACGGACCTTTGTTCTATGGTAAATCCGGATATTTGAACCTTTCCTACTAATCCTCGGAAGACACGGTAACGGCTTTCACTTTAGGCCTGTCATTATTCCCAACCCATTTTGATGTATATATTTGTAACAGAAACATGTTTCCTACAAACAAAAACAATCTAAGGCACGTTTAACAAAATATCGAAAACTATCGATATTTGAAAACCGTATTGTGATGCGCAATATGCGATTCACCGTAACGCAAAATGACGTTATATATCTTTAATATCGTTTCAACTAATTGCGACAGCTATGCCAATCTTCAATGGATTATTTTGAATATTATATCAGCAATCCGTCTAGCTCTGAACGTTGTAAGCAGTTTAATATTGTTACATACAAACATAAATGACAAAATATTACCCTGACAAAGCCGTAAGTAAATTATAAGTCGTCATTGAATATAATTCAACTGAATTTGTTTGACCTTTTTTGCGGTATACTGTCTATGACATTTCGCACTCGCAAGGATGAGCAGAGCTTTTGAATTTGATTAGAGCCTGAGCTTTAACTGTGATCATTCACACACGTATTGTAAAGGACTAACACCAGGCAATCACGTTAAGACCTACGTCAAATAAGTCAATCCTGAAAGAGGAGCATTCATTGGTCTTAGGGCAATCAGATTATAACACTAAGGACACGATTGGTCAATTTGTGCCGGGCAGTGGTTGAGGAATAACAAACAACGTTTTGTAATATTAGGACTCATTGCTCCCCTAGGCCTTGTCCTGTGGCAATTAGACCTCGGTGCGTTGGTGTTAAATGTAAATGATAGGTGAATACCAGCTTCTTGGAAATCAGATTGTGTTTATCTAATTTATATTGAGAGTGCCCACAAGGACTGCTTGCCGGAGGGAATGCGACTAAGTAAGAGCTGTGAGAGCAGATCCGTAACTTGTAGCCATCGCCTGTGTATACCCCCTCCCCCACCGTTATAAAGTTTTTGGTCAGTTTGGTTAATCTCTGAGTAACTCTACCAAAAAAAAGTGTTTGAGGATTTTGTGGATGGTTATAATTATACAGTATGTTTTCAATTGAAGTGTTTAATAACATTACATGATAAGGTAATTACCGTACACAGGCATAAATGGCGCCTTTGATCTGGAGCTCACCTTTGATGCAACCATGGAACAGTGACCAAAGCAGAGGTATACATCATACATCTGGTCTACGAATGCTTAATTTCTGGTTTTCTTATTTGTAGTTTGGTCTTATTGATAACAAAAAACATATTTCCTCTACTACATTAATCGTAGAAATGACATATGTTGTGTCGTATCAATGCACACTAAAGTTTGAAATTATAATAAGTGTACCAATTTTGGAAAAAAATAAGATATGGAGCTGCAGAAGATGTCTTTTGACACTACCACCTCTAAAAGTTTGAGAAAACACACTGTGCAAGGCGCCCAAATTATGCAAATTTCCGCTTGTCAAGTGATTGACTGTTTACATTGCCAACGTGACATGATTTTTGCTCGCAATTGCTCTGCTCGTGATTTTATTTACTGAATAAATAAGCGATTACGGTCACATAGAGTTCATAGGTTAGGTTAACTTACTCGTAACTGTCGGAGATGCGACTTGGTCAGCCCCGCCCCAACCCACACAAAATATCACTAAACCCGTTGTCTTTTATTTGGAGGAGGTAACAATCGAAAGTAGAACTGTTTGTTATACTTGTGCTTTTTTGGCTTTTTTTTTAAAATTTAATCTTATGCTTGATTATAATACGTAAAATATATTAGGTTTCATATATATATATATATACATATATATATATATATATATATATATATATATATATATATATATTATGGAACAGTGAGATATATCAATATACATGTTGGTTGAATAAGGTTGCTCCAACCTATCACTATGAGTCATCTCCCAATCCTTGACAAGATATCAAGATAAATTGACGCCACTGGTCGGCATTAAGGAAACAAATTATCTGTAATCATGCAAAACTGATAACATTGCATAGAAATTTATAAAACATACATTTTCATAGATTCAACTCTGATGCTTAATTTGAGAACGTAATACGTCCACCCCATTAAAATTCGATTGAAATTAAACTTTGTTTTGCTCTAGAGAAGCGGTGTTATATTTAGGGATCTTTGTAAAGGCGTTTAATCAACTGTTTTTGGTAATTTTAAATAGTTAGCTGTTATAAATATGTTTTAGAAATCTCAGAAGGAAATTCACCAACCAATGATCAATTTTTTTTAAATTTTATCGACTGAACTCAATACTGTTATCCAGGGCGATAAACTTCGTCTTTAGAAATGTATCAGAATTATTGTTAATGTGATTGCAGAAAAGCATAGACTACACCCACCCCATTCAAATTTAAAGCCTCTAAAGTGTCTTCCCTGATGACATACAGCTCCACAAAATTTAGTTGATATCCAAATTTACTTTTATGAGTTGTTCTGCACACAAATTAAAGCACTACTAGCATTAGATAATCCAACCATCGGTCTCTCTTCGAGGCTGCACGTACACTTATTTTTATTATTACTTTTTCTCAATCTCTCAACGAAATTCTGATGAATCAAAGTTGAGTTTTTCAAATGTTTTTACCTAAATGAACAGACAAATTGATACACGAATGGTAAAGGGAGACAGATGGTCCACGAACTATGGCGCTCAGCTGATAAGCATGAAATCCTAGCTAAATAATAAATAAAATATATACTGCAAAGCGTAAAATCAACGATGATGAGCAATAAATCAGCATTACAAGCAAGCAGTTGCATAGAAAATGAACGACTATGAAAAACTTTTCGTTAAAATAAAGATAAGATGCATGACTAAAAAAAAAATTAAAAAAAATGGACATAATCCAGTATTACACAATAATGTGACATAAAACTCATAAAATGAGTTAAAATCACGGTATAGAAAAAAAAAGAATCTGCAAAATCACGGGCCATCGAAATATTGCACAAATAAGTAGTATTAAGACTTTTAGGTGGCTAGGTACTCAGCTTGTCTTAGTTCCCGATGGTAATGAATTACACGAAGGAAGACCTGCCAAACAACATATTTTTTGGTAACCAAGAAAGACTTTGTACATGGTACACAGAGTGAGTCCTGATGTCCAGATCTGAGGCATCTACCTGGTTTGTACGAGTGCTTTAGGTCTTGTACGTTATATTGCCACCTTGAATTTTATGCGCTGAATTACAGAGAGCCAATGTAGCTCACGCAAAACAGGTGTAATGTGGTCATACTTGTCACATCCACTTAGTATACGATCTGTGCTGTTCTGAACTCACTGTAGCCTCTCAATTAATGTAGACGGATATCAAAGGAGGAATACCTTTCCGAAATCTAACTTTATAATGACAAAAGCATGAATCAAGTGCTAAAGAGAACGCTAATCCAAATTAACATATTTAATAACTGCTGCGTATATGTATGTAAGCCAAACGCCGATGATCTTCACGTGGTACTCCATAGTTGAATGGGAATCAAAAGACACACCATGCAAAGCTGCGTGGCACTTTTTGTTCGCCTAGCGAAGCTTTCGAAATTTAATCTTTGTTGGCATATTTTTAGATGTAACCAGCATCACCACTTTTTTTCACAGTTCCTTCTCAAGCTCTTGTTCGCCATCCACTTGCGAACTAAACCAGCAGTAGCCTTCGAATAAGTGATGTTATTTTTTTTTTCTCTTTTTTGTGGTCTTAGCTTAATTTACAAATTCTTTTTTTTCGTTGTGCCAATTCTGTTAAAATTTTGCATGCTGTCTTGGATATGGGTGTGAACTAATAGTCGCAAAAGCACGCAGAAGAATTAGAAGAAAAAAAAATGTTTCCGCAGATAAGACCCTGAAGATCAAGATCAAGGTCAGTAGTTTTCAAAATCACCAGTGAACTTTAATGGAACAATTATTGATACTAAATATGAAGAAAAATATGTAGGTTTTCAAAGTAATGTTGTTTTCTTTAAATTTATAATTTTCCGCACATTCGATCGTGAACAAAAGTATAAATTTGATCATGAACATTAAGGCCAAGGTCGCCAGTTTTTGAGCTTTTCTAAGATATTAGTTAAAACAAATTTGTGTTATTTATGTCATATGCATAAGACATACATGCATGTGATACAAAAAGAAGAGACTTCAATGGCACAAATAAAAAGATGTTTTCGCTAAGCATTTAGGTCCCTATGACCAGGGTTTGGGTTTCGATGGGCTTAACTGACGAACGGAATTCCGGAGAACAGGCAAAGACAAATCATCGCAGCTTAGCATGAATGAAAGTCAGCCGAGCTATATATATATATATATATATATATATATATATATATATATATATATATATATAAATGAAAACAACGACCCCCGGTTAAAGGAATGTGTATTTTTAGGATCTCTAAGTTTTTATATACTCGTTTTATCACGCGGAATGTTTACCGGCCAATATAAAAAAATACACAGGTCAAGCTAGGTCTATTTTTTATGTAATCGATTAATGTTAAAGTATTGCCACTTTGAACTCATCTCATAAATCAACACGCTCCAAAAAGTACCACCATAAGGATAAAGACAGCGAGTGTTTTATATGTGCGATTTTTTAACGCTGAGGGAAAAAAATGTTAAAAAAAACAAAACTAATACATTAAATTTTATTAACGTTTTGTTTAAAATATTGACAATAAATCACTTCACATGTGCTGCTCGTCAGGAATGATATATTACCACTGGATTTGTCCATCATTGCTGTATATTAGTCAGTATAAATCGAGGTGGAAAGACAGATGAAGCAATAATAGACAGACGAAGTGTCTCTCATTGAAGATATATAGCCGCTTTCGTGACCAATTTGTTTACTTTCAGGTGCGGTGGTTCATCACTGCATCAGCTTTACAGTTGATGCGTGAGTAATGCTGATGTATGACTTCTATTTAAAATTAAAATTAAAAAAATTCTTTGTATCATATAATACTTTTAGTCCACTGAGCTGAAGCAAGATGTAAAAACTGTCTGGAGCGAAAATGAAGAAATGAAACGAGTAGAATCGATAATGTATTTTATAAATTATATACACGGTAAGCCTAGGTGCGGTGTTTATAAAACTAAATTGCTTTATTTTTTTCCGGGAAACACTCGGAAAGAGTTGAACATGAACAATTTCATAAAACAAGTGACCCATGGGTCATGATGCTCAGCTGACTGGGAAGAGATTCACAAAAGGAAATTTTATCATCAGAATGGTAGATACCCATTCAACTGAAGCATCAAACAGATTAACCAACAGGCCAAGATTTAGTCTGTATTTATATATCTGAAAAATAGAGAAAAAATGTGTAAACTTTAAAAACTAGAATACGGGTAGCCGACAAGTGACTACGTGTATCTGCCAAAATCAGAGTGAAGTGAGGCATGGATTGAGTGGCAAGGGGAAACAGAGTGAGGTGTGTTGCATATTAGCATGGATGTCTGCAGCCTAAATGTGTATGTAGGTTGTGCAACCTACCACAAATCCAGAAAGCTGTCCAAGTTGTATACATATGCAAAATTTTAGGCAGAAAAGTCAAACCACTACATGGATATGAGTGATTTTAGCCCACGGCAGACAAACAGACAGACGCTGTGCAAAAATGGTTGCAGTTTTGTGTATGATAAAGACCTATGTGAGATCTAAACACAAGCACAATTTTGGCCCAATCGGTCAAATGGTTCCTGAGATATTAGCCTGGATGTGTGCAGCGTTAATTAGAATGTAGGTGGCGCCACCTGTCATAAAATCAAGAAAGCTATCCAGGATGTATAAAACTGCAAAATTTTAGGCAGTTATGTCAAACCACTACAGAGAAATGAGTGATTTTAGGCCACGGCAGACCAACAGACAGACGCTGTGCAAAATGTGCAAAAATGGTTGCAGGTGGCCCCTCCAGTTTTGTGTATGATAAAGACCTATGTGAGATCTATACACATGCAAAATTTTGGCCCAATCGTTCAAACGGTTCCCGAGATATGAGCTTGGATGTCTGCAGCATAAACTAGAATAAAGGTGGCGCCACCTGTCATAAAATCAAGAAAGCTATCCAGGATGTATAAAACTGCAAAATTTTAGGCAGATATGTCAAACCACTGCCAAGATGTGAGTGACTTTATTGCACGGCAGACCAACAGACAGACGCTGTGCAAAAATGGTTGCAGGTGGTGCCACCAGTTTTGTGTATGATAAAGAGCTATGTTGGATCTATACACATGCAAAATTTTGGCCCGATCGGTCAAACGGTTCCCGAGATATTAGCTTGGATGTCATCAGCGTGAACGTGAATGTAGGTGGTGCCACCTGTCATAAAATCAAGAAAGCTATCCAGGATGTATAAAACTGCAAAATTTTTGGCAGATATGTCAAACCACTGCCGAGATATGAGTGACATTATTGCACGGCAGACAAACAGACAGACGCTGTGCAAAAATGGTTGCAGGTGGCACCACCAGTTTAGCGTACGATAAAGAGCTATGTTAGATCTATATACATGCAAAATTTTGGCCCGATCGGTCAAACGGTTCCCGAAATATGAGCTTGGATGTCATCAGCGTGAATGAGAATGTAGGTGGCGCCACCTGTCATAAAATCAAGAAAGCTATCCAGGATGTATACGCATGCCGAATTTCAGGTGAATTAGTCAATCCACTGCAGAGATAAGAGTGATTTTAACCAAAGGTAGATGAACAGATGGACTCTGTGCAAACATGGTTACAGGTGGCGCCACCATTTTTTGTGTATGTTATAGAGCTATCCAAGGGCTACATTAGTATAAATTTTATTTCCTGATCAGTCAAACGGTTCCCGAGATATGAGCTTGGAAAGCTGATAAAATCAAGTCCCAGAGGAGCTCTCTGGAAACGAACGCGGCAACGGCGGAGGAACCCGGTCAAAAACATAGTATCCTCAAAACTTCGTTTTGGCGGGTACAAAAATACAGGTGGCTCCACCAGTCTGCAGAAACTAATAAAAACACCTACAAACATCAATATCCATGCAAAGAATCATGGTGATCTCCCCATTAGTTGTTCAGATACTTCAGCTTTTGTATCAAATTGTCCATAATTCTGAGGGATACTTCGGAGTCCTATAGCTTGAAGGATATGGGTAACAGAGACCTAATTTTTAAGTTTCCACAGGCACTTTTCATGGGCCTTCTTTCATGACAAGAATGAAGATTCTAGGTCCAGTTGTTGCGATTTGTACCCTGTTGACAGATAACCACATCTTTAAAGGTATCAAAAAAAGAGAAAAAAAAATCGTAAAAATTTGAAAAAAAATAGAGGTGGCGCACCCAGTCTGCAGAAACTGATGGAACAGGTCATGATCAATATGTATGCCGAAAATCATGACCATCAGTGTTGTAGTTATTGAGATACTGCAGTTTTTGTATCAAATTGTATCAAAATTATTCTGGGGGGTAATTTGGAGCCATACAGCTTAAAGAATATGGGTAACAGAGACCTTATTTATGGTTTCCATGGAGACTTTTCATGGGTCTCCCAGTGTGTCAAGAATGAAGATTCTAGGTCCAGTTTTAATGATTTGTGCCCTGTTAACAGATGTTCATAACTTTAAAGGTCTCAAAAATAGAGAAAAATTTCGTAAAAAAAACCCCGAACAAATACAGGTGGTGCCACCAGTCTGCAGAAACTGATGAAACACTCCATGATCAATATCCATGAAAACAATTATGGTGATCTCTGCATTAGTTGTTCAGATACTTCAGCTTTTGTATCAAATTTTCCATTATTCTGAGCTGTACTTTGGAGTGCCATAGCTCAAAGGATATGGGTAACAGAGACCTAATTTCAGGTGTCCATGGAGACTTATCATGGGTCTCCCTGTGTGTCAACAATGAAGATTCTAGGTCCAGTCCTTACGATTTGTACCCTGTTGACAGATAACTACATCCTGAAAGGTCTCGAAAATAGAGAAAAAAACATTGTGAAAATTTAAAAAAAATACAGGTGGCACCACCAGTCTGCAGGTACTGATGAAACACCTCTTGATCAATATGTATGCCAAAAATCATGACCATCAGTGTTGTAGTTATTGAGATGTTGCAGTTTGTTTTTATCAAATTTTCCATTATTCTGGGGGGTTATTGGGAGCCCCCCATAGCTCAAAGGATATGGATAACAGAGACCTTATTTCAGGTTTCCATGCAGACTTTTTATGGACCTCTCAGTCTGTCAAGAATGAAGATTCTAGGTCTAGTCTTTATGATTTGTGCCCTGTTAACAGCTGTTCACATTTTTAAATTCGTAAAAAATCGAAAAATTCAGGTGGCGCCACAAGTCTGCAGGAAGTGATGGAACATCTCATGATCAATACGTATGCCAAAATCATGACTATCACTCAAGTAGTTGATGAGATATTGAAGTTTTTGTATGAAATTTTTGACTTTTCTGGGAGGTACTTTGGGGCCCCATAGCTCGAAGGATATGGGTAACAGAGATCTAATTTATGGTTTCCACGGAGACTTTTAATAGGTTTCTCAGTGTGTCGAGAATGAAGATTTTAGGTCCAGCGGTTACGATTTGTGCCACGTTAACAGATGAAAGCATCTTTAAACGTCTCAAAAATAGAGGAAAAAATTGTAAAAAAATCGAAAAATACAGGTGGCGCCAACAGTCTGCAGGAAGTTATGGAACATCTCATGATCAATATGTATGCCAAAAATCATGACCATCAGTCAAGTAGGTAATGAGATATTGAAGTTTTTGTATGGAATTTTTGACTTTTCTGGGGGGTACTTTGGGGCCCATAGCTCGAAGGATATGGGTAACAGAGACCTAATTTCTGGTTTCCAAGGAGATTTTTCATGGACCTCTCAGAATCCCAAGTTACAAGGTTCTAGGTTCAGCGGTTACGATTTGTGCCTGGTTAACGGACGGACAGACGGACAGACGGACGACGGACAAAGAGTGATCGCTATAGCTCAGATGACTTTCAGTCAGCTGAGCTAAAAATCGCTCGGCAGAGTTATAAGAGGTTATACGCTTACAGAAAATTAAAGGCCAGTTTCAGTGAGTAAGAAAAGGACATTATGATTGGAAATATGGGAACCAAATTTATAGATTCAAAGCCAGTGAACGACTGTGTAAATAATATAACTGACAAGCTAGGCTGTATTAAAAAAAAATTGCCTTTTATTCACGGTAAATTGAAAGCCTGTGTCCTTCAGGAGAGTATGTTGTCATAGTTTGAAAAAAAATAAAGATATGAAAAATATGGAAGGAAGATTATATAGTTTTTTTTTATCAATAAACGACTTGATAAGCAAGTTGTTACTTAAAAGTATGACTGGCTTATATCGACAGTAAATTTAACGCCTGTTTCTGCATAAGAGAAAAAAGCATTCATCCGACTTCTGCCTATTCTTGAAGGGCAAAACAAATCAACTTACAGTTCCTGAGCAGGCTGAGAGGTAAAATAAATATTAGTGACCCCGAAGTAACAGATTGAAATTTGTGGTAAATGTGCTATTGAGATAAATCTGGAAATTTCAACTCTGGACCAAGATGAATGTCTATTTGGCGGTCAATGCTTGCGTATCATGTTTCACACGTTTTCATCCAGTATAATCTTAAAACCTTACTGCAGGAGAATGACGTCTGCATGAGCCCTGTCCGACGCCTTAATTTGGAGCAGGGGCGCTATTAATACTACTATTACTCCTACTGCTACTGCTACTACTACTAATTATAATCATTTATATAATAATAATGTAATCAGTGGTAGATTCCTGTCCGAGGCCTTAATTTGGAGCAGGGGCACTATTAAAACTATTATTACAACTACCACTACTGTTACTACTACCAATTATAATCATTTATATAATAATAATGTAATCAGTGGTAGATCCAGTACTCGTTTCTGAGGGGGGGGGGGGGGAGACAAGTGTTTTCAGGGAATCATGACTATCGAGTGTGTATACCGGGAGGGGCGTCAAATTAAAAATGCTTATATATAAAAACTTCATGCTTTTGTTCACTTGTGTGTGACAGTGTTCCGGAATGGGGAATCATATCATGTTATCATTCTTTGTCCTATCATATTGATTTCTACAAGACTGCATTTTATTGACATTTGAGGAAATCTGCAACACTGTACCTCAGGTTTGTTAACAGCTTGTATATTTTATCAACTGCAGTTAGAGCTTATATTTAATAACACAATTACATTAATTAAATCTAATGTGGGGGGGGGGGGCCCCGCCAAATTGCGCCTATGTTTTATCCTCCCATGTTTTCTATAATATTCTCCAGAAATAAGTCCCTTGGTTTGATCTGCGTGGGTTTCCCCGCGTGAACTTGCGCAAATTTTCCAAGGTCGACTACTAGTCGCCCAAGGTCCATATACGTGTGACAAAAGGTCGATTCAATCGTTGACGTACAGTACTTTCACAAGAACAGACTTAAAGACGGACCTTAATTTGTGATCATACCTGTAGCGTCGAGCTCCAACAATCCTACTATAATTTCCGGATTTGGGCGTGGTCCTAAAAAGCATTATTCCACTCTAAGCTTTGCAGATACTTGTCCTCTTGCCTCCAGACTTTAGACTCTCCCCTGTACGCTGTCCTCGGAGTATTTTTGTGTCGTATCCATGCATGCGCCTTATCGAACGCTGACAGATGGTTTTTTTCCCATTTTATCCACTCAACTGGGGCTGCCATGTTGCCTTCACATAAACAACCGAATGTTAAAAGTCACATGTCTCAAGTATGGAATACCAAATGTTATTAAAATAACATCAGTTTTAACATAAACCATATAATATATAATATATAGTATAACATATAATAATAATAATAATAATAATAACAACAACAGTGTACACTCTTACAATAATGTGTGATTTGTGTAGCGCCACATCAAAATAAAAACTACACATGGTGCCTTTTTAATCAAAAGGATTTGTGTAGCCCCATATCAAAATAAAAATTACACATGGTGCCTTTTTAATCAAAAGTAGCTATATAAAACACAGAAGTATACAGGCTATACCTTACCAGTTACTGTCGCTACCTGGCAGTTCCGACTGCCACAGTATCTTGAGAAAACAGATCATATTTTTTTGTAGAAAAAAATTACAGAAGAAAAAAAATACTTTACTTTTCACAGCATGATACTCTTGTTATTATTTATTGATCCCCCGATGATGGTATGTTTTCAGCTTGTTCGTGTTTGTGTCTGTGTGTGTTCATAACATATCTAAGCCTATCCTGAAAGGAATTTTATGAACTGTTCAGGGCATTTCGGGAATGTTCGATTATACCCCGGATTTAGGAACGTCATCAAGGGATATTCACATACGTACAGTCCTGCGAATAAGGGATAACTATGTAAAAGCAAACATATGGCGGAGGCATGCATTCCTTAGAATGCAGATTTCTAGTTCGTATTCGACATACCAGTACGGGTTTATTGGATCCAAATTGCAGACGATCGTGACATTCACTGCGCATGTCCAACAATAATAGTAATGAAATGAAATGAAATATTAACCAGATACAATGTGCATCCAAATGGATACGTATGCCCCAATCATCGGAGCACATTGGACATAATTATACCTAGACAGGGGACCGGGCCACACTGATGAGGCGGGACCTTCTTTACCTTCACCTCTTTGTATCCATATTCTAAGTACATTAATGCATAAGTGACCGTGCGTTTGTGAATATTCCATGCTGACTCTCCAGAATTCAGAAAAAGATGCTGGAAACAAGACAAAACGTAATCGATTTTTTCCTTGGTCCATTCCTGCAATGTCCTGAAAATTTCATGAGATTCCGTTGGATGAGTTAACACATACACACATACGGGAATGACCGCATACCCATGTGGGACGAAAAAATATTGGATGATTAAACACATACATACACACGGGAATGACCGCATACCTATATGGGACGCAATAATATTACTAACTTGAGGACAAACACACAAACACACACACACGAAGTGACACGTGTTAAGTACAAAACATTCATATTCAATAAATTTATATATATTTAGATATGGATGAAGCAATATTTAGCTAATATACATCTATGTCTAAGTGATTCAGCAAATTCCAGTTCGTACATTTGTAACAACTGGTCTTGAGAAAAAAAAACTTTTATTATTACCGGCCTCTGGAGGAAATGCCGAGGCTAGTATGATCGCATCTGTCTGTTAAATCGTTTGTATGTGTGTCTGGCCGGACCTGTTATATAAATGTAGCAGATTGCAACTTAAATGTTTTACACAAGATCGACCGTTACGTTATTTAAGAGCTCAAAGAGTGATAATGATACTTTATTTTATATAGCAAATACGAAAAGTATGTGCTATGGACTGATAAGGTGAAAGAAAAAATAGTATTAAACATATGTGAGACAACACTTTAACATTCACACAATAGCAGAGTGCATGATTTGTTTTAAGGACTTACTAATGTAACATTATTAGAAAACATTGCATGAAAAGGTAAGTTAAAGTTTTGACTTGAACACCGTCAGAGACGGTCACGATCTTAAGCCACATTATAGTTCGTTCTACAGTAATGGGCCAGCCACACTAAATGTTATTGCAGAAGCAGATCTAGGGGGTCCGGATCCCCCTTTTCAGCCAACGCAACTTTTTTTACGGGTTTCAGACCAATTTTGGCGGCCTAGGCCCCCTTTTCCGCACCAGACGACCTTTTTTTAGGTTTTGTCATAAGTCCTCCTGGGTTGGACCCTCCTTTTCCTAAATACTACAATCGCCCCTGTTTTCCCTGCACCGGAGAGGAATTGGTGAATGGCACATTGAGCATGTCCTGGTCCCCAGATCGGAGGCAGTAATAGTGCCTGAGAATAAACCATCCAATGAAGACAATACAGGCCAGATTTTAAAATCTATGATTCAAAGGCAGACGATTGTAGAGTTATAGTTCTTTCTTAATCCCCCAGATGGCAGCAGGCCGATGGTCTCGTCCAATGACGTCATTGTGTATTTCATGACAGCGGCTATTGTCATGGTTACCTTCGGCATGACTGTGTGAATGACAATGGCCAAGCCGTTTTACGGTAATAGTTTGTAGCGTAGAGTAGCATATAAATAAAACTTTTTTTCGTCACACTAAGGACACCTGTCGGCAAAAAATGGCACTGAATTCTTGAGTCCGGTATATTGACCAAAAATGTTTTTAAATATTAAATTATTAAAAAATCAAAAACAATCTTATCTTTCCGGCGTCATTGCTGTAGACGCATATATTTTTTTTTTATTTGTCCATGCACGTGACCCAGGTCACAATACTGACTCATGTGACCCGGACACAGCTATCGAACGCCAAACTCAATGTACATGCTCGATGGGGAGGCACCTTATTAATCCAATGTGAAGAAAGTAATGGGGACATATTTAGTAGGAGCTATCAAACATATAAAACATGTATGGCAGCCACAATATATAAATCGTCTATTGATGTCAACACTAACAGAAATACCACCTCCTCGGTGTGGTTCACGAAACATGAAAGCAAAACATATTCAATATATCTGATCGTAAATGTACCATTCTGTCGTATAAATTTTATACGTACTCAATTTTTTGCCGGCAGCACAGTATATTACAGCATATTCATTGTGTGTAGTGTCGGTCAGTTACTGGATGGGGATGGGATCTCTCAACAACGTACTGAACACAGACCATTTGGTCGATATTTTATTTATAAATGGCACCAGAGTCCATTTAGAAAAAAAATCGGTACTAATAAAATAACAACACCGCCTTCATTTTATCTCGCATCTGATTTTCTCATAATTTCGCCCTCTCGAGACGTGACCTAGATAGACTATCCACTGTCTACTGATAATAGAACAGACAGATCATTAAATCAAAACTTGGCTTAACCCTGCATTGTTTGGCATCCCGTTGTTTTTATTGCCATTTTCTGGAATGATATTGCCATTAAGGTTTTTTTCTGGAAGTCTGGCTTTTATCTAGGGAATCTTCCAAAATACGATTAAGGACTGGATCGGACAATGTGACAAACGGATAATGGGCGTGTATATGGGTTAACTAAATTTTAAATGCAATAATACAATAACTGGACTAGTAATAGGATATGTGCCGAAGCCAAGTTTCAATGCCATTTTTATCACAGATAATGCTTATTTTCTAATTGTTTGTATGTTTTTTTTTTGCTTTCCTGAATTACTGTCAGCATTAATACAGCTCAAGCAGAAGTTATATGATTGGCTTGGGCATCAACAAAATGATGACTGAATGGCAAAAGAAGAGTAGCCATTTAAACACTCTGACTATGCGTTTAAGTTTTAGGTTTATGCGTTTCAGTTTTGTTTAGACAGATAGACCAGCGGCATTGATTAATACATCATTGCTTAATACGTTAATTTATGATCATTTTAAAGTAGGCAATATAACAAAACGAGTGAAACAACATTTTAGAATAAATGAAGAAATATTGAAATATAAAATTTAAACTCTACACCAAGTGGAATATCTGAGCAAAAGTGTGTCATTTTCGGTCATATTATATATATATATATATATATATATATATATATATATATATATATATATATACCAGATGTTTATGTGTAGATGAATAAATATATAATATACCCATATATAAGGACAGGGGCGTAGCCAGGGTTTGGGATGCAGGGGGCCATGCCCCCCTCCTTGATCACATCCTGTACTTCGATACCGTCCTCCCGGAAATTAAGTTAGTCTAATAATGTTTAAATTTTCTATAACGCAATCATTAAATTCCTGTCACAGGTATCCGCAGATTTGGGAATTATTTCTACATTTCAGTAAGTTTGATCCTGCAAATATAGTTTTTATTCACCTTGTGCAACTGGTATTTCTAATTGGAATGAAAACAGTATGTTGAGTGGAATAAGTGTGAGGTGTTAACACACATGCACATAGACACACACATATATATGGACATATATATATATATATTTTAAACTAAAAAAAGTCAGAGAGAATCATGTCAAAGGACAGACAAACACGGGTAAAATCATAAACTCATCTGGTGAACTTTTTTTAGGGTTATGACGAAAATGATTTGGTTTTACACTTTTTTTTCCATTTGAAGAAATATATGGCTCTCTTGTTAATATGAAACCGTGTTCAGTGTGAGATTATGGGGATCACATCCAATCAAATTAATAACACACTTACTTTATTTAATCTTTGTAATAATTCGAATAATTTCACTATGCTTTACTACTGGGTAATGTATTGAGGGATGGCTCCATGTCCATTATTAGTTGCGACAATGCGGGACCATAATAACTATAATACATCAAACAAGAAAAGCGTTTCATTGATAGGAGTACTCAAGCATTCTTTATGATCTAAAGATATTCCACATGGGGAAATATGATTAACACACAATGTATTGGCGCGAGATCCAATTATTGGAGATGCCTTATTGCCAGGAGTGACTGATTTAGGATTGTCGATTTATTTAATGTTGAATTAGAAAAAATCATTAGACCCAGTGTCTAAAAATCGGCACAGAGCAACTGGTCCATTTCAATTTACTGGATCTGATCCGTTTAATTAGGAACGGTTTTGACATCAATGGTGCATTTTGGAACCTGTCTAACGAAGATGGAGTATGTGGTGTAGGGGTAAAGCGCAGGGCTAAAAGCTTGGAGATCGGGATTTCGAACCTTAGTCGACGCCGTATGATTTTACCAGGTCGTCCCCCACCCAGGGTGAGCGCGCTGCAAGCTTAATGGATAGATCTTATTTTATATAAAACAGATATCCTGTTTATCCTGTTTAAATACTTATTCTTCCCATCGAAACACGGATCCAACAAAGGATAAACATGACACATAGCCACATTTCGCTCATATAAGCTTGGTGACCGGCATATTGGTTCATGAAAAGTAAAAAGACATTATGTTTATCTAGTGGCCATTCATACTTGTATTTTCAGTTTTATATTCGTGTCATGAGAAGTCAATATTTGAGTTGTCTGAATTAATTTGCATGATATTTTAATTATTACATAATTGGCCTCATTGTTACAATATGGGCCGTTTTACCCACTTGCGATTTAACTGTATACAATGTGGGCAGGGCATATTTATTACAATATGAGCCATTTGTTATTACAATATGGGCCATTATTACAATATTGTCCGGTTATAACAATATTGGTCGTAACAACGTCTGTCAATTGACCTAAGTTTTTTTAGAATAATAATAACACTAAACAACCTAACAGCAGTTCCTAATTTTTTGTGAGCATGTGACCAAGGACCTTGACCTCTTTTTAGTGAGATTGGGATGTTTTAAAACATGTTTTCTCATGTTGATTGTATTATATAACCAGAATATTGGTACAGTTTTGGTTCGATTTTAATTAGACCTATGCCTTATTCGTTCACTCCAACTTTGGAACTGATCTAGAAGTTTATGAAATATATATTGTCAATTTTCGATTTAGTATCCCAAATGCGGAACAGATTATAATTTAAAAAAGAGATGGTCTAGAATATATCGGTTACCACCGGCATTTTAATGTAAAAAACACACTTTCTTTAGCGGAATTCACGTTATACTATTCGGTTTTATAATTTTTTCATAGTGATGGGCAGGTTACTCGAGACCGGGTAAATATAACCGAGTATTCGAGTCAGTGATCAGAACTCGTGCATTTTGAGATATATTAAGCAATGCTTCATGCAGTTATGAATTATGAGTCTACTTCTAAATATTTTCTTAAAATACAAATAAGGTGATCCACACATTCAGATGTCAGGGACATCTCAACATGCATAACTCGATAACATGTGAAATATTTATACGTAAACCTGTTTAATGTTAAAATCGGCTATCTGTACTAGTCCTTTTAGTACACGATATATTACCAAATTAAATAAAAAAGTAATAAAATAAGTGTAACCACTATTTGTTTAAATCAATCCAAGCCTTGCTTTTAGGTCATACCTGCTTTCATAATCTGAACGTGCATCCACTTTTTTTATCATACAGCTTAGCAGCGACGGTCATGTAATATAACCTTACGTGACTCCTTCATGTGCCATTTTTCTGAGAGGCCGTAGTGGACGCCATAGGATAAATTGACAAAATTTTGAATTAGCGGTACACATTAATTTTTTAAGTCAAACGAAAATTTCTTATGGAGAGCTTCGAATTCAATGAGAGAGGTTTGGCTTGGAATTGTTCACAGGGCTCGAAACTAGTACCGGACTACCGGGTTTTGCCGGTAGTAATATTTATTTTGGAGGGTCGCGTTGTCACAGGATTCGTGCACAAATCTGTTGTAGCACTCAATGTTCGAGTTAACACATCAATTCTTACAGCAACAATAAGAAAAAAGTAAAAACTGCAAAGAGTTGTGTAATACATTATTATTTTCACGCATGTTTATTTTATTTTAAATATATGTGGGGACCAGTAAAATGCGTTGGGCTCCGGAAATTGTTTTCCTTACGGGCCCAACTGTCTGATTTGTCAATTTCAAGCCGTGTTTTGTAATTTGTAAAAATTCAGAAACTGCTTGTTAAGGAAGTATAAAAAATTGTTACCTAACGCTGATTATTCAGAATTGTTGTTGTGTGAACTTTTCATGGAATAAAATTGGCGATTTTCCGACCCCACGGTGTGGATGTGTTTTACTCTATGGTTCAAGTCATTCATCTGGTCTGGACACAGCTTATAGAACAAAGGGTCGAAATGGTGATTTAAAAAAAAAACGGAGACAGATATTATTGAGATAATCTGTTGAGAATAAGGAGTATACGTCTGCATATGCTTCAAATGGCAAAGGTTATGACGGAAGCATATTTTACTCACAAAATGTGAAATTGGTTAGTCCTGGAAGAGATCAAGTTTATGGAGACAGATAACAATATCCAGAACGATTACAAAAAATAAACATGATAAATTAAGCTTACTTTCAATAATATTCTCTTCTGAAGACTGGTAACATTATCTGGGGAACAGATGCACTGGCATATATGGGGTTAAATAAGCACGTTAGGGGTAGACATTCATACCACCTGATTTTCTCGTTACATCATTTGTTCCAGCACTTACTTTTATAAACCCTTTGATCTCTGGTCCACATCAATGAGAAAGCAATGCATTCCAAAAGATTATTTTCGTATAAGAACACAAGAGCAACATAAACCGTCCGTATATGGACATGTTTGTATACTGATATACCTACCTGTTTATTTAAGACTTGTTGAAATAAAAATTGACAAATTTAAAACTATATCTTATCCTTTTACGTAACAAAAATTAAGACAACATTATCTCTCTCTATATGCCTCTCTCTCTCTCTCTCTCTCTCTCTCTCTCTCTCTCTCTCTTTATATATATATATATATATATATATATATATATATATATATATAATCTGCATTTTATACAAAAAGGTCCCATAGAACACACTAATCCATGATTACGAGTAATTATTGAAAGATGATTATCTGTTGGAGCTCCATCATCAAAGATTACTGGGAGTTCCGTTGGATTTTCTGTTGAAGCAAATGACAGTCAGGTCTGATATTGAAAGATAATAAAAAATGAATAAATATTTATTAAAATAAAGAATCATTCTTCGATCAATTGACCTTTCTCATGTATAAATAATATTCTTTGGAAATCGCGTAAATGGTGTAGCAAATAAAAAAGTAAATTATCAAAATGACTCCACCTTTATGAAAGGCTGAAAAGCATGATTGGGCACTTAGAGTAAAACGCATTTTTCGTTTTTGTCCTGGATGTGATCGACCGATGTATGTACAACTGCGTTAACACTTGAATTACTAGTAACTCTTTTTTTTATTAATACACTTTACTCATTCTTTCTTTTGATATCTGACACTTGATGGATAATATTATAAGAAATCCAGTATACATTAGCTAATTGTATGGATCTAAGAGGATAAATGCCACAGCTTTGCAATAAGCGTAGTCAATTACACAAAACATGGTTCCGTTGATTGAAGATTTGGCCATCTGGATGTCTTGATAACGCGGCCAATTTTTATGCAATCTACCAAGAAACCCAGGAATGGTGTCGTGTTGGATTACTAATGAAGAATCCCACAGATTTAGCTACAAGATGGCCTGCAAATCGCAAATGTTATCTCTCACAGACACCACTTCCTTAAGTCATATGGATGTGGTTTTGTTTATTAATGGTTCTTAAAATCAGGGTTATTATTTTTTATAATAATGCTTCAAATAAAACTGACGTGTATATTGTCTTAAATGTGAAACATCAGTCCAAAAAGAAATCTTTATCATATAAACAAGACTTATTACGATTTTATGTTCATGTTAATAGTCATAAGTATTATTTCAACAAATAATCTCTCGAAAGATGAGCACCCTTTTAAAACGTTCATGACGTGGGTTATCAAGAAAGGGATGGGAACAAGTTAAACAATCTGGGTTTTACTCTGTAGGGGCACAGGTACTGGCACATGCTTTTTAAATGGCCTCGAGGGACAAAACTCTCAGCGTGTGATAAGAGCACAAAAATGCGACACGAAGGTACCCCGAGGACAAACCAAAGACGCATATCAATCGACAAAAAGATTTTGGTTGATTAGAAGAACCCGGAATCTCGCTGTTTGGAGAAAAATACGGGTGTGTATCGGTAATTGTATTAGTGCTTGCATATCATTTAGGAAAATGCATGCATGCTCCTTGAGACAATATTGCAGACAACATCATGGATGTCTCACCCAATATCAGTGCAAATGTAAATATTTTTGCCGTGAATTTGCAGGATTATGTGGTTATTGATTTAACTATAGCAATTACATTTCTTTTCATAGTGGTTCCGTTCTAAAAAGAACTAATCTTATTAAGCTATGACAGAGATTACTTGTATCAGGGTATGAACTAATCGGTGTACTTATTTAAATTTGATATCCTTATATATTTATATATTAGCTAATTGAAAAAAAAATGGAAAGAAAAGTTATACTTAAAAAAGAGTAACCCCCTGTCGCCATTCCCACAGGCATAATTAAACGGAAAGAACGAGTACCTAATTGATAAACTGAACTAATTTGTTAATTAGTCAATTGATCCAAACTGTGGAAGGACATTTTTGGTGTTTTCCGTGAATCCTATATAGGTTTTCAAGAATTGTCGTTTAAAACATGAAAGAGCTCTAATATTGTGATAATACGATAATCTCTAATGAATCAATCAAGTTGACTACTTTTCATTGTCAAGCTTAACTGTCACGCCAAGGATGTTTGAAAACCGTATCGTGATACGCAATATGCGAATCAACGTAACGCGATATAACGATATATATCTTTAATATCGATATGAGATACACTCGTTTCAACTGATCGCGAAAGCCATGTCAATTTTCAATGGATTATTTTGAATATTATATCAGTAATCTATTTAGCTTCGAACATTGTAAGCCATGTAATACTGTTACATACAAATATACATGGCAAAATATTACTCTGACAAACCCGTAAGTAAATTTAAAGTGGTCTTTGAATAAAATGTAACTGAATTTATTTTTGACCTTTTTTGCGGTATACAGACCTATTGCTTTTTTTTTTATCAGAATCTGAGCTTTTACTTTGAGTATTCACACACGTATTGTATAAGAATAATATCATACAATCACGTAAAGACCTACGTCAAATAAGGCAATCCTGAAAGACGCGCGTTCATTGGTCAAGGGCAATCAGCTTAACATTTAGGACACGATTGGCCAATTTGTGCCGGGCAGTGGTTGAGGAATAACAAACAACGTTTGTAATATAAGGACTCATTGCTCCCCTAGGCATTGTCCCGTGGCAATTAGACCTCGATGCGTTGGTGCTAAATGTAAATGATAGGTGAAAACCAGCTTCTTGGAAATCAGATTGGTAAGTCTCTGAATAACTCTACTAAAAAGGTGTTTGAGGATTTTGTGGATTGTTATAATTATATAGTATAATTATATAATAGTGCTAAATAACATTACAAGATAATTACCCGTACACATGGATTAAGGGCCGCTTTTGTTCTGGAGCTCATCTTTGATGCAACCATGCAACATCGGCCATAGCAGAGGTCTAGATCTAGTCTAAGACTGCTTAATTTCTAGTTTTCTAATTTGTGGTTGGGTCTGATTGATAACAATAAATATGTTTCTTGTGCTACATAAATCATGAAATGATATATATTTTCTCGTATCAATCACACCTTAGTTTGAAATTATAAAAGTGTATTAATATATGGGGAAAATAGGACCGGAAAAAACAGACGATATGTCAACTGATTCTACAATTCCTTTTAGTTATACATATGTTCTGTTAGAGTCGCCCAGATTATGCAATTTTTTTCCGGTGATTGACTGTTTACATTGCCAACATAACTTAATTGCTTGCTCGCAGTTTCTCTGCTTATGATTATTCGCTGAGTAAATAAAAGATTATGATCACATAGAGTTCATTGTTCAACTCACTCGTTTCTGTTGGAGATGAGACTTAGTCATCCCACCGCCCCCAACCCACACACACCGTCACTTAACTCGTTGTCTTTACGTTGGAGGAGGTAACATTTGGGAGTAGAACTGGCCGGCATATCTAGCGGTGTCTAAATCCCCGATTATTTAGGCAATGGGAGATTAATTACAGTTATTCAGAGTGTAAGATTCATATACTGGAAATAAGATATATATCAATAATTAGAATGAATGCCTAAAGTTAAACCGGTGCTTTTTTGCTTGATTTTTTTAATCCAATCTCATGCTTGGTTATAATATGTAAACTATATTAAGGTTCATATATATTTACATTATATTTACATTATATATATACATTATATATATATATATATATATATATATATATATATATATATATATATATATTATGGAATAGTGAGATATTTCAATATCCGTGTCGGTTAAACAAGGTTGCTCCAACCTATCTCTATGTATCAACTCCCCAGCCTTTAAGATAAATTGACGCCACTGCTCGGTATAAAGGAAACAAATTATCTGTAATCATGCGAACTGATTACACTGCATTGAAATTAAAAAAAAACTGTCATAGATTCAACTCTGTTGCTTAATTTGAGAACGTTATACGTCCATCTCAAACAACATTTGATTGAAATTAAACTGTGTTTTGCTCCAGAGAAACGGTGTTATAATTATGGATCTTTGTGAAGGCGTTTAATCAACGTTTTTGCTAATTATTAATAGTGAGCTATTATAAAAATGTTTTTAGAAATCTCTCTTATCTGGTAAGGCATACAAAAGGATATTCAGCAAGCAATGACTATTTTTTTTTAATATTATCGGCTGAATTTAATATTGGTATCCAGGGATGAGTTACAACTTTGAAATGTTTACGTTTTGTCTTTAGCAATGTCATAGGTATCAGAACTATTGTTAAAGTAACTACCCATTCAAAATTAAAGTCTCTTTCTTCTCTTAAGACCGACAGCTTCACAAAATTTAGTTTAAATTCAAATATACCTTTGTGAGACACACTGCACAAAAATTTAACATTAGACGCAGTAAATAATCTAATCATCGGACTCTTGTCGAGGTTAAATTGCACGTACATTTATTTTATGTTTCCTATTTTTCAACGAAATTCGGTTGAATCAAAGTTGGATTTACCTGAATGAACAGACCCATTGATGCATGAATTGTAAACAAGACAAGTGACCCATAGGTTAAGGCGATCACCTTACTAGCATGACATTATGATTAATAATAAATAAAAATAATATTTTATTCTGTAAAGCGTAATTCCATAATGATGTGCTCTAAAACGGTATTACAAGCAAGCAGTTACATAGAAAATGAATGACCATGGAAAACTTATTCGTTAAAATGAAGATGCATGACTATAATTTATTTAAAAAAATGCAAATAATCCAGTATTTTACCATGATGTGACATCAAACTCAAGTTAAAAAGAATCTGCAACATCTGAAAAATCACAGGCCATCGAAATATTGCACAAATAAGTAGTATTAAGACTTTAAAAAAAATTGGCTTGGTACTCAGCTTGTCTTAGTTCATATGGTAATAAATTACACGAAGCAGGACCTGCCACAAACAATAATTCTTTGGCAACCAAGAAAGACTTTTACATGGTAGAAAGAGTGATTCCCGATAGTCTGATCTGAGGCATCTACCTGGTATGTATAAGTGAATAAGGTCTATAAAATAAGATTATGGAAATGTATTACACCTATGGTATCCGTCTACATAAATGCAGCGGGTTTCAGAACAGCGCAGCTGTTAAACTAAGTGGATGTGACAAGTATGGCCACGTTACATCTGTATTGCGTCAGCTACACTGAATTCAGCGCCTAAAATTAAAGATGGCTATACAACTTTTTGAAATCATTATTTTATAGCTGCTGTGGATGTGTATGTAAGCCACACGGTAGGTGATTTTCACGTGTATCTCTATGGTGGATTGGAAAACAAAATACACACCAAGGCTGCGTGGAGATTTATGTTCGCCGATGCGAAGTTTTGGAAATTTTCTCAAGCTGCTATTGCCATCCACTTGCGTACTAAACCAGCAGTAGCCTCCATATAAGTGATGTTATTGCTACGGTGCTCAGGCCTGAAAATCAATTTCAAATAAAGGCATCAAATATATTATATAAGCTATGCTCGCTAAATAAAATACCTAAATGACAACATATAAAACAATTTTTTTAATTGTATTTATTCATTTGTTTTGGTGGAGGTAACCGCCTCCATTTTTAATGCTGTAATTAACTATGTATATGTACATATTAAGAGTTCCATTCCGGTTTCGGACTACGTGACAGGGGCTTTCATCGGACTTTTCCTGGTTTCAACCAGGTTCGGCATACCACTCCTGCGGGCACTGGGTGTGTGTCATCACCATTACTTGGTCATAACACCGAGGAACCCCCGAAAGGCGCACTCATTTAAGCGTGAAACACGAGTGTAGGCACAGTCTCCCCATTTAGCCTGCAGCCACTCACCCTGGGTGGAAGTCGACCGTGAAAAATCTCACTGCCTAGGCTGGGATTCGAACTCACTATCTCCCGGCCTTGAGTGATGCGCTCTACCTCTGAGCCACAGAAGCTGGTTAAAAAAAACAAAACTTAGACATTTTGGATTTTAACAAAGTCAACAGGTTTCTTCCTTAAGAAATTGTCATACTTATACGAAGTGTTCACATCAGAAGAATACGATTTTTGAAGAACTGTTGTACCAATTCTGTTAAAATTTTGCATGCTGTCTGGGATATGTGTTTGAACTAGATTTGTTCTTATAGTCGCAAAAAGTACGCAGAAGTCTACCATGTGCCTTTTCCGTAAATCTGAGGGAAAAAACAATTTTTCCACAGATTAGACCCTGGAGATCAAGATCAAAGTCAGCAGTTTTCAAAATCAACAGAGGACGTTATTTGAACAATATTTGAATGTGACGAAAAATATGTAAGTTTTCAAACGTAATGTTGTTTACTTGAAATATATACTTCTTCCGCAAAAATCAATCGTGAACATCAAGGCAAGTTGTTGAGCTCTTCTTAGGTATTAATCAAAACAATTGTGTGTTAGTTTTGTAGAAGAAATATGTACTACTTCAATACTTAAAGAAGAATGTGACTTTCATGGCCCCAAAAATAAAGATCTTTTATAGGTCCCTATGACCTAGGTTTGGGTTTCCGGGATGTCTCAAGGATCTCAACGGTTGTTAATTTATAGGTAAACCGATAACGACTTGTGCCCCGATAACGGCCGGTTGGACTGACGAACGGAAAGGGGGCGGGCAAAGACCCATTCCTGCAGCTTAGCTTGACTGACAGTCAGCTGAGCTAAATATAGAGAAAAAAATGAAAACAACAACCCCCATAAAAGGGAATGCATTTTTTACCCATATCATGTTAGACAAAGAAGACCTCTCAGTTTTTATATACTAGGTTTAAAACACGGACTATTTAACAGCCAGTATAAAAAAACAGGTCAAGCTGGGTCTATTGTTCATGTTATCAATTAATGTTAAAGTATTGCCACTTTGAACTCATATCATAAATCAACACGCTCCCAAAAGTACCACCATAAAGATAAAGACAGCGAATGTTCTATATGTGGGATGTGATGTTTTAACGCCGATGAAAAAATATATTGATATAAAAAAACTTAAACTAATACTTTTTCATGTTCGTCTTGTTTAAAATTAACGTCTTGTTTAAAATATTGTTAATAAATCACTTCACATGTGCTGCTTGTCCAGAATGATACATTACAGCCAAAATGGCTCATCATTGCGGTATATACGTCAGTATAAATCGAGGTGGACAGACAAAAAAAAAACAATAATACACAGATAAAGTGTCTGTCATTGAAGATAAATAGCCGCTTCCGTGACTGATTTGTTTACCTTTAGGTGCGGTGGTTCATCACTGCACCAGCTATTACAGTTGATGCGTGAGTATTGCTGACGTATGACTTTTATTGAAATATTAATAAAAAAATAAGATATTCTTTGTATCATATAATACTTTGAGTCCACTGGGCTGAAGCAAAATGTAAGCTAGTTCTTTTAAATTTAAAAAGAAAATTTGGGTATATTTTGTGTCATATAACACTTTATGTCCACTGAGCTGAAGCCAAATGTAAAAATTGTTTGGAGCGAAAATGAAGTGAAGAAACGAGTAGAATCGATAATGTATTTTATAAAATATATACACCGCAAGCCATTGCTTATAAAATTAAACTGCTTTATGTTGACACAAAATGTAACGCATCTTTCCGGGGAAAACACTCGGAAAAATTTGAACTTGAACAATTCTATTTCATAAAGAAATCACTCAAATGAGTTAATGAAATAAGAGGTTATGCGCTTACAGATAATTGAAGGCCGGTTTCCGTAAGAAAACTAGGATATTAGGATTGAAAATAAAGGAACTAAAATTGATAGATCCAAAGCCAGTGAACGACCATGTGAATAATACGACTGACAAGCTAGGTCGTATTTTTCAAATAAAATTGACTTTACTTCACGATAAATTGAACGCCTACTATCCGTAGCTTGCGCGGTAAAAACCTCAGTTGATTCCTGCGAGGAATTTTATAAGGCTAGGTCCTTTCAAGAATCCTGCAAGAAGTATCGTTTAAATAAGGCTAAGTCCTTTTATGACTCCTGCGAGAGTATTGTAAATTAGGCCAGGTCCTCTTATGACAAACACAAGTTTGTTTCTGCTGAGGAAAATTCCTCTGTTGACTCCCATGAGGAGTTTGATTGTAATAAGGATGTAGATTCCTTTACTGACTCTAAAAAAGAGTTTATGACTGACACTGTCAATGTCAGTTCTTTGTTTGATGAAACTGAAGTAGTAGATTACTCTACTGACTCTGAAATGGAGTAATTTGAGCTATTCATACATGATGGTTCTGTGTCACTTTCAAGTAATTTTTCAGATTCTAACTCTTTAGAATTTTGAGGGACACTAGTATAGGCCAAACTCTCATGTTTGGAAACACTTTGCACTTGTCAATGGTGTGTTTTCAGACAAGCACACTTCAGTTCCGCTCAACAGTATACAAATAAAGTCAGATTTGATTCCTGGGAATGTTACTGTGGGCATATGAACTGCTATAGCTTTAAAGGGAATTCAGTTGCTGCTAGGCAATGATGTTACAGGTGACACAGTACAGCCTGTACCAATAGTGACAGAAAAGCCGTTTCTTGATCAGTACACTGATCCTGAAAGTCAGGAAATTCCTGGTTTGTATCCTTCATGTGCTGTAACTAGATCTATGGCCAAGAAAAACACACATGAGGAGAATGGTCCAGATAACAACACACTGAGAGTCATTAGTGAATTATCTAAAGACTGGCCCATACAGGATGCAGCATTTTAAAGGTAAGAACTTATTGCATAACAGCATAAGGACCTTGATAGTTCATGTTTGTTTCCCAGGGCAGTTTCTAAAGATGAACTGTCACAGAACCCAGTTTGTTTCTATGTTAAATATGGAGTGCTTTTGCGTAAATGGCGACCGCCTGATGTATGCGCTGATGATGAGTGGGCCATCAAACATTAAACAGTAATGCCCAAAAGTTATCGCAGTGAAATTTTAAGCATGGCACATGAGGCTCCCTTGTCTGGCCATTTAGGTATAAATAAAAATTATCAGAAAGTTAGTATACACTTCTATTGGCCTAACCTCAAGACTGATGTTGTACTATATTGTAAATCATGCTACACATGCCAGATGGTAAATCCCATCAGATTCCTCCTCAGGCCCACTTAGGCCTATTCCTGCTTTCGAGGAACCATTTAGTAGGATTATTGTTGACAGTGTTAGGGGACTGCCCAACCATCTACCAGGTTCCCTGACTGTAAGTCATCTGAACTATAGCGATCACTCTTTGTCCGTCGTCCGTCTGTCCGTCTGTCTGTCCGTCTGTCCGTCTGTCCGTTAACTTGGCACAAATCGTAACCACTGGACCTAGAATCTTGTAACTTGACATTCCGAGAGGGTCATGAAAAATCTTCTTGAAAACCAGGATTCAGGTCTTTGTTACCCATATCCATATCCTTTAAGCTGTATGGCTCCAAAATACCCCCCCCCCCAGAATAATGAAAAATTTGATACAAAAACTACAGTATCTGGATAAATACAACACTGATGGTCATGAGTTTTGGCATACATATTGATCATGATATTTTTCATCAGTTCCTGCAGACTGGTGGCGCCATCTGTATTTTTCGATTTTTTTACGAATTGTTTTCTCTATTTTTGAGACCTTTAAAGATAAGAACATCCTTTAACAGGGCACAAATCATAACAACTGGACCTAGAATCTTCATTCTTGACACACTGGGAGAACCATGAATGGTCCCCATGGAAACCTGAAATAAGGTCTCTGTTACCAATATCCTTTAAGCTGTATGGCTCAAGAATACCCCCCCCCCCCCCCTCCAGAATAATGAACAATTTGATACAATACTGCAGTATCTGAATAACTACAACACTGATGGTCATGAGTTTTGGCATACATATTGATCATGAGATTTTTCAAATCATAACAACTGGGCTTAGAATCTTCATTCTTGACACACTGAGAGACCTTTAAAAGTCTCCATGGAAACAAGAAATTAGGTCTTTGTTACCCATATCCTTCGAGCTATAGGGCCCCAAATAACCCCCCAGAATAGTAAAAAATTCATACAAAGAGATTATAAGATGTATCATCTGCAGACTGGTGGCTCCCTGGAAACCTGGAATTATGTTTCTGTTACCTATATTCTTCAAGCTATGGGGCTTGTTTCAAATTTTTACGAATTTTTTTCTCTATTTTTGAGACCTTTAAAGATGTAGTTATCTGTCAACAGGGTACAAATCGTAACAACTGGACCTAGAATCTTTATTCTTGTCATGCAAGGAGGCCCATGAAAAGTGTCTGTGGAAACCTGAAATTAGTTCTCTGTTTCCCATATCCTTCAAGCTATAGGACTCCGAAGTATCCCTTAGAATAATGGACAATTTGATACAAAGCTGAAGTATCTGAACAAGTAATGCAGAGATCACCATGATTCGTTGCATGTATATTGACCATTCAGTGTTTTTATTAGTTTCTGCAGACTGGTGGAGCCACCTGTATTTTTTTAAAAGTTTGCGCATTTTTTCTCTATTTTTGATATATATAAATACAGACACAATCTTGGCCTATTCTTAAATCTGTTTGATGCTTCAGTTGAATAGGTATAGACTACCATTCAGATGATAAAATTTCCTTTTGCGAATCTCTTCCAAATCAGCTGAGCGTCATGACCTATGGGTCACTTGATTTACAACTTTTGGATTAACAAAATCTGTCCAGTCTGACCAAGGGTCTAAGTTTATGTCTGGAATATACCAGCAAGTTATGCTTGAGCTAGATATTTAATAGTACAGCTCTTCGCCATTCAATCCTGAAAGTCAGGGCGCCCTCGGACGTTTTAACTAGACAATTATAAACATGATCAGGAATTATTGCTATGACACACAGAAAGACAGGAATGAAGGATTCCACCTATTGTTGTTTGCTGTCAGAGATTCCTTTCAGGTGTCCTTGGGTTTCAGTCCCTTTGAACTAGTTTTCGGACACTCAGTTCGCGGTCCATTAAAACTGCTTAAAGAAAAACTCTTGTGTGAAAATCCTAATTCTCTTAGTTTGTTACAGTATGTCTCAGACTTTCGCGCTAAACAACACAATGCTTGCGAGATTGCAAAGTCAAATCTAAAATCTTCACAAAGTAAAACGAAAACAAAGTATGACAAGCACACTGTAAGTAGGACGTTTGGGCCTGATGATAAGGTCCTTGCATTACTACCTATTCCTGTCAGACCTCTGCAAGCTAGGTATTTTGGTCCTTACATTGTTGACAAGAAAGTCAGTGATTTAAATTACATACTTTTAGGACCAGAAAGGCGTAAGAAAAAACAACTGTGTCATGTTACGGCTGTTAATTGTGTAAAAACTGACCCTGACCCAGTTAAAGTAGATCCTTATTGTAAGAGTGGTGTAGACATTCAGTATGGAACAGTACCACTAAAAACTGAGACGTGCTAAACAACCTGGATGCTAAACAATTATACCTTACCGCACAACAACAACAAGACCTCAAGAACCTGCAGCGGAATTATGAACATTTGTTTAGTGACATTCCAACGCGAACTAACATATTGTACCATGACGTCGATGCTGGGGAGGCAAGCGCAGTCAAGCAGCATCCTTATAGACTGAATCGTGAAAAGCAAAAGTATCTATAGGATGAGAAACAATATTTGCTGGACAATGATCTTATTGAACCTAGTAAAAGAAACTGGAGTTCACCATGTATTCTTGTGCAGAAACCTTATGGAAGTCACCGTATGTGCACAGATTATCGAAAACTTTACTCTGTCACCAAGACTGACACGTTCCTGATTTCGAGGACTGATGATTGTATAAATAGAGCTCCAGATATGTTTCCAAGTTTGACTTGCTTAAAGGATTCTTGCAAGTTTCTCTGACTGAACGAGCAAAGAAGTATCCGCATTTGTGACGCCGCAAGGACCGTACCAGTATAAAGTTAGGTCGTTTTGCATGAAGAACTCGCCAGCCACGTTCCAGCGCCTCAACCAATTGGTTGTCAAGGACATTCAGGGTTGGGACGCATATATTGATGACCTGATCGTGTACAGCAACACCCAGGAGAAACGTCTGCAAATTCTTTGGGACCTCTTTGAAAGACTCAGTGAAGCACGTCTGACCGTTAACTTAGTCAAGTCTGAGTTTTGTCATGCACAAGTAACATTGTTTGGTCATTTTGTAGTTCAGGGTCAAGTTAAACATGTTGATGCTAAAATCAGTGTTATTTCTGCATTTCCTAGACCAGAAAACAAAAAAAAAAAAAACAAATAATGCGTTTTCTTGGTATGATACTACTATTGGATACTACAGGAAATTTTGTCCAAATGTTTCTGCTGTAACTGAACCTTTGACTAATTTGTTAAAGGAGAAACAAAGGTTTGTATGGAATGTTCAGTGTGAAAATGCATTTCAGAATTGGGAAGCCATTCTGCAAAGTTTACAAGTTTTGGTAGCTCCAGACTCTTCTGTGCCTTTTAAGTTAGCTGTAGATGCTAGTGATACTGCTGTTGGTACTGTATTGTTACAAGAAGGCATTGATAGCATAGATCATCCAATCTGTTATTTTTCAAGAAAATGTAATGCCAAGCAGAAAAACTTTCAGGATTATAACCTGGAAATCAGACACATTAAAGGGAAAGTCAATGTACTTGTTGATTGCTTATCGAGTAAATAAGATGTTTGTGAAAAATTGTAAAGATTAAATGATTGTGCTCGCAAAAAGAAAGTTTTTGAGATGATTCCTGAAGTGTATGTATTATTGGGTTCTTTAGATTGTTCGATTGTTCGGGAAATGGAAAGTTCTCGGCTTGAAGTGAAAAGTAATAAATAAAGGGCTGTGTTTTAGAGCAGAGAGGGAGAGGAGAGAGAAATATTCCAGCGTAGACGGAAGAATGTTAGCCAGTTTGTGCACCTATCGGATAATTTCACCAAATTTTCTTCGAATCTGTAACGGATTTGAATTAGTCTTCAGTTTGCCTTTGGGATCACTATCAGAACTTCACTTTCGGATTACAACAAATTGATTTTGTGATTGAACTGGACTGTTATTCTCTGAGGAGATTTAAGTGAACTGTTCTTCTGTATTATGTGCTTTAAAGGCCTTTCTGTCGCTCTGACAGTGGTGGTATCGAGGTACTGAACACTTTATTTATATACTTATATTGATTCACTGTTATACTGTTGCTATACTGTGTAATTGTATTGGTTTAGTGTATGATAATGTTAGGATTGTTTTTAGAATAATTTATAATTATTTGTTAACAAAAAACACTCACTTCTTTATTCATTCCCCTAGACATTTCACGCTGCCTAGTGTTATATAATCTGTTTTTTTTAAATATCTCCATCACAAATGTTCGTCACGACTATGTGATCTGTTGATATTAGGTTCCGTAAAATATGCATCTGCAGAGTTCTATTCCGGTTTGGGACTACGTGAGAGGGCGGTAGCTCTCGCTTCCTGTCATATTATTTTTGTATACTGATGTCACCCAGGCCCGTTGTCTACTGCACGTGCGTGTCCTCGGTGTGTTATCATACCCTTTGCTGTGTCATAACACCAAGGAACCCCATAAAGACGCACTCGTATGCGAGTGACACTGTGTTTTGGGGCACATCCTTCAATTAAACCTACAGAGGGCTCAGGCTGGTCGCCGACCGTGAATATCTCACCGACTCGGCTGAGATTTGAACTCACGACCTCACGGCTTTGAGTCCTGTACTCTACCCCTGACCCGCAGAAGCCGGTGCAGGTTATCATACTAGTTAACTAAGTTTGCCCTTCATACTGTCATGATCGAGCAGGAGATTCGTTTAGTAAGTTTTAACTGCTTATATGTTATAAAGCGTTAAGTGGCATACAAACAAACCTTTTTTCGTCACACTAAGGACACCTGTAGGTAAAGAATGACACTGAATTCTCGATTCCGGTATGTAGATAAAAACGTATAATTATTATGAAATTATTGAATTATAAAACCGATCTTATCTCAACGGCGTCATTACTGTCGAGGTAAATATATATATATATAAATATATATATATATATATATATATATATATATATATATATATATATATATATTGTCCATGCACGTGACCAGGTTTACAATGTTGACTGATGTGCCGCACACGCTAGCGAACTTACACGCAGTGCACAATAACCTAATGTGAAGAAAGTTGTTTGGATATATTTTGTAGGAGCTATCAAACCAATAAAAACATGTATGACAGCCGCAATATATAAAACGTCTATTGATGTCAATACTAACAGAAATACCTTCTCCTCGGTTTGGTTCACGAAACATGACAGCAAAACATATTCAATATATCTGATCGTAAATGTACCATTCTATCGTATAGATTTTATACGTACTCACCTTTTAGCCGGCAGTACAGGATATTACAGCATATTCATTGTGTGAAGTGTCGGTCGCTTATTGGATTGGGATGGGATCTCTCATCAACAAACTGAACACATATCATTAGGTCGATATCTTTTGTTTATAAATGGCACCAGAAAAAAAGACGATCTGGGTCACTACTTTATGGAGCCCCTAAAGTGACATACGTGATATTTTTTTTCTGGGTAAATATCGCGTTCCCTCGCGATCTTTTCGCGTTCCCTCGCGATCTTTTCGCGTTCCCTCGCGATCTTTTCGCCTTCCCTCGCGATAATTTCGCGTTCCCTCGCGATCTTTTCGCGTTCCCTCGCGATAATTTCGCGTTCCCTCGCGATAATTTCGCGTTCCCTCGCGATCTTTTCGCGTTCCCTCGCGATCTTTTCGCGTTCCCTCGCGATAATTTCGCGTTCCCTCGCGATAATTTCGCGTTCCCTCGCGATCTTTTCGCGTTCCCTCGCGATCTTTTCGCGTTCCCTCGCGATAATTTCGCGTTCCCTCGCGATCTTTTCGCGTTCCCTCGCGATCTTTTAGCGTTCCCTCGCGATCTTACAAATGATCACTAGGCTGGTTTCCTGCTCCCCTATATCTAGCATGCAACATCTAGCATACAAAATAGTGGACGCAGGAACCAGAACAACAGTTATCTGTGTCTCGTTCTGTGTCTTAACACCACCATGCTCCACCTCTTAGATACACACTCGATGTCAGGTTAACAAAGCGATACTTGAATAAGAGAGATTAGACTTTTTGCCATGTTTCTGATATATGTTATCTATTCCCCATTTATTCATTTTTTTGCAGACTTCTTTTTATATTTATAGCAATTAAATTATCAAATTATTCTTTTCTATCTCTTTTTTTATTAGCAGTCAGACCAAACAACGGATCAACAATGTCAACCTGGAACAGGTCCATATCCCGATGTAATTGACAGACATTAATAATATTTTTTACGTCAGTTATTGGTTCAGACCCATTTTAAGATGGGTCAGGCCAAATTACCAATCAACAATATCAACTTTGCACATGCCCATCTCCCTATGTTCATTTAATGATATTGGTATTATTTTATACACATCTTTTATTTATAAAATAAGACAAAAAATACACAAAATATACACGTATTTAAATTTATTTAAATCTATTTAAAAAATAATAATAAAAATCATTGTACAAGGTATAGAATCTTTGCAGGTATATACCTTTCCACCCATCAGCTACTTTCAACACATAATAAAATAAAATATACAAATTAGAATACTCGTAGATGATTAACTCATATTTATTTAATCTTTTCTTTTCTTTCTTTTAATTCAAAGCTGTAGGAATGCATCGGCAGATCATGATCGTATATTAGACCGGTCCTTCTTTAGATCGGAAGATGGCGCGCGACATTTATATATATATATATATATATATATATATATATATATATATATATATATATATATATATATATATATACAAAAACTTAAATGCGCAATTTAAGAACTTTAATTTTAATCACATTCTGTTTGACCTCCCCCCCCCCCCTAAATTCTGAAATTTCTGGATCCCCAACTGGTTTGAATTTATCATTATGAAATGTTCTTAACTTTTGATGTCCTAAGTTGTGCTATATAATCATAATACAAGACATGAAAAGTGCGACGCGAAAGAGACCGATTTGTGCTTGGACGGACAAGGGGTGATCACTAATGCTCTGATGACCTATGGTCAACTCAGCTAAAAAAATGCATGTATTGTCCAAGAAGCATGCAGGAGGTCCAATTTGGTTTGGTCAGGTTCACTGAAATGTTTTTACTTTACCAATTAATTCTGTTTTACGTTTACGGCTAGTAAAATCTGTTACATTATCGTTGGACTTCGCATAACATTATTGGTTAGTGATAAGTTATCGGTCATTTATTTATTACTTTATCAGTTGGTTTTACATAATCAGTTGTAACAGTCTCATAATTATATTTGGCCTTAGGCCTTATCTGTTCTTCTTCTTCTGATACTAAACACTAGTATGCAGATATTCCAGTGTTCAGAAGGTTATTTTACCCTAGATCATTTTTATACCCACCTTGTCTCATTAATGTATTTTTATAAATGTGATTCTCCATAAAGAAACAGAAATATTTAACTTATTTGCCGACCCCACATCAGTGAATACAAAACCACAAGCGTGCCCTGGGAGGACCAACACATTCTTCAATTGCCAGTCGATAAACAAATGAAGCATAGAACCGACCTTTAGAGAATGAGAATAAAAACTGCTTATTTTGATATCTGAGCCCTGTTTCTTGACTTTCAATTAGTATGAGCCAGATGGACATTTTACTGGATTGTTATGCCTCCTTTCCAGTTTGACATTTGAAACTTTACTTTTGGCATTTACAATTACTCTTGTATTAAAGATTTTTTGTTGGAGGTAACCGCCACCATTTTCTATATTTTAATATTAACATCTGCAGAATTCCATTCCGCTTTCGGATTATGTGACACAGCATTATCGCACGCTTCTTCTGATTTTTTCCTGGCGGTAACCAGGCCCGGTGACCACTGCACTTGCGAGCCCTGGGTGCGTAATCTATCCCATTGCTGGGTCGAACCCCCGAAGGAGGGCCGGCCAGCACGATCTATCCATTAAGTCTATTTTAATCTCTTACACCATCTTCAGAGAGATATTACTCACAAACCATCAATTAATAATAACGGTTAACATTTTGTTTCATAGAATTATTTCATGCAAAATTTTAATAGAGAATCATTTGTTAACTTTTCCGCAATTTTAACTGAAGAAATCTTAGAAGGAAAGATGATACATATATGATAAAAATGCCTGAAAATGTATGTATGTACTAAGATGACATTATTGTTATGTATATTGTTATATGTGATATATCGTGTTTCTGTGATAAAATTATAAGACCAACAACGAAGGCGTCACTTCTATATAGCAAATCTAATAATTTTTAGACATTCCCATTATTTTAAGTATGTCTTAGGTTGTTTCCAGATAAATTAGATCATCTTAAACACCGGTTTGCACATATCTCCGGGTGGCCGAGGATCCATAATAATAGAAAGCAGATATTTGGAGCATGAGGCAGATATATATATATATATTCATATAGTTTTGACAGTGGAAGTATCAATTTTCCAGGATGAACTGTGTCCAGTATTTTTAGTATTTAATAGAATCTGGCCTAATATTAATTTCGTGTCAGGTAAAAGAAAAAGATATAAAATATTAATGAAAACATTTATGCCATATATATGATATATATATATATATATATATATATATATATATATGTGTGTGTGTTATCAGACCATTTGAGAGGTACTTATAATTATTAACAATCTTAACCCAACATTGTTGATACACACTTTAATTACTACATTATACACCCTTTCCTAAAATCGAATAAAACTTCCTTTGTTTTTTTTTCATCATTTAAAAGAAGGTTATGATTGACAACATTTAGTCAGATATAATATCTCTTGCCTATAAGGCAATTCATTGTCATCAGAAATGAGTCCTAAGGTCACTGTGTCATCTGCATATTTAATCATTTTACTAATCTAATCTTATACAAGCATCATTGTGTTGACCTGACATCGAGCGTATATCTTATTGGAGCGTAGTGGTGTTAAAGACACAAGGAACGAGGTAAAGTAAACTTTCGTACTGGTTCCCGCGTCCATTTATTTGCATGTAAGTCAGATATAGAGGAGCAGGGAACCAGCCTAGCCGAACAGATCGCGAGGGAACGCGAAAAGATCGCGAGGGAACGCGATATTATCGCGAGGGAACGCGAAAAAGATCGCGAGGGAACGCGAAAAGATCGCGAGGGAACGCGAAAAGATCGCGAGGGAACGCGAAAAGATCGCGAGGGAACGCGTGTCCTAGATAGAACATCCGCTGTCAACATAAGGGTCATTAAATCAAAACTTGGTTTAACCCTGCATTGTTTGGCATCCCGTTGTTATTATTGCCATTTTCTGGAATGATATTGCCATTAAGGTTTTTTTTCTGGAAGTCTGGCTTTTATCTAGGGAATCTACAAAATAATACGATTAAGGGCTGGATCGGACAATGTGACAAACGGATAATGGGCGGGTATATGGGGTAACTAAATTTTAAATGCAGTTATACAATAACTGGACTAGTAATAGGATATGTGCCGAAGCCAAGTTTCAATGCCATTTTTATCACAGATAATGCTAATTTTCTAATTGTTTGTATTTTTTTTTCCTTTCCTAAATTACTGTCAGCATTAATTTTGCGCACAAGCAGAAGTTATATGATTGGCTGGGGCATCAACAAAATGATAACTTAATGGCAAAAGAAGAGAATCCATATTAACACTCTGACTATGCGTTTGAGTTTTAGGTTTATGCGTTTCAGTTTTTTCAGACAGATTATTTGATTCATTGATTAATACGTCATGCGTCATTGCTTAATATGTTAATTTCATTATCATTTAAAGTAGGCAATATAACAAAACGAATGAAACAACATTTTAGAATAAATGAAGAAATATTGAAATATAAAATTTAAACTCTACACCAAGTGGAATATCTGAGCAAAAGTGTGTCATTTTCGGTCATTTTATATATATATATACCAGATGTTATATAATGACAGGAGCGTAACTTGGATTTGGGATGCAGGGGGCCATGCCCCTGGGATGCACGGGGCCACGCCCCCCCCCCCGCCCCCCCCCTCCTTGGTCACATCCTGTACTTCGATCCAGTCCTCCCGGAAATTATCGTAGTCTAATAATGTTTAAATTTTCCATAACACAATCATTAAGTTCCTGTCACAGTCATCCTCAGATTTGGAAATTATTTCTACATTTCAGTAAGTTTGATCCTGCAAATATGGTTTTTATTCACCTTGTACAACTGGTATTTCTAATTGAAATGAAAACAGTTTGTTGAGTGGAATAAGTGCGAGGTGTTAACACACATGCACATAGACACACACATATATATGGACGTATATATATTTTAAACTAAAAAAAAAGTCAGAGAGAATCATGTCAAAGGACAGACAAACACGGGTAAAATCATAACCTCACCTGATGAACTTTTCAGGATTATGACGAAAATGATTTGGTTTTACACTTTTTTCCATTTGAGGAAATGTATGGCTCGTTTGTTAATATGAAACCGTGTTCAATGTGTGATTATGGGGATCACATCCAATCAAATTAATAACACAATTACTTTATATAATCTTTGTAATCATTCGATTAATTTCACTATGATCCACCACTGGGAAATGTATTGAGTGATGGCTCCATGTCCATTATTAGTTGCGAAAATTCGGGACCATAATAACTATAATACATCAAACAAGAAAAGCGTTTCATTGATAAGAGTACTCAGGCATTCTCTATGATCTAAAGATATTCCACATGGGGAAATATGATTAACACACAATGTATTGGCGCGAGATCCAATTATTGGAGATGCCTTATTGCCAGGAGTGACTGATTAAGTATTGTCGATTTATTAAATGTTGAATTAGAAAAATTCAGGAGACCCAGTGTCTAAAAATCGGCACAAAGCCACTGGTCCAATTTATTTGATCTGACCCGCTTAATTAAGAACGGTTATGACATCAAAGGTGCATTTTGGAACCTGTCTGACGAAGATGGAGTATGTGGTGTAGGGGTAAAGCGCAGGGCTCAAAGCTTGGAGATCGGGAGTTTGAATCTTAGTCGACGCCGTATGATTTTACCAGGTCGGCCCCCACCCAGGGTGAGCGCGCTGCAGGCTTAATGGTTAGACTGTGTCCAGCTGATTATGAAACACATACTTTGGGTCAGAGTAATATTACACAGATGATAGATTTGCAATGATGTATATTATGAACCTTAACCTAAATGTCAAGCTACATAGCCAATCCGAGCTAGCCTCATTTGTATGCGCGGGAATAGAATTTTGTTGGGAACGGGTTGCAATATATATAACATGGTCGGAGCATATGTCGTTTATATATATATATATATATATATATATATATATATATATATATATATATATAATATCTTAATTTATATAAAACAAATATCCTGATTATCCTGTTTAAATACTTATTCTTCCCATCGGAACACGGATCCAACAAAGGATAAACATGACACATAGCCATATTTCGCTCATATAAGCTTGGTGACCGGCATTTTGGTTCATGAAAAGTGATAGACATTATGTTAATCTAGTGGCCTTTCATACTTGTATTTTCAGTTTTATATTCATGTCACGAGAAGTCATTAGTTGAGTTGTCTGAATTAATTTGCATGATATTTGAATTATAACATAATTGGCCTCATTACATTATTTTACAAACTTGCGATTTTATATCAATATGGGCCGTTTTACCCACTTGCGATTTAACTACAATGTGGGCAGGGCATATTTATTACAATATGAGCCATTTGTTATTACAATATGGGCCATTATTACAATATTGTCCGGTTATAACAAAGTTGGTTGTAACAATGTCTGTCATTTCACCTAAGTTTTTTTTTTAGAATAATTATAACACTGAACAGCCAAGCAGCAGTTCCTAATTTTTGTGATCATGTGACGAAGGACCTTGACCTTTTTTTAGTGAGATTGGGATGTTTTAAAACATGTTTTCTCATGTTGATTGTATTATATAACCAGAATATTGGTACAGTTTTGGTTCGATTTAAATTAGGCCTATGCCTTATTCGCTCATTCCAACTCTGGAACTGATCTTGAAGTTTATGATATATATATATATATATATATATATATATATATATATATATATATATATATATATATATATATATATTCAATTTTCGATCTGCATCCGAAAAGCGGAACAGATTATAGTTTAAAAAAAGAGATGGTCTAGAATATATCGGTTACCACCGGTATTTTAATGTAAAACAACACACTTTCTTTAGCGGAATTCACGTAATACTATTCGGTTTTATAATGTTTTCATGGTGATGGGCAGGTTCCTCGAGATCGGGTAAGTATAACCGAGTATTCGAGTCAATGATCAGAACTCGTGCATTTTGAGAAAATTTAAGCAGTGCTTCATGCAGTTATGAATTATGGGTCTACTTCTAATTAATTTCTTAAAATACAAATAAGGTGATCCACACATTCAGGTGTCAGGGACATCGTCACATGCATAACTCGATAACATGAGAAATATTTATACGTAATCCTTTTTAATGGTAAAATTGGTTATCTGTACTAGTCCTTTTAGTATACGATATATTCCCAAAATAAAATAAAAAAAAAGTAATAAAATAAGTGTAATCGCTATTTATTTAAATCAATCCTAGCCTTGCTTTCAGGTCATACCTGCTTTCATAATCTGGAACGTGCATCCACTTTTTTATCATACAGCTCAGCAGCGACGGTCATGTATTATAACCTTACGTGACTCCTTCATGTGCCATTTTTCTGAGAGGCCGCATTGGAAGCGATAGGATAAATTAACAACATTTTGAATTAGCGGTACACATTAATTTATAAGTCAAACGAAATAAATTTCTTATGGAGAGCTTCGAATTGTTCACAGGGCTCAAAATTAGTACCGGACTACCGGATTTTGCCGGCAGTATTATTTATTTTGGAGGGTCGCGTTGTCACAGGATTCGTGCACAAATCTGTTGTAGCACTCATAAAAATGTTCGAGTTAACACATTAATTCTTAGAGCAACAATAACAAAATAGTAAAAACTGCAAAGAGTTGTGTAATACATTATTATCTTCACGCATGTTTATTTTATTTTTAATATACGTGGGGACCAGTAAAATCCGTTGGGGTCCGGAAATTGTCAATTTCAAGCCCTTTTTTGTAATTTGTAAGAATTCAGGAAGTATAAAAGGAAGTATAGTTAAGGAAGTATAAAAAAATTGTTACCTAACGATGTTTATTCAGAATTGTTGTTGTGTGAACTTTTCATGGAATAAAATTGGCCCCAGGATGTGGAAGTTTTTTACTCTATGGTTCAAGTCATTCATCTGGTCTGGACACAGCTGATAGAACAAATGGTCGAAATGGTGCTTTTAAAAAACTGAGACAGATATTATTGAGATAATCTGTTGAGAACAAGCAGTATACGATTGTATACGTTTCAAATGACAAAGTTATGACGGAAGCATATTTTACTCACGAAATGTGAAATTGATTAGTCAAGTTTACGGAGACAGATAACAATATCCAGAACGATTTAAAAAAAATGAAACATGAGAAATCAGGCTTGCTTTCAATAATATTCTCTTCTGAAGACTGGTAATATTATATGGGGAACAGATGCACTAGTATATATGGGGTTACCTAAGCACGTTAGGTGTAGACATTCATACCACCTAATTTTCTTGTTACTTCATTTGTTCCGGCACTCACTTTAAAAAACCCTTTGACCTCTGGTCCACATGAATGAGAACGCAATGCATTCCGAAAAATATTTTTCGTATAAGAGCACAAGAGCAACATAAACCGTCCGTACATGGACATGTTTATATACTGATATACGTACCTGTTTATTTTAGAGATTGTTGAAATAAAAATTGACAAATTTAAAACTATATCTTATCCTTTTACGTAACAAAAATTAAGACAACATTATCTCTCTCTCTCTCTCTCTCTCTCTCTCTCTCTCTCTATATATATATATATATATATATATATATATATATAATCTGCATTTTATACAAAAAAAGTCCCATAGAACACACTAATCCATGATTACCAGTAATTATCGAAAGATGATTATCTGTTGGAGCTCCATCAATCATAGATTACTGAGAGTTCCGTTGGATTTTCTGTTAAAGCAAATGACAGTCAGGTCTGATATTGAAAGATAATAAAAAAAAGGAATAAATATTTGTTTAAATAAAGAATGATTCTTCGATAAATAACTGATCCATATATCAATTGACCTTTCTCATGTGTTAATAATATTTCTCATGATTTGGCACTTAGAGTAAAACGCATTTTGCGTTTTTGTCCTAGATGTGATCGACCGATGTATGTACAACTGCGTTAACACTTGAATTACTAGTAAATCTATTTTTTTTATAAATACACTTTACTTATTCTTTCTTTGATATCTGACACTTGATTGATAATATTATAAGAAATCCAGTATACATTAGCTAATTGTATGGATGTAAGGGGATAAATGCCACAGCTTTGCAATAACCTTAATCAATTACACAAAACATGGTTCCGTTGATTGAAGATTTTGCCACCTGGATGTCTTGATAACGCGGCCAGTTTTTATGCAATCTACCAAGAAACCCAGGAATGGTGTCGTGTTGGATCACTTATGAAGAATCCCACAGATTTAGCTACAAGATGGCCTGCAAATCGCAAATGTTCTCTCTCAGAGACACCACTTCCTTAAGTCATATGGATAAGTGGTTTTGTTTATTAATGGTTCTTAAAATCAGGGTTATTATTTTTTATAATAATGCTTCAAATAATACTGGCGTGTATAGTGTCTTAAATGTGAAACATCAGTCCAAAAAGAAATCTTTATCATATTTGAATAAACAAGACTTATTCCGATTTTATGTTCATGTTAATAGTCACCAGTATTATTTCACCAAATAATCTCTCGAAAGATGAGTGCCCTTTTAAAACGTTCATGACCTGGGTTATCAAGAAACGGATGGGAACAAGTTAAAATCTCTGGGTTTTACTCTGTAGGGGCACAGGTACTGGCACATGCTTTTTAAATGGCCTGGAGGGACAAAACTCTCAGCGTGTGATAAGAGCACAAAAATGCGACACGAAGGTACCCCGAGGACAAACCAAAGACGCATATCAATCGACAAAAAGATTTTGGTTGATTACAAGAACCCGGAATCTCGCTGTTTGGAGAAAAATACGGGTTTGTAACTGAACGTGGATTATGTGAATATCGGTAATTGTATTAGTGCTTGCATACCTTTTAGGAAAATGCATGCATGCTCCTTGGGACACTATTGCAGACAACATGATGGATGTCTCACCCAATATCAGTGCAAATGTAAATATTTTTGTCTATTGACCGTGATTTTCCAGGATTATGTGGTTATTGATTTAACTATAGCAATTACAGTTCTTTTCATAGTGGTTCCGTTCTAAAAAGAACTAATCTTATTTAGCTATGACAGAGATTACTTGTATCAGGGTATGAAATAATCGGTGTACTTATTTAAATTTAATATCCTTATATATTTATATATTAGCTAATTGAAAACAGGGAAAGAAAAGTTAAACGTAAAAAAAGAGTAACCCCCTGTCCCGATTCCCACAGGCATAATTAAACGGAAAGAACGAGTACCTAATTGATAAACTGAACCAATTTGTTAATTAGTCAATTGATTTATACTGTACCTAATTGGTGTTTTTCCGTGAATCCTATATAGGTTAAAAGGTTCAGAGTGCTAAGGTTTTCAAGAATTGTCGTTTAAAACCTGAAAGAGCTCATATATTGTGATAATACGATAAGCTCTACTGAGTCAATCCAAGTTACAAGTTGACTAACTTATCAATGTCAAGCTTAACTGTCACGCCAAGGATGTTTAAAAACCGTATCGCGATACGCAATATACGAATCACCGTAACGCGATATAACGATATATATCTTTAATATCGATATGAGATATACTCGTTTCAACTGATCGCGAAAGCCATGCCAATTTTCAATGGATTATTTTGAATATTATATCAGTAATCTATTTAGCTTCGAACATTGTAAGCCGTGTAATACTGTTACATACAAATATACATGGCAAAATATTACTCTGACAAACCCGTAAGTAAATTCTAAGTGGCCTTTGAATAAAATTTAACTGAATTTATTTGACCTTTTTGCGGTATACTGTAAATGACATTTCGCACTCGTGGGATGAACAGACCTATTGCTTTTTTATCAGAATCTGAGCTTTTACTTTGAGTATTCACACACGTATTGTATAGGAATAATATCATACAATCAAGTAAAGACCTACGTCAAATAAGTCAATCCTGAAAGACGTACGTTCATTATTCTAGGGCAATCAGCTTAACATTTAGGACACGATTGGCCAATTTGTGCCGGGCAGTGGTTGAGGAATAACAAACAACGTTTGTAATATTAGGACTCATTGCTCCCCTAGGCCTTGTCCCGTGGCATCTAGACCTCGGTGCGTTGGTGCTAAATATAAATGATAGGTGAATACCAGCTTCTTTGAAATCAGATTGTGTTTATCTGATTTGTGTTTAGACAGTCCACAAGGACTGCTTGCTGGAGGGGATTAGACTTAGTAATAGCTGTGAAAGCAAATTCATCAACTTGTAGCCATCACCTTTTTATACCCCCCCCCCCCCCCCGGCGGCACGTTTTTAAGTTTTTTGGCCGGTTTGGTAAGTCTCTGAGTAACTCTACTAAAAAGGTGTTTGAGGATGTTGTGGATGGTTATACTTATATAGTATAATTATATAGTAGTGTTTAATAACATTACAAGATAAGTAATTACCCGTACACAGGGATTAAGGGCCGCTTTTGTTCTGGAGCTCATCTTTGATGCAACCATGCAACAGTGGCCATAGCAGAGGGGTCTACATCTAGTCTAAGACTGCTTAATTTCTAGTTTTCTAATTTGTGGTTGGGCCTGATTGATAACAATAAATATGTTTCTTGTGCTACATAAATCATGAAATGATATATATTTTCTTGTATCAATACACACCTTAGTTTGAAATTATAAAAGTGTATTAATATATGGGTAAAATAGGACAGGAAAAAAACAGACGATATGTCAACTGATTCTTCAATTCCTAATATTTGGTAAAACACACTGTACATATGTTCTGTTAGAGTCGCGCCTTTCAGGTGATTGACTGTTTACATTGCCAACATAACTTAATTGCCTGCTCGCAGTTTCTCTGCTTATGATTATTCACTGAGTGAATAAAAGATTATGATCACATAGAGTTCATTGTTCAACTCACTCGTTACTGTCGGATATGAGACTTAGTCATCCCACCGCCCCCAACCCACACACACCATCACTTAACTCGTTGTCTTAACGTTGGAGGAGGTAACTTTTGGAAGTAGAACTGGCCGGCATATCTAGTGGGTCAATACAGTGGGATTGGTGTTTTAATCCCCGATTATTTAGGTAATGGGAGATTAATTAAAAATATTCAGAGTGTCAGATTTATATACTGGAAATAAGATATATATCAATAATTAGAATAAATGCCTAAAGTTATACCGGTGCTTTTTGCTTGATTTTTTTTTAATTTAATCTCATGCTTGGTTATAATATGTAAACTATATTAAGGTTCATATATATTTACATTATATTTACATTATATATATATATATATATATATATATATATATATATATATATATATTATGGAAGAGTGAGATATTTCAATATCCGTGTCGGTTTAATAAGGTTGCTCCAACCTATCTCTATGAATCAACTCCACAGCCTTTAAGATAAATTGACGCCACTGCTCGGTATAAAGGAAACAAATTATCTGTAATCATGCGAACTGATTACACTGCATTGAAATAAAAAAAAAACTGTCATAGATTCAACTCTGTAGCTTAATTTATATACGTCCGTCTCAAGCAACATTTGATTGAAACTAAACCGTGTTTAGCTCCAGAGAAACGGTGTTATAATTATGGATCTTTGTGAAGGCGTTTAATCAATGTTTTTGCCAATTATTAATAGTGAGCTATTATAACAATGTTTTTAGAAATCTCTCTTATCTGGTAAAGCATACAAAACCATATTCAGCAAGCAATGACTATTTTTTTTAATATTATCGGCTGAACTTAATACTGGTATCCAGGGATGAGTCACAACTTTGAAATGTTTACATTTTGTCTTTAGCAATGTCATAGGTATCAGAACTATTGTTAAAGTGACTACCCATTCACAATTAAAGTCCCTTTCTTCTCTTAAGACCGACAGCTCCACAAAATTTAGTTTTAATCCAAATATACCTTTGTTAGGCACACTGCACAAGAATTTAACATTAGACGCAGTAAATAATCTAATCATCGGACTATTGTCGAGGTTAAATTGCACGAACATTTATTTTATCCTATTTTTCAACGAAATTCGGTTGAATCAAAGTTGGATTTACCTGAATGAACAGACCCATTGATGCATGAATTGTAAACAAGACAAGTGACCCATAGGTTAAGGCGATCACCTTACTAGCATGACATTATTGATTTATAATAAATAATAATAATATTTTATTCTGTAAAGCGTAATTCCATAATGATGTGCTCTAAAACGGTATTACAAGCAAGCAGTTATATAGAAAATGAATGACCATGGAAAACTTATTCGTTAAAATAAAGATGCATGACTATAATTTATTTAAAAAAGGCAAATAACCCAGTATTTTACCATGATGTGACATCAAACTCAAGTTAAAAAGAATCTGCAACATCTGAAAAATCACAGGCCATCGAAATATTGCACAAATAAGTAGTATTAAGACTTTTAAAAAAAAGTGGCTTGGTACTCAGCTTGTCTTAGATCCTATGGTAATAAATTACACGAAGCAGGACCTGCCACAAACAATGATTCTTTGGCAACCAAGGAAGACTTTTACATGGTAGAAAGAGTGATTCCCGATAGTCTGATCTGAGGCATCTACCTGGTATGTATAAGTGAATAAGGTCTATAACATAAGATTATGGAAATGTATTACACCTATGGTATCCGTCTACATAAATGCAGCGGGTTTCAGAACAGCGCAGCTCGTTAAACTAAGTGGATGTGACAAGTATGGCCGCGTTACACCTGTATTGCGTCAGCTACACTGAATTCAGTGCCTAAAATTAAAGATGGCTATGCAACTTTTTAAAATCATTATTTAATATGACGGCCGGTCATTTTCACGTGTATCTCTATGGTGGATTGGGAATCAAAATACACAACAAGGCTGCGTGGAGATTTATGTTCGCCGATGCGAAGTTTTGGAAATTTTCTAAAGCTGCTATTGCCATCCACTTGCGTACTAAACCAGCAGTAGCCTCCATATAAGTGATGTTATTGCTACGGTGCTAAGGCCTGAAAATCAATTTCAAATAAAGGCATCAAATATATTATATAAGCCATGCTCGCTAAATAAAATACCTAAATGACAACATATAAAACAATTTTTTTTAATTGTATTCATTTATTTGTTTTGGTGGAGGTAACCGCCTCCATTTTTAATGCTTTAATTAACTATGTATATGTGCATATTAAGAGTTCCATTCCGGTTTCGGACTACGTGACAGGGGCTTTCATCGGACTTTTCCTGGTGTCAACCAGGTTCGGCATACCACTCCTGCGGGCACTGGGTGTGTGTCATCACCATTACTTGGTCATAACACCGAGGAACCCCCGAAAGGCGCACTCATTTAAGAGTGAAACACGAGTGTAAGCACAGTCTCCCCATTTAGCCTGCAGCCACTCACCCTAGGTGGAAGCCGACCGTGAAAAATCTCACTGCAAAGGCTGAGATTCGAACTCACGATCTCCCGGCCTTGAGTGATGCGCTCTACCTCTGAGCCACAGAAGCTGGTTATATAAAAACAAAACTTAGACATTTTGGATTTTGGCAAAGTCAACAGGTTTCTTCCTTAAGAAATTGTCATACTTATACGAAGTGTTCACATCAGAAGAATACGATTTTTGATGAACTGTTGTACCAATTCTCTTAAAATTTTGAATGCTGTCTGGGATATGTGTGTGAACTAGATCTGTTCTCATAGTCGCAAAAAGCACGCAGAAGTCTACCATGTGCCTTTTCCGAAAATCTGAGGAAAAACATTTCCACAGATTAGACCCTGGAGATCAAGATCAAAGTCAGCAGTTTTCAAAATCATCAGAGAACGTTATTTGAACAATATTTGAATGTGACGAAAAATATATGTTTTCAAACGTAATGTTGTTTACTTGAAATATATACTTTTTTTCCGCAAAAATCAATCGTGAACATCAAGGCCAAGGTCGCCAGTTATTGAGCTCTTCTTAGGTAGTATTCAAAACAATTGTGTGTTAGTTTTGTAGAAGAAATATGTACTACTTCAGTACTTAAAGAAGAATGTGACTTTCATGGCACCAAAAAAAAAGATCTTTTATAGGTCCCTATGACCTAGGTTTGGGTTTCCGGGATGTCTCAAGGATCTCAACGGTTGTTAATTTATAGGTAAAACGATTACGACTTGTGCACCGATAACGGCCGGTTGGACTGACGAACGGAAAGGGGGAGGACAAATACCCATTCCTGCAGCTTAGCATGACTGACAGTCAGCTGAGCTAAATATAGAGAAAAAAAATGAAAACAACAACCCCCATAAAAAGGAATGTATTTTTTACCCATATCATGTTAGACAAAGTAGACCTCTCAGCTTTTATATACTAGGTTTAAAACAAGGACTATTTAAAAGCCAGTATAAAAAAACAGGTCAAGCTGGGTCTATTTTTATGTTTTCAATTAATGTTAAAGTATTTGAACTCATCATAAATCAACACGCTCCCAAAAGTACCACCATAAAGATAAAGACAGCGAGTGTTCTATATGTGAGATGTTTTAACGCGGATGAAAAATTTATTGATATAAAAAAAAACTGAAACTAATACTTTTTTATGTTCGTCTTGTTTAAAATTAACGTCTTGTTTAAAATATTGTTAATAAATCACTTCACATGTGCTGCTTGTCCAGAATGATACATTACCGCCAAAATGGCCCATCATTGCGGTATATACGCGAGTATAAGTCGAGGTGGAAAGACAGATGAAGCAATAATACACAGATAAAGTGTCTGTCATTGAAGATAAATAGCCGCTTCCGTGACTGATTAGTTTACCTTTTAGGTGCTGTGGTTCATCACTGCATCAGTTATTACAGTTGATGTGTGAGTATTGCTGATGTATGACTTTTATTGAAATATTAATAAAAAAAATAGATATTCTTAGTATCATATAATACTTTGAGTCCACTGGGCTGAAGCAAAATGTAAGCCAGTTTTTTTTAAATTTAAAAAGAAAATTTGGGTATATTTTGTGCCATATAACACTTTGAGTCTACTGAGCTGAAGCCAAATGTAAAAATTGTTTGGAGCGAAAATGAAGTGATGAAACGAGTAGAATCGATAATGTATTTTATAGAAGATATACACCGCAAGCCATTGATTATAAAATTAAACTGCTTTATGTTCACACAAAATGTAACGCATCTTTCCGGGGAAAACGCTCGGAAAATGTTGAACTTGAACAATTCTATTTCATAAAGAAATCACTCAACTGAATTAATGAAATAAGTGGTTATGCGCTTACAGAAAATTTAAGGCCGGTTTCCGTAAGAAAACTAGGATATTAGGATTGGAAATAAAAGAACTAAAATTGATAGATTCAAAGCCAGTGAACGACCATGTAAATAATACGACTGACAAGCTAGGTCGTATTTTTCAAATAAAATTGACTTTAACTCACGATAAATTGAACGCCTATTATCCGTAGCTTGCGCGGTAAAAACCTCAGTTGACTCCTGCGATAGTATTGTAAATTAGGCCAGGTCCTCTTATGACAAACACAAGTTTGTTTCTGCTGAGGAAAATTCCTCTGTTGACTCCCATGAGGAGTTTGATTGTAATAAGGATGTAGATTCCTTTACTGACTCTGAAAAAGAGTTTATGACTGACACTGTCAATGTCAGTTCTTTGTTTGATGAAACTGAGGTAGCAGATAACTCTCCTGACTATGAAATGAAGTAATTTGAGCTATTCATACATAATGGTTCTGTGTCACTTTCAAGTAATTTTTCAGATTCTAACTCTATTAGAATTTTGAGGGACACTAGTAAAGGCCAAACTCTCATGTTAGGAAACACTTTGCACTTGGTAATGGTATGTTTTCAGACAAGCACACGACAGTTCCGCTCAACAGTATACAAATAAAGTCAGATTTGATTTCTAGGAATATTACTGTGGGCATATGAACTGCTATAGCTTTAAAGGGAATTCAGTTGCTGCAAGGCAATGATGTTACAGGTGACACAGTACAGCCTGTAACCAATAGTGACAGAAAAGCCGTGTCTTGATCAGTACACTAATCCTGAAAGTCAGGAAATTCCTAGTTTGTATCCTTCATGTGCTGTAACTAGATCTATGGCGAAGAAAAACACACATGAGGAGAATGGTCCAGATAACAACACACTGAGAGTCATTAGTGAATTATCTAAGGACTCGCCCGTACAGGATGCAGCATTTTCAAGGTCAGAATTAATTGCATAACAGCATAAGGACCCTGATATATCATGTTTGTTTCCCAGGGCAGTTTCTAAAGATGAACTTTCACAGAACCCAGTTTGTTTTATGTTAAATATGGAGTGCTTATGCGTAAATGGCGACCACCTGATGTATGCGCTGATGATGAGTGGGCCATCAAACATTAAACAGTAATGCCCAAAATTTATCGCAGAGAAATTTTAAGCATGGCACATGAGGCTCCTTTGTCTGGCCGTTTAGGAATAAATAAAAATTATCAGAAAGTTAGTATACACTTCTATTGGCCAAACCTGAGGACTGATGTTGTACTATATTGTACCAGATGGTAAATCCAATCAAATTCCTCCTCAAGCCCCACTGAGGCCTATTCCTGCTTTCGAGGAACCATTTGGTAGGATTATTGTTGACAGTGTTGGGGGACTGCCCTACCATCTACCAGGTTCCCTGCGGCAATACTATTGCCCAAAATTAATGCCAAACGTGTGTGTTGTCAAGACTCTGAAAACGTTTTTTTAGCTCAGCTGACCGTAAGTTATCTGAGCTAAAGCGATCACTCGTTGTCCGTCGTCCGTCTGTCCGTCTGCTTGTCCGTCTGTCCGTTAACCTGGCAGAAATCGTAACCGCTGGACATAGAATCTTGTAACTTGACATTCCGAGAAGTCCATGAAAAACCAGAAATCAGGTCTTTGTTACCCATATCCCTATCCTTTAAGCTGTATGGCTCCAAAATACTCCCCCCCCCCCAGAATAATGGAAAATTTGATACAAAAACTGCAGTATCTGAATAACTACAACACTGATGGTCATGAGTTTTGGCATACATATTGATCATGAGATTTTTCATCAGTTCCTGCAGACTGGTGGCGCCATCTGTATTTTTCGATTCACAGGGCACAAACCGTAAAGACTGGACCTAGAATCTTCATTCTTGACACCCTGAGAGACTTTTGAAAGTCTCCATGGAAACCAGAAATTAGGTCTCTGTTACCCATATCCTTTGAGCTATAGGGCCCCAAAGTATCCCCCATAATAGTAAAAAAAATCATACAAAATCTTCAATATCTCATTAACTCAATACTGATGGTCATGATTTTTAGAATGCATATTGATCATGGGATGTTCCATCAGTTCCAACAGACTGGTTGCGCCACTTGTATTTTTCGATTTTTAATGAATTTTTTTCTCTATTTTTGAGACCTTTAAAGATATGAACATCCTTTAACAGGGCACAAGTCATACAACTGGACCTAGAATCTTCATTCTTGACACTCGGAGAACCATGAAAGGTCTCCATGGAAACCTGAAATTAGGTCTCTGTTACCCATATCCTTTGAACTACAGGGCCCCAAAGTATCCCCCAGAATAGTCAAAAATTTCATACAAAATCTTCAATATTTTTGAGACCTTTAAAATGTGAACATCTAATCTTTATCATATTTGAATAAACAAGACTTATTCCGATTTTGTGTTCATGTTAATAGTCACCAGTATTATTTCAACAAATAATCTCTCGAAAGATGAGCACCCTTTTAAAACGTTCATGACGTGGGTTATGAAGAAACGGATGGCAACAAGTTAAGATATCTGGGTACGGGCACAGGTACTGGCACATGCTTTTTAAATGGCCTGGAGGGACAAAACTCTCAGCGTGTGATAAGAGCACAAAAATGCGACACGTAGGTACCCCGAGGACAAACCAAAGACGCATATCAGTCGACAAAAAGATTTTGGTTGATTAGAAGAACCCGGAATCTCGCTGTTTGGAGGAAAATACGGATGTGTATCGGTAATTGTATTAGTGCTTGCATATCCTTTAGGAAAATGCATGCATGTTCCTTGGGACAATATTGCAGACAACATCATGGATGTCTCACCCAATATCAGTGCAAATGTAAATATTTTTGTATTTTGACCGTGATTTTGCAGGATTATGTGGTTATTGATTTAACTATAGCAATTACATTTCTTTTCATAGAGGTTCCGTTCTAAAAAGAATTAATCTTATTAAGCTATGACAGAGATTACTTGTATCAGGGTGTGAACTAATCGATGTACAGTGGAACCCCGCCTTGCGACCACCCCACAATTGCGACCACCCCCCAATTACGACCATTTTGCTTGGTCATGAATTTTTTTTTAGTTCATTTATGTTTAAAAATGACTCTTAATTACGACCACCCCTGAATTAAGAATTACGACCAGATTTCCTGGCTCCAGTGCTAATGCGACCCCGCTAATGCGACCACCGCCGAGAAGTACTGAAACAACATTTGTCACGAGTCGATCGCTGCGTTTTGTCACAGGCGCCTTAACGAAAGATCAAAGCGGGTAACAAGGTTTCTTAACCCGAGTGTTAATCTGGTCCCGCATATCTTCCCGACTCGGTGTCTTCGCTGAGACTCGTTGAGGTGTAGGTTATAAATCAAAGAGGGTAACCATCGACCAGATTTCTTAATGAGCCGGTCTGACCTAGGGTTAGATGCTAATTGCCCCTCAGTGATCACCTGTATTACAGCTACCCTAATTGTGGGGTTGCGGGCTTTAAATTTCAACTCATCACATATTGTTCGATCCTCATTGGTAAAATTAACGACCTGGTTTATCCTAAATAAATAAATAAACTCTGATACACATTAAATATCAGCGTGCTACGTGCGACCACGGTAAGAGTTTCACAAATACGACCACCCCCAAAGTACGACCACTTTGCTCAGTCCCCAGGGTGGTCGTAATTGTGGGGTTCCACTGTACTTATTTAAATTTGATATCCTTATATATTTATATATTAGCTAATTGAAAAAAAGGGAAAGAAAAGTTATACGTAAAAAAGAGTAACCCCCTGTCGCCATTCCCACAGGCATAATTAAACGGAAAGAACGAGTACCTAATTGGTGTTTTCCGTGAATCCTATATAGGTTATAAGGTTCAGAGTGCTAAGGTTTTCAAGAATTGTCGTTTAAAACATGAAAGAGCTCTAATATTGTGATAATACGATAATCTCTACTGAATCAATCCATGTTACAAGTTGACTAACTAATCATTGTCAAGCTTAACTGTCACGCCAAGGATGTTTGAAAACCGTATCGCGATACGCAATATGCGAATCACCGTAACGCGATATAACGATATATATCTTTAATATCGATATGAGATACACTCGTTTCAACTGATCGCGAAAGCCATGTCAATTTTCAATGGATTATTTTGAATATTATATCAGTAATCTATTTAGCTTCGAACATTGTAAGTCATGTAATACTGTTACATACAAATATACATAGCAAAATATTACTCTGACAAACCCGTAAGTAAATTCTAAGTTGTCTTTGAATAAAATGTAACTGAATTTATTTGACCTTTTTTTCGGTATACTGTAAATGACATTTCGCACTCGTGATATGAACAGACCTATTACTTTTTTTATCAGAATCTGAGCTTTTACTATGAGTATTCACACACTTATTGTATAGGAATAATATCATACAATCACATAAAGACCTACGTCAAATAAGGCAATCCTGAAAGACGCGCGTTCATTGGTCTAGGGCAATCAGCTTAACATTTAGGACACGATTGGCCAATTTGTGCCGGGCAGTGGTTGAGGAATAACAAACAACGTTTGTAATATAAGGACTCATTGCTCCCCTAGGCCTTTTCCCGTGGCAATTAGACCTTGATGCGTTGGTGCTAAATGTAAATAATAGGTGAATACCAGCTTCTTGGAAATCAGATTGTGTTTATCTGATTTGTGTTTAGACAGTCCACAAGAACTGCTTGCTGGAGGGGATTAGACTTAGAAATAGCTGTGAAAGCAGATTCATCAACTTGTAGCCATCGCCTTTTTATACCCCCCCCCCCCCGGCGGCACGTTATTAAGTTTTGTGGCGGTTTGATAAGTCTCTGAATAACTCTACTAAAAAAGGTGTTTGAGGATTTTGTGGATGGTTATAATTATATAGTATAATTATATAGTAGTGTTAAATAACATTACGAGATAAGTAATTACCCGTACACAGGGATTAAGGGCCGCTTTTGTTCTGGAGCTCATCTTTGATGCAACCATGCAACAGTGGCCATAGCAGAGGTCTACATCTAGTCTAAGACTGCTTAATTTCTAGTTTTCTAATTTGTTGTTGGGTCTGATTGATAACAATAAATATGTTTCTTGTGCTACATAAATCATGAAATGATATATATTTTCTCGTATCAATACACACCTTAGTTTGAAATTATAAAAGTGTATTAATATATGGGGAAAATAGGACCGGAAAAAACAGACGATATGTCAACTGATTCTACAATTCCTTATATTTGGTAAAACACACTGTACATATGTTCTGTTAGAGTCGCCCAGATTATGCAAATTTCGCGCCTTTCAGGTGATTGACTGTTTACATTGCCAACATAACTTAATTGCTTGCTCGCAGTTTCTCTGCTTATGATTATTCGCTGAGTAAATAAAAGATTATGATCACATAGAGTTCATTGTTCAACTCACTCGTTACTGTCGGAGATGAGACTTAGTCATCCCACCGCCCCCAACCCACACACACCGTCACTTAACTCGTTGTCTTTACGTTGGAGGAGGTAACATTTGGGAGTAGAACTGGCCTGCATATCTAGCGGTGTCTAAATCCCCGATTATTTAGGCAATGGGATATTAATTACAATTATTCAGAGTGTAAGATTCATATACTGGAAATAAGATATATATCAATAAATAGAATGAATGCCTAAAGTTAAACCGGTGCTTTTTTGCTTGATTTTTTTTAATTTAATCTCATGCTTGGTAATAATATGTAAACTATATTAAGGTTCATATATATTTACATTATATTTTACATTATATATATATATTATATATATATATATATATATATATATATATATATATATATTATGGAATAGTGAGATATTTCAATATCCGTGTCGGTTAAATAAGGTTGCTCCTACCTATCTCTATCAATCAACTCCCCAGCCTTTAAGATAAATTGACGCCACTGCTCGGTATAAAGGAAACAAATTATCTGTCATCATGCGATCTGATTACACTGCATTGAAATTTAAAAAAAAAAACTGTCATAGTTTCAACTCTGTTGCTTAATTTGAGAACGTTATACGTCCATCTCAAACAACATTTGATTGAAATTAAACTGTGTTTTGCTCCAGAGAAACGGTGTTATAATTAGGGATCTTTGTAAAGGCGTTTAATCAACGTTTTTGCTAATTATTAATAGTGAGCTATTATAATAAAATGTTTTTAGAAATCTCTCTTATCTGGTAAGCCATACAAAAGGATATTCAGCAAGCAATGACTATTTTTTTTTTTTAATATTATCGGCTGAACTTAATATTGGGATCCATGGTTGAGTCACAACTTTGAAATGTTTATGTTTTGTCTTTAGCAATGTCATAGGTATCATACTATTGTTAAAGTGACTACCCATTCAAAATTAAAGTCTCTTTCTTCTCTTCAGACCGACAGCTCCACAAAATTTAGTTTAAATCCAAATATACCTTTGTGAGGCACACCACAAAAAATTTAACATTAGACGCAGTAAATAATTTAATCATCGGACTCTTGTCGAGGTTAAATTGCACGTACATTTATTTTATGTTTCCTATTTTTCAACGAAATTCGGTTGAATCAAAGTTGGATTTACCTGAATGAACAGACCCATAGATGCATGAATTGTAAACAAGACAAGTGACCCATAGGCTAAGGCGATCACCTTACTAGCAAAACATTATAGATTAATAATAAATAAAAATAATATTTTATTCTGTAAAGCGTAATTCAATAATGATGTGCTCTAAAACGGTAAAACAAGCAAGCAGTTACATAGAAAATGGATGACCATGGAAAACTTATTCGTTAAAATAAAGCTGCATGACTATAATTTATAAAAAAAAAATGCAAATAATCCAGTATTTTACCATGATGTGACATCAAACTCAAGTTAAAAAGAATCTGCAACATCTAAAAAAATCACAGGCCATCAAAATATTGCACAAATAAGTAGTATTAAGTATTAAGACTTTTAAAAAAAGTGGCTTGGTACTCAGCTTGTCTTAGTTCCTATGGTAATAAATAACACGAAGCAGGACCTGCCACAAACAATAATTCTTTGGCAACCAAGGAAGACTTTTACATGGTACAAAAAGTCTTTACGATTTGTCCCTGTGAACAGATGTTCACATTTTAAAGGTCTCAAAATTAGAGAAAACAATTCGTAAAAAATCTAAAAATACAGATGGCGCCACCAGTCGGCAGGAACTGATGAAAAATCTCATGATCAATATATATGCCAAAACTCATGACCATCAGTGTTGTAGTTATCCAGATACTGGAGTTTTTGTATCAAATTTTTCATTAATCTGGAGGGGGAGGGGTATTTTGGAGCCATACAGCTTAAAAGATATGGATATGGGTAACAAAGACCTGATTTATGGTTTTCAAGGAGATTTTTCATGGACCTCTCGGAATGTCAAGTAACAAGGTTCTAGGTCCAGCGGTTACGATTTGTGCCAGGTTAACGGACAGACGGACAGACAGACGGACAGACGGACAGACGGACGACGGACAAAGGGTGATCGCTATAGCTCAGATGACTTACGGTCAGCTGAGCTAAAAAAAACTTTTTCAGAGTCTTGACAACACGTTTCGCATTAATTTTGGGCAATGGTATTGCCGCAGGGAACCTGGTAGATGGTTAAGCAGTCCCCCAACACTGTCAACAATAATCCTGCTAAATGGTTCCTCGAAAGCAGGAATAGGCCTAAGTGGGGCCTTAGGAGGAATCTGATTGGATTTACCATCTGGCATGTGTAGCATGATTTACAATATAGTACAACATCAGTCCTGAGGTTAGGCCAATAGAAGTGTATACTAACTTTCTGATAATTTTTATTTATACCAAAATGACCAGACAAGGGAGCCTCATGTGCCATGCTTAAAATTTCACTGCGATAACTTTTGGGCATTACTGTTTAATGTTTGATGGCCCACTCATCATCAGCGCATACATCAGGTGGTCGCCATTTACGCAAAAGCACTCCATATTTAACATAGAAACAAACTGGCTTCTGTGACAGTTCATCTTTAGAAACTGCCCTGGGAAACAAACATGAAATATCAGGGTCCTTATGCTGTTATGCAATAAGTTCTGACCTTGAAAATGCTGCATCCTGTACGGGCGAGTCTTTGGATAATTCACTAATGACTCTCAGTGTGTTGTTATCTGGACCATTCTCCTCGTGTGTGTTTTTCTTGGCCATAAATCTAGTTACAGCACATGAAGGATAGAAACCAGGAATTTCCTTACTTTCAGGATCAGTGTACTGATCAAGACACGGCTTTTCTGTCACTGTTGGTACAGGCTGTACTGTGTCACCTGTAACATCATTGCCTAGCAGCAACTGAATTCCCTTTAAAGCTATAGCAGTTCATATGCCCACAGTAATATTCCCATAAATCAAATCTGACTTTATTTGTATACTGTTGAGCGGAACTGAAGTGTGCTTGTCTGAAAACACACCATTGACAAGTGCAAAATGTTTCCTAACATGAGAGTTTGGCCTATACTAGTGTCCCTCAAAATTCTAATAGAGTTAGAATCTAAAAAAATTACTTGAAAGTGACACAGAACCATTATGTATGAATAGCTCAAATTACTTCATTTCAGAGTCAGGAGAGTAATCTACTACCTCAGATTCATCAAACAAAGAACTGACATTGACAGTGTCAGTCATAAACTCTTTTTCAGAGTCAGTAAAGGAATTTACATCCTTATTACAATCAAACTCATCATGGGAGTCAACAGAGGAATTTTCCTCAGCAGGAACAAACTTGTGTTTGTCATAAGAGGACCTGGCCTAATTTACAATACTCTCACAGGAGTCATAAAAGGACTTAGCCTTATTTAAACGATACTACTCGCAGGATTCTTGAAAGGACCTAGCCTTATAAAATTCCTCGCAGGAATCAACTGAGGTTTTTACCGCGCAAGCTATGGATAATAGGCGTTCAATTTATCGTCAATTAAAGTTAATTTTATTTGAAAAATACGACCTAGCTTGTCAGTCGTATTATTTACACGGTCGTTCACTGGCTTTGAATCTATCAATTTTAGTTCCTTCATTTCCAATCCTAATATCCTAGATTTTTTACGGAAACCGGCCTTAAATTTTCTGTAAGCGCATAACCTCTTATTTCATTAACTCAGTTGAGTGATTTCTTTATGAAATAGAATTGTTCAAGTTCAACTTTTTCCGAGTGTTTTCCCCAAAAAGATGTGTTACATTTTGTGTGAACATAAAGCAGTTTAGTTTTATAAACAATGGCTTAAACAATATAAAAACTGAGAGGTCTTTTTTGTCTAACATGATATGGGTAAAAAATACATTCCTTTTTATGGGGGTTGTTGTTTTCATTTTTTTTTTCTCTATATTTAGCTCAGCTGACTGTCAGTCATGCTAAGCTGCAGGAATGGGTCTTTGCCCGCCCCATCAGTGCCGACTGATTGCGCCACCTGTATTTTTCGATTTTTAACGAATCTTTTTTTTCTATTTTTTAGACCTTTAAAGATATGAACATTCTTTAACAGGGCACAAATCATAACAACTGTACTTAGAATCTTCATTCTTGACACACTGAGAGACCTTTAAAAGTATCCATGGAAACCATAAATTAGGTCTTTGTTACCCATATCCTTCGAACTATAGGGCCCCAAAGTACCCCCCAAAGAGATCATAAGATGTTTCATCAGTTTCTGCAGACTGGTGGCTCCCTGGAAACCTGGAATTAAGTCTCTGTTACCTATATTCTTCAAGCTATGGGGCTAGTTTTAAATTTTACGATTTTTTTCTCTATTTTTGAGACCTTTAAAGATGTGGTTATCTGTCAACAGGGTACAAATCGTAACAACTTTACCTAGAATCTTCATTCTTGTCATGCAAGGAGGCCCATGAAAAGTGTCTGTGGAAACCTGAAATTAGTTCTCTGTTTCCCATATCCTTCAAGCTATAGGACTCCGAATTATCCCTCAGAATAATGGACAATTTGATACAAAGCTGAAGTATCTGAACAAGTAATGCAGAGATCACCATGATTCTTTGCATGTATATTGACCATTAAGTGTTTTTATTAGTTTTTGCAGACTGGTGGAGCCACCTGTATTTTTTTAAAAGTTTGCGAATTTTTTCTCTATTTTTGAGATATATAAATACAGACACAATCTTGGCCTATTCCTAAATCTGTTTGATGCTTCAGTTGAATGGGTATATACTACAATTCAGATGATAAAATTTTTTTAACAACTTTTGGATTACCAAAATCTGTCCAGTCTGACCAAGGGTCTAAGTTTATGTCTGGAATATACCAGCAAGTTATGCTTAAGCTAGATATTTAACAGTACAGCTCTTCGCCATTCAATCCTGAAAGTCAGTGCGCCCTCGAGCGTTTTCACCAAACAATTATAAACATGATCAGGACTTATTGCTATGACACACAGAAAGACGGGGATGAAGGATTCCACCTATTGTTGTTTGCTGTCAGAGATTCCTTTCAGGTGTCCTTGGGTTTCAGTCCCTTTGAACTAGTTTTCGGACACTCAGTTCGCGGTCCATTAAAACTGCTTTAAACTCTTGTGTGAAAATCGTGATTCTCTTAGTTTGTCACAGTATGTCTCAGACTTCCGCACTAAACAACACAATGCTTGCGAGATTGCAAAGTCAAATCTAAAATCTGCACAAAGTAAAATGAAAACAAAGTATGACAAGCACACTGTAAGTAGGACATTTAAGCCTGATGAAAAGGTCCTTGCATTACTACCTATCCCTGTCAGACCCCTGCAAGCTAGGTATTTTGGTCCTTACATTGTTGACAAGAAAGTCAGTGATTTAAATTAAATACTGTTAGGACCAGAAAGGCGTTAGAAAAAACAACTGTGTCATGTTACGGCTGTTAATTGTGTAAAAACTAACCCTGACCCAGTTAAAGTAGATCCTTATTGTAAGAGTGGTGTAGACATTCAGTATGGATAGTACCACTAAAAACTAAGACGTGCTTAACAATCTGGATGCTAAACTGTCATACCTTCCCGCAAAACAACAACAAGACCTCAAGAACCTGCAGAGGAATTATGAACATTTGTTTAGTGACATTCAAACGCGAACTAACTTATTGTGCCATGACGTCGATGTTGGCGAGGCAAGCGCAAGCAAGCAGCATCCTTATAGACTGAATCGTGTAAAGCAAAGGTATCTATAGGATGAGATACAATATTTGCTGGACAATGATTTTATTGAACCTAGTAAAAGAAACTGGAGTTCACCATGTATTCTTGTGCAAGAACCTTATGGAAGTCACCGTATGTGCACAGATTATCGAAAACTTTACTCTGTCACCAAGACTGTCACGTTCCTGATTTCGAGGATTGATGATTGTATAAATAGAGCTCCAGATATGTTTCCAAGTTCGACTTGCTAAAAGGATTCTTGCAAGTTCCTCTGACTGAACGAGCAAAGAAGAATCCGCATTTGTGACGCCGCAAGGACTGTACCAGTATAAAGTTAGGTCGTTTGGCATGAAGAACTCGCCAGCCACGTTCCAGCACCTCACCCATATGGTTGTCAAGGACATTCGAGTTGGGACGCATATATTGATGACCTGATCGTGTACAGCAACACCAAGGAGAAACGTCTGCAAATTTTTTGGGACCTCTTTGAAAGACTCAGTGAAGCACGTCTGACCGTCAACTTAGTCAAGTCTGAGTTTTGTCATGCACAATTAACATTGTTTGGTCATTTTGTAGGGCAGGGTCAAGTTAAACATGTTGATGCTAAAATCAGTGCTATTTCTGCATTTCCTAGACCAGAAAACAAAAAGCAAATAATGCGTTTTCTTGGTATGATTAGATACTACAGGAAGTTTTGTCCAAACGTTTCTGCTGTAGCTGAACCATTGACTTATTTGTTAAAGGAAAAACAAAGGTTTATATGGAATGTTCAGTGTGAAAATGCATTCCAGAATTGGGAAGTCATTCTGCAAAGTTTACAAGTTTTGGTAGCTCCAGACTCTTCTGTGCCTTTTATGTTAGCTGTAGATGCTAGTGATACTGCTGTTGGTGCTGTATTGTTACAAGAAGGCATTGATAGCATAGATCATCAAATCTGTTATTTTTCAAGAAAATTTAATGCCAAGCAGAAAAACTTTCAGGATTATAACCTTGAAATCAGACACATTAAAGGGAAAGTCAATGTATATGCTGATTGCTTATCGAGTAAATAAGATGTTTTTGTAAAGATTAAGTGATTGTGCTCGCAAAAAGAAAGTTTTTGAGATGATTCCTGAAGTGTGTGTATTATTGGGTTCTTTAGATTGTTCGGGAAATGGAAAGTTCTCGGCTTGAAGTGAAAAGTATTAAATAAGGGGCTGTGTTTTAGAGCAGAGAGGGAGAGGAGAAAGAAATATTCCAGCGTAGACGGAAGAATGTTAGCCAGTTTGTGCCCCTATCCGATAATTTCAGCAAATATTCTTCGAATCTGTAACGGGTGTTAATTATTCTTCAGTTTACCTTTGGGATCACTATCAGAACTTCACTTTTGGATTACAACAAATTGATTTTGTGATTGAACTGGACTGTTATTTTCTGAGGAGATTTAAGTGAACTATTCTTCTGTATTATATGCTTTAAAGGCCTTTTTGTCGCTGTGACAGTGGTGGTATCGAGGTACTGTACAATTTATTTATATACTTATATTGATTTACTGTTATACTGTTGTTATACTGTGTAATTGTATTGATTTAATGTATTGTAATGTTAGGATTGTTTTAAGAATAAATTATAATTATTTGTTAACAAAAAACACTCACTTCTTTATTCATTCCACTAGACATTTCACGCTGCCTAGTGTTGCAGAATCTGATTTTTTTAATATCTCCATTACAAAATTTATGTTCCTCACGACCACGTGATCTGTTGATATTAGGTTCCGTAAAATATGCATCTGCAGAGTTCTGTTCCGGTTTGGGACTACGTGAGAGGGCGGTAGCTCTCGCTTCCTGTCATATTATTTTTTTATACTGATGTCACCCAGGCCCGGTGTCTACTGCACGTGCGTGTCCTGGGTGTGTTTTCATACCCTTTACTGTGTCATAACACCAAGGAACCCCATAAAGACGCACTCGTATGCGAGTGACACTGTGCTTTGGGGCACATCCTTCAATTAAACCTGCAGAGGGCTCACGCTGGCTGGTCGCCGACCATGAATATCTCACCGTCTCGGCTGCGATTTGAACTCACGACCTCACGGCTTTGAGTCCTATACTCTACCCCTGACCCGCAGAAGCCGGTGCAGGTTATCATACTAGTTAACTAAGTTTGCCCTTCATACTGTCATGATCGAGCAGGAGATTCGTTTAGTGAGTTTTAACTGCTTATATGTTAAAAAGCGTTAAGTGGCATACAAACAAACCTTTTTTTGTTACACTAAGGACACCTGTAGGTAAAGAATGACACTGAATTCTCGATTCCGGTATGTAGACAAAAACGTATAATTATTATGAAATTATTGAATTATAAAACCGATCTTATCTCAACGGCGTCATTACTGTCGAGGGATATATATATATATATGCACGTGACCAGGTTCACAATGCTGACACGCTAGCGAACTTACACGCAGTGTACAATAACCTAATGTGAAGAAATTTGTTTGGATATATTTTGTAGGAGTTATCAAACCAATAAAAACATGTATGACAGCCGCAATATATAAAACGTCTATTGATGTCAATATTAACAGAAATATCTCCTCCTCGGTTTGGTTCACGAAACATGACAGCAAAGCATATTCAATATATCTGATCGTAAATGTACCATTCTGTCGTATAGATTTTATACGTACTCGCTTTTAAGCCGGCAGTACAGTGTATTACAGCATATTCATTGTGTGAAGTGTCGGTCAGTTATTGGATGGGGATTGGATCTCTCAACAACAAACTGAACACAGAACACGGACCACAGAACAGGTCGATATTTTATTTGTAAATGGCACCAGAAAAAAAGACGATCTGGGTCACTACTTTTTCCATTTAGAAAAAAAATATGGTACTAATAAAATAACAAAACCACCTTCATTTTATCTCACATCTAATTTTCTCATAATTTCGCCCTTTCGAGGCGTGACCTAGATAGTACATCTGCTGTCAACAGATGAAAGAACAGACAGGTCATTAAATCAAAACTTGATTTAACCCTGCTTTGTTGACATCCCTTTTTTTATTGCCATTTTCTTGAATGTTATTGCCATTAACTTTTTTTGGTGGTCTGGCTTTTATCTAGGGAATCTACAAGAATACGATTAACGGCTGAATCGGACTATGTGACAAACGGGAAATGGGCGTGTATATGGGGTAACGTAATGTTAAAAGCAATAGTACAATGACTGGACTAGTAATATGATATGTGCCGAATCCCTGACCTAATTGCAATGCCATTTATCACAGATTATTTCTATTATCTAATTGTTTTCTTTTTCTTATCCGGAATTACTGTCCGCTCTCCGCGTTAATTCAGCTCAGGCAGCAGTTCTATGAATGGCTTGGGCATACACAAACTGACGACTAACTGCAAAAAAGAGTTTTCCTTTTAACAATGAGTTTATTGGTTTAGGCTCTAGGTTTTAGCCTTTCCGTTTTCATAAACAGATAAACATGAGTCATGGGCAAAGAAACTTTAATGGAGCTAAGCGTCATTGCTGAATACGTTAATTTCATTAGCATTTAAAAGTAAGCGATGCAAAAAGACGAATGATCAAAATAAAGAATAAATAAAGACATTTTTATATATCAGATTTAAACTATTTACAGCAGAAATCTAGGCGATAGTGTGTCATTTACGGTCATTTTATAATGATATATATATGCAAAATAATATAATAATATACATATATATATACATACAATATATATATATATATATATATATATATATATATATATATAAACATTTAAACTTAGTTTTTACAATACCCATCAAACGTCAACCCAATATTAGTGCCCCTCCAAGCCCGCCCTCCCGTTATCGATTTTCTTGTTCCGCCTGATAACGGTCTCCATCAATCCTGGCTACACCCCTGTATATATATAGAACATTTTGGTGCTTTTCCGTGAATACTATATAAGCTATAAGGTTAAGAGTGCTAAGGATTTCAAGAATTGTCGTTTATAACATGAAAGAGATCTAATATTGTGAAAATACGATAAGCTCTAATGAATCAATCCAAGTTACAAGTTGAGTAACTAATCATGGTCAAGCTTAAACACCCAGGGTCATTAGAGAGCGGGTTTCGAAGACATGAGTGAACAAAATCACCAATATCATAAGCAGACATAAGGGAGAGATATTAAATAAGGGCTGAACAAAACTGTAATGCAACATGAACAATTTACATATTATTGTGGGTATGTGTTTTTTTCAGAAACCTTCAACATGAAATCCTTAACTAAATACGTAATCGATCAAATAAATGCGTATATAAAGGAAAGGATTTTTTACATTTATCTACCATTCCTCAGGAGATACTTGTCATATTTAAAGTATTCGAGGGTTAGGCTTTAAACCAACACCAATGTTACTTTTGTATCTCATCTCACATAATAGACTTAATAACAACCTACTTGAAAACAACAGCTTTCTCTCCCGCATGAAACGTCATTAAGATGGTTGACTAATGTACTCTTTTCATGAGATTGTGATTATTATAGGACACCTTTGCCTTAAATATAATATTTCAATTTCACCTAGAAGACCTGCTGTCTTTGAAATATGTTTTCTGTCATAAAAACTAATGATTCTGACAGGGACTTTAGTGGATCCAAAGATATTTTTTTCATTGTTAAGCAGATAATAACCCGAGCTTGATAACACATATATGTCTTTCATGTCTTTTGAGCTCCATTGCCTAAATTAAATTACAATGGCTTCTGAAGTCGTTTGTAATTATTAAATAAAGTCACAAATCGACCAGCACGTGGGACATCATAAGGAGTATTCACACTTCAGCGTGTCAGGGTATTACTGAGGACATGCTGCAGGAGAAGCCGTGGTCAAACGGAAAAATGGACGCCTCCTCTCATTATAATCCCAATCGTTATATGTTATTATGATTATTTTTTTTTCCTTTTTAAGAAAAAAAAATCAAATTTTTAATCTGCTGCGTATGGTGCAGTACAGTTTTTTTATGCATACAACTAAAATTTAGGCATGGCTTAATTACATACACAGGCTTCCCTTATATATATATATATATATATATATATATATACATTAAACACGCACACACATCAATTCTAAGCATGATTGCCGTGGTCATGTGATAAACTGGACATTTTGTAGACTTCCCTTATAATCTTAGTATTATTTTGGCTTTGGTGCTCTATAATTGACAATGATTCAAGGTTTGCTTTTGTGTTTATTTAGGATAATACACTGTGCCATATTTCGTAGAGAAAAAGTAATCGTGTTCTTAAATCCCTGTTCATTATCGTTTAATTTAATATGGATATCAATAAACATGAAATATCAATTTTGTTATTTTAAACATGATTCAACAAGTTTTGCATATTTTGAACAGAAGAAGTACTGATCATGGTATAAGAATTACCACTGGTAGCACTACGGTAATAACATTTTTACACCTAAATAGTGTTGTTTCCTTTATTTCATTGAAAGTAGTGTTATATTTAATTCAAATAAAGGATGTTCAAGACAGCTTCCTTTTTAATGGTATAACGTATAATCAATTAGCTGTTCATTCTTGTAGCTTTTCTCGTCTCCTTAAGGAGCATACAACCAAAGTAGCCATATCAGGCACAAGAAGGTTATTCATTCTGCACTTGCCTGCCGACCATGACCTGTATCCATTCACTCCTTGATCGAGAGCGCGCACCCTTGTGGCAAGACTTGGATCGAAGTCTTAACGCAGACGTTGTCAAACCTACAACCTCGCGGTCACAAGTCCAGAGCCCTATCCATTACGGCACCACGCAACACGCTTACCTAACTTTACTTAACTTTTGACATATTGCTAAATTTCATCCGGAACTATATGTCCTCTTCTTGCACAATCCCAGTTGCCGACAGACGGCGCTGCAATAGTCTTTTCAAGATTAATTTAAAATATAATTAATTAATGGAAAAACAAGCTGCAATACCTCCTTGAAAAAAAATCAAGTGACAAATGTAAGGATTTGGGTAAAAAACAGAAAAAAAGTGAACCCCCTTATGATCCACTTTGGATCTTTCCCGACAGAACAAAACTAAGAACCTGCATATCCGTGCATTTGCTCTTTGGTAAAAAGGAGTTTCGTGACAAAAGTCAACTGTTGCGAGTTCGAGATCACTGGACTTTGCAGGTAGTTTTAAGGAATATCTGGCAAAATTCGGTTTGGAGGGTCAAGATTAAAATCGCGAAGTCACAGGAATCATGAACACATCTTCAAAATAAAATAATAGAGTCAGCTAGTTATCTTATAGCCTCTAAATTTCGTGCCTCTAGAAAAAGTAAAATAGTTAATTGTGCACAGCGTTTTGTACTTCCTTACCTTTTTCTATTACCAGACCGATTTTCTCTTTTGTAGTTCCTAGCCCTGTTTTGAAATATTTCGGAATCGCGAATTTCCATGTTTAGGAAATTTTGAAAATCATAACGTAACGATGTTTATTTAGAATTTATGAAATGAACTCTCAATGGAATAAAATGGGCGATATTGTAAGCCTATTATATAGAAGTTTGTAGTCTATGCTTTAAGTGTTTCAACTGATCTGATCACAAATGAAAGAGCACGAGGCTCATTTGTGCTTATTCAAACTGGTAACGATTATACTGATTATACTTAGATTAACTTGTCGAGAATAAGGGTCCATTGAACTTGGATTGTCCAGTTAAAGATCATATTTACCGTAACAGATCACAAAATTCTGAGCGATATTTAAAACTGAAGCATAAAAAAATAAGCTTACGTCTTCTAAAGGGGACATTTGGTTGCATAATCATGTGAACAGGTGCACAGTTCTGTAACAGGGCTTACAAACTACACAACATCTTGATATTCACACTAACGTATTTTCTCTTCACAGCCATGTTTCTTTAGAGCATATGTGAACCCTTTGCCCTTGGATCCCCCAAAAAGAGAAAACCGTGCAATGCAAACGAGTATAACCGAAGGTGCGGGGTAATGTTTTTGCCAGCGTTAGTGTGCGTATGTTTGTCTGTTAGCAACATTGCTAAACACATTTTTAAAGAACTTTTAGGCAATTTTCAGGATAGATCGGAAATGCTACAAGAAACGACTGATTAAACTTTTGGGGTGATGCGGCTCACCATCTAGATCCAGTAATTTTCTTTGAAAATAGATGATTTGAAAACTTAGAAACAATTTTGGCGATGGGGTTGAAGGAGGTGCAAACCTTTGACTTATTGTTTTATGATCCGCGATCGCTAGGGACGTTGAAACAAGAACACATAACAAGTCGATTTTAAACTGATTGAAATTTCATTAAGAGCATAGGTTCTGTAGTTAGACTACAAACCCTCACCGGGAACTCTTTATCAAACTTGTTGGTTATTGTGTACACGTTTTATGTTTAAAACTGTCATGCTTCAGTCACACGTTTTCACTGGCGAGTGGCAGAAGTTTTCATACGACTGAACCCTTATCAGCCGGAATATCAGTGATTGGTGAATAACCCAGGTTGAAAATTGAACTGAATTATGTGAATATCGGTTAGTTTATTCGAGGCTGCACATATTCATAACAAAAACCTGCTTGTTCTTACTGACATTAATTAAAGTCAACATTAAGGAAGTCCAACCAAGATGAGAGTACATATGTTCATATTGTTTGGTTTATTAACAAGATTCTGAAGGATCATGTGTTAATTGATTTTAATTATTGTCATTAAAATTCATTTCCTAGTCTAATCATTCCAAAAAGAACATAGTTCATTATTTAGTAACACATATTATTGCTATTAGGACACGGACCAATTTGGGTATTTTGTCAAATATATTGTCTCATTAAAAAAGGAAATAAAAACTTTACCGCTGAAAAAAACTCCTTTCGCGAAGCATACAGTCGAGTACTTAATTATTTTTGTCATTTTGTCAGTTAATTAATTTATTCGATTTGGATAAAGACGGCGGCGTTCCCTGACCGAAAATCATACATACATACAGTTAAGAGTAATTAATTTTTCAACAATTATCGTTTAAAATGTGAAAGCGCTATCATATTGTGAAAATATGATAAGCTTCACCAAATGAATCCAAGTGTCTAACTGATTGATGTCAAGCTTGACGTCTACGCACAGGACTATTTAGGAGTTGGTGTTGGAGAAAGGAGGAGAGGAAAATAATCAAAATCATACACAGACATTAGAGAGAGATATTAAAAAAGGACTGAACAATACTGTAATGCGATATGGTCACTTAATATATATTATTAGAGAGTCCAAGAGAAATTTGAGAAACGAATCTGTGTTGAGAAAAGTTTGAACTATGGAACAAGATAAACCATGGGATTAAGTTAATGAGAACTCATACAACTGCTCAAAGGCTGTGTTTTAAAAAGAAGGAAAAGCAACATATTCTTCATCAACGTCTTAGTCCATGTAAGCATATGCATGATAAATAATTTTAATCCATGGGGAAATCGAAGAAGCAGGCACTAAGTTTATATAATTTATCAAAGGAAGAAGGGGTATTCTGTTTTTCTTTAGGCTATCTTTCATAAACCCTCAACATGAAGACCTAAACTAATTAGGTAATGAACCAAATAATGGCCTATTTGAACAAAAGGATTGTTACATTAAGCTACTATTCCTGAGGAAAATTTGTCCCTTTCAAGTAGCCGAGGGGTAGGAAGTTAACCAAAAACATTGTTTTTGTTGTATCAAAACTGCCAAATTGACTTAAAAACAACCTACTTGGAAAAAAAACACAGCTTTCGCTTTCACATGAAATGTTATTAAGTCGGCTGTGATGTTATAATCTTTTCATGACATTGTGGAAATTACAGGACACGGGTGCCTTTAATATAATTTTCAAATACACCTTGAAGACCTGCTGTCCTTGATATGTGTTCCTGTGTCACGAAAACAAATGATTTGACAGGGACTTCAAAGGATCCAAATAGTTATTCTTTGTATAGCAGTTAATTACCCGAGCTTTAAAACAGACATATATTCGTCTTTCATGTCTTTGGAGCTCCGCTGTCTTAATTTGATTTCCAGGGCCTCCGAAGTCATTTGCTCTTATTATATAAACATTCAAAACCGAACAGCGCGGAGGACATTATTAGTAGTGACCATACCATACTGCGGCTTGACAGGACATTAACTCAGGATATACTTTATGAAAAGCCGTGGTCATATGGCAATATGGATGCCTCCTAGTGTCATCCTAGTCCCCATATTATTATCATAATATTTGTTTTGTTGTTCTTAACAAAAAAAAGATGCAATTACAAATTGAGAGTTTTGTATATAGTTCAGTACAGTGTTCTTTGCAAATAAATAAATAAAATCCATGGTTAAATCACATAACTATACGTTCCACAGTCATTCATGCATATGCATTAAACACGCAAATATTCGAAGAATTGGGAAGCCGTGGTCATGTCATAAATGGACACTTGCCGGCTACTCTTAAAGTCACCAACACCAACACTTTACGAAGGATCTCAGTATTATTTTGGCTCTATTGTCAGTGTAGTTAATACTAATTCAGGGTATATATTGTGATTATTCAAGACTTCGTCAATACGTCCTGTGTTGTTTCATATTCAGAAAGTTATAGTCTTATTAAATCCGCGTACATTACCCCTTTATTTAATATGAAAGTATCAGAAGTGTTATTGTGAACCTGAGGTAAACCTGTCTTGCATATTTGGGCAGGAAACGTACCGAACATGCTATTGTACGAAGTATTGTATTCAGTTCAAACAAAGAATGTTTCAATCATCTTCCCTTTTTAGGGCCTTATGTAATATCCATTAGCGGTTCGTTCATTGTAGCTTTTCTCGGATGATACAACCAAAGGATTGCCTCTGGCTGACATGTAAGATGTGATTGTATAAAAACACAATTATTTTTAGAATATTGTACTCACAGTGTTAAATATATTCTATTTTTTGTATAAAGATCATTCGTATTAAACGCTTTAATTTTATTGGCTTAGCTAAGACAGGCTAAACTATTTCTATATTTAATAGATAACTCAACTGCCCACGCTTTCAGATGAACATGTTGTTGCACAGGCGATAGGAATAATATGCGTAAAGACAATTAGTAAATTAATAAGCAATAAATAAGAAAAAAAAAGTTAATATCAAACACTACTCACTACATATTTCATTATTAATACAAAGTTGTGATTGTTGATGTTTCACAACATAGAAATATATAAATCAAATAATAAATTATTTTCTTTCGCCATTTTGAGGTTTGTGTTAACCTTATTGGCTTAACTTTTAACAAATTACGAAACTTAACTTGGAACTTATGTCTTCTTTGTCACAGCCTGTCTGAGGCTTTGATACACAATCCCAGTTGCCGACAGACAGCGCTGCAAAAGTATTTTTGAAAATTAATTTAAAATATCACTTGTTTTATGGAAAACTAGGAAATGGGCATCTTAGGTCAAACTTCACATCATTCACGACGGTTCAGGGCCAACAACGTGAATATCCTAGGCATGGCCATATTGGAGCTCCGTGACAAATGTCAAGTGCGACCACCTTCAATTTTAACATGTATTACACATTGTCACATAAAAACAAAATTGTTTAACTATTCCTTAAATAACTGATACGAAAACTACATATGTTCGATTTCTCATTTTTTTAGTAATAAGGCGGGGAAGCTTGGTAATTTTCAAATGGTTATCCTTATCCTGCAGTGGTTATGTGAATGGACAAAACGGTTGACAGCCTGACTGATATACATCGGACAATATCCTGCTGATTTGTCAGATAAGCATTTGATATTTAATCAGCCCCTATTCCTCAGCGTATACTGAGAGAATCTTCTATATAATTGTGTATCCAGTCACACTAAAGTTTTACATATACAGCGGCCAAGAAAATTTCCACGCAAGTGGCTGCGACCTTGTAACAGCTAATGATGGTAATGTATTGAGTGACTGTTTGCATGTTTGCGTGTCACTTAGATTGTCAAAAGAGACATTAATCCAGAAATTTATATTACATTTTTTCATTTCTTTTTTTTTTTGTTGTTTATAAAAACATGTGATGGAACAAGATGTTTATATGTAGGTGTTTGTATGTACGGCTTTCATTAGGTGGACTTCAGAATTCGTACAGGACAGCCACCGTAACAGTCTGAATAAGAAGGCGATAGATGACGCTGCATTCGTCAGGGATGGGGTAACAAAGATAAAAAGCAGTGATTTCTTCTATCTCTATGAATAAATGCATGGTTGTTCTGTCGAATGAATAATGTCGCTGCAATACCTCCTTGGACAAATAACACATCTCAGGATTCCGATAAAATGGGAAACACACTTCGGATCCTTCTTAATTGTTCCAAACCAAGAACGTGCATATCCGTTGTGGGACACAGGGGAGTTCCGTGGCGACCGTCAGTTACAGAGACACGAAATAATTCACTACCCATCATATATAGCAGAGAAAATATGCCTGTGTATACCATTAAAACATAATATATAATTCTTTCCATTCTTAGGTCTCCATTTTTTGTTTGGTCCTAGTTTCCTTTTATGGACAAGGAGGATATGTTTAAAGTTGCAGGCAAGAGTAAACAACTGGCAATAATTCAAACTAAAACGATTGTTCTTGCGTCAAGAAAAGAAATCGACGATACAATATATGCAAATACCGTCCTAGGATTGTGATCGTACATCAGCTGTTTTCTTGATAAATTAACTATGTCATTTTTTTCCTGTTCCTGAAATTAAATCCTCATACATCCCTCTTTTTACTATACACGTCCTAATGAAACAATAGGGTATTTTGTGTAGAGGAATCTTTTTGAAATTGGGAATTATCATTTCCTAAGATTTATCATCTGTTTTATGTCTTCTATTATTATCGGTCTTTAAGAAATATACCGGTATTAAAGAAATCTAATCCTCACAAAAGATATTTATTTTTTAAAACAACTTTTATAAATTGTCATGATAAATGATAAGACACTTTGTAATGTTTTGACTCACTGAAATATACACATGAAAGACAAAATAGGTAATATAATATCAGATATTTCCTTTTATATTTGAAATGTCTTTTTAAGACGGAAAAAAATCAGTCGCTAACCAATATCTTTCGTGTTTACCTTGAGAAGTTATGTGATATTATTCGATAAAGAATAATACTTTTGGCAGATAAATGAAACACTTTAATTTGCACTGAAAAGAGGGCCATTTTTAAAGCAAACATCAACAATATTTGAAATATATTAAAAAAAACCGAACAAAGTAACTGTATTACAACTAATCTGCAAAACTTTGTTCAATAAAAAAAATTATACAGGGGAAAATGACATTAGTAAAATTCGTGTTATCTTTTGTGACATAGTCATCGTTGAAGAAAAACAGAATATAGGTTTGTGTCATCACCATCGATATATAGGGATCATACGCCGTAAATCAAACATATATTGCACGCTATACCTATTTAATTAAAAATAAGAGGACCATATAATGGGTCGCACAAGCTTTGAATCAACATACAGTTATAAACCTTGTTTGAAGTTTCACATTTCCATAATTCCTTTCCTTGTTCTTGGTAAAATGATCTAATCAAACGAAAATTCGGATGAAAAAACTAAAACAATCCACAAAATAGCGACAGAGATGTTTTACCATTGACGAAATAAATCACAGTGAGCACATACGTCCCGCCTTTCCGTTTAAGGTTATTTTTTACAAATATATATTTGATGAAAAGAAATACATTTAACCGCATAAATAATTCAGATAATAGGGATTTCACTGTTTAAACTACAGTATAGTTTCATTTAAAACATTTACGTTAAGAAAGAAAAATGACTTATTTGGTCCTAGCAGGGGCATTAAAGATTAATTTATAACTAAAGTCTGGTAAAGGACTGTGGTCAGTGTGACCAATAATCGAAACCTCATTAATGTGGCATGCAAGGAAAACAAAGAAGGTGTTTGAACCCAGATGCCTTCATGCATAGTCTTGTGCAACGTCTGGAAGCGGAAAATCGTATTCAACGGTATATCGAGCATGGACCACGACCTTTCGTAGCAGGTTATAAAGAAACTATAAAAGATGCGTGAACAAATGGACCGAGTTGTATGTCATTCTTTTTTTTTGAGTGACCCACTGCCTTTACATGGCACCTTGTGTCCCATCGGCAGCTAATATGGGATGGGTTTCTCTTAATCGTAGCTCGCTTTCCCATATAAAGTCTAGTCTTTTTTCTCGCCATACTTGTATTTACAGATACACATTTTTGCAATCAAAATATATAGGTTTATAATTAATATATTTTTCTAGAATAATCTCCTTGGTAACCAAGCATTCAAGAGATTCTTGTAAATTATTAAGTTTCCTATTTTGCATCGAAAGTCTCGTTCAACTTTATCCCAAAATAGTCTTAGTTTATAGCATGAAAAAAAGAAATGTTCAACATATTCGACTTCTCCACATTGATTGCATCTGTTACTATTCGCTATTTTCATCTTCTCCAGCAGAATTTTTGTGGGATATGTTGTGCATTATCTTCCAATGTAGCGATTTTAGTTTCACTTCTCCGGTACACTGTCCAGCCATTGTCCATGTATTGCTGTTAATTAAATGTGAGGGGTATTTTTCTTTGCTAGAAAAGTTCGATATTCGGCCGTTCAGTTTTTCATCTTGTAATGTTAGTCGCAGTGATTTTGTTTTCCAGTTTTGTATTGGCTTTCCATGGAAGTAAATATTCCTATCCTTTGTCATCATATGTTCTTTGGATTTGATGAATGTGCGTAGCACTGTAGTCACCAGCATATACTGCAACCTTTGCATGTCATTCTTTTCACGCTCATTATTGATGACGGGTTAGTTTTAATAAATGTTAGGGCTCCAATAAAACCTATTAATAAAATGTTATGACTGATCATCCTCACGGGATGGTTTGCTAATTTACAGCCGTGTTTTGTAATTTGAAAAAAAAAAAATTGTGACGTTTCACTTTTAGAAAATTAAAAAAAAAATCATTTTCCTTGAGGGTTTTAAAGCTAGAACTATACAGAAGATAAAATACTGATGTCCGGATTCTATGGTGCAGATGTTTTATATCATTCTCAGATTCAATTGATTTATATGATCTGAATACAGCTAGAAGAGCGCGCGTCAAATATCTGATTTTAAAACACGAGTCTGGCATTATTGAGATAAAATGTCGAGCTTAAGAACACTTTTAAAATCGATATTCATAAAAATGGCAAGAATGACGATGGAAGATGACAATATTTGAATGGATATTAACAACTGAAACATGTTCCTTTAAAACATAATGATTTTTTTCAAAGATGACAGATTAATCTCAATATCTGGTGAACAGGTGCACCTCAATATAAGTTCAAGTATTCATACGAAATGTAGCCATTCATACCAGCTGATGTTTTCGTCATATCCTCGTGTTCCTTCACTCAAGTGTTTGAAATCATTGACCTTATTTTGATAGATTCGAAAAATGTCTTGTGAAATTAGCATAAACATCATAGGCGATATTAATTAATTAATATTTCGATTGATCGTTTGTATGCACATTGTTCATATGTAATCGCATTGCTGATGTGTTGGTCACACAAAAATAAGAATTATTAACCAAACAAACATGTCGCAGTAAAAAGGCCAACTTCAATGCATTATGCTTGATTATTCCGGAGATGGATTTGCATTAAGAATTTTTTTGTTGATGGATGAAAAACTTGGCTAAAATATTAAGTACTCTTATATTTTTGAAGGCACCATTTATATGGATAATTTTATAAATACACGTTACGTTTATTTTCACGAGAATCTGAATGGGTTATACCGTAATAAATCCAATATGCTGTAGGTGATTTTATGGATACAATAGGATACATGCAACTTAATTTTGCAAAACGTATTAATTAACACAAACAGGTTTCCTTCCATTGAAGCTTTGAACACCTGGCTGTCATGATAAGTTAGGGATTTTCTTTTTTCAATCCTGCTGAATGAGGTATTTATCTCAGAATTAAGTGGTGTCGTGTCCTGTTATTAATGAGAAAAATAACAGAAATAGATACAAACAGAGCAGCAAAATGCAAATGCGGGGTCACCCTGGCATGGAGTCGATCGCGATTGAGTTTGCTTGAATCGTATCAGCCCAGAAGGAGCCGGATTAGTTCTGCCGGATTAACTTTAACCGGATGCTGTGGATATCGGAGCTGCTGAGCAATAACAGGAGTGGACAATTTGTCGCCAATCACGCAGGCATAATTTAATAGAGAACGGGTTGTTAATTTACTGAACCTATCTTCCTAGGCTTGCCATCGCAGAATAAAGAAAATTATATATTAATTAATTACAGAGATCACTGCCTTAAGGAAACGGAATAATATGTTTACTATAACACATTTATTAGCCGAGTAAAAATAAAATAATTTGAGTTAAAACACGAGAAACTAAAAAGTTCCTTGTTAAATTTAAAATAACAGTTGTTAGTGGAAAAGTCATATTTCCCACCATGATAAGGGTATATTTTATATAAACATGTCGAGTCTTTAATTTGATATTTACTTTGTATCGGTTATTTTTGTCAAAAGAGAAAAGACGTGACTAACAGCCTAGGGAACCGTTGGTTCCAATCTTAACCGAGGAACGGTAAATTTTTGCACATTCGCATTTTGCATATTATTATAAAGATAATAAAACTATGGTTTTTAGTATAGCTGGAACTTCACAAATGGTTATAACTTATCACAGTTATTATAATTACGAATAAAATTAACTAAAGGAATAATGTGAGATGTAAATTGAGATCTGCTGCAAACGTGGTGTTAGTGAACTGTGTCAATGTTTAACATTATTCTCTATAGTACAAGAAAAAAAAAGTTTATTGCTCAGTGTCCCCACCATATAACCTACCATATTAAATGTTACTTCTGCGAGGATATAAAATCAATGAGTCAGTTCTCTTTAGACAGGAATAATTATAATTTAATGAATTGTTTCACGTAAAATGAATATATTCTTGTGACAATAAATTAATTAAATTAGAAAAAAAATAAATTGAATTATAAAAAAAAACTAATTAAAAATATATATATATATTTAATTTAAAGCAGATAATTACCCAAGCTTGATAACAAATATTCGTCTTTTATGTCTTTGGATGTCATGTCATGTCCGTTGTCTCAAATAAATTACGAGGGCTTCTGAAGTCGTTTGTCGTTATTACATAAAGTCTCAAATCGACTGGCCCGTGGGACATCATAAGTAGTCTCCATACTGCAACATGACAGGATATCACTCAGGACATGCTGCATTAAAAAGGACATGCTTCATTAAATAGCAGATAACAGACAGATATTCTTCTTTCATATCTTTTGAGCTTCGCTTTCCAATTCAAAATAGGATTCTTTCAAGATAAAAAAAATATGAAACTTCCGGGGACGTATGTCATTGTTATATACACACTAAAAAAACTAAAAAGCGCAGAGTACATCACCAGGAGTGTTCATAGTGCGGCTTGACAGGATATTACTCAATGGCCTTGGTAATATGAACAACGGAACGCTTCTTTTCATTATAAACCCAAACATTGACACCATTCTGTGTTATTACCATTGTTTTTGTTCTGTTATTACGGTTTAATCTGTTCATATAATTTACTTTATCGTGTAGAATGCAGTACAGTGTTGTTTGTACACACTCATATGACGGTCTTTACTTAATTAAATAAGTAAGATCTCCATTAGTATAGAAATATAAATAAAAAAAAACATATAAATATGTATAAAGGGTTGAAAAATAGTCATTTATTGATAATTCTCACACCCGATTAACTGCAAATCGATTAAATTTTACTCGGTTACGATATCCTCAGTATCATTACAGTACCATTATATCTCGAACATCATACTCACCCGGTTTACTGATATGGTCATATTATCGAATTTCTGTCCAGCGCCTCAGTCCTCTGTACCTTATGTTTCACTGAACTGACCGACCAATCATATTTAAGAAATTGCATATGACAGTGTTTTGTATACAATTACATTTTCCATAATACATTTTGTTTCCAATTCGTGATCTCCATGCTTTTAGAAGTCTTCGTTTCTTTTACACACATGGAAGGAACATATTAAGTTACAGAAAAGAACAAATAGCTAGCAGTTCTCAAATTAAAGAGGATGGTTATTATGTTACAAGAAATACACATCAACGACACAATCGTATTGAAAAAAAGAATCGTCACAAAGTCTACACGGGGCATTGAGTTGTAAATATATCCAGGGTATCTGCTGTATACCTTTGTTTCTTTGTATAATACATTATTTCAGTTTTATCAGTTCCCGAAACAAAATCTGATAAATTCCTCATTTGATTTCAAAAAGGCTAATGAAAATAACATATATGTTATTTCAAAATCATTTTGAATTCTAAAGGTCATTTTCTGAGATTCTCCATTCATTTATTTTATTATGCATCTTTTAGACTCCGAGCCTTCACGACATCTGACCAGCCTCATGTGAGTTAGGAATTTAAAAGAAATTCAGAAATGATCATATATACCAATTATGGATGATTAGACAATCATGAGTATATGGATTTACAATTTAAATAAAGGACAAAATAAGTAAATTAATAGCGTATATATTTTACTCTTTTTTAATTGGAAGAAAGTCTTTATGGTCTGGATAAGATACAGACCTCTTAAAAAGGAAGAAGTTATTTTATTCTGTTTGAATGACACTATTTTATACAACAATTTAATATAACAAGTCTCTGTGAGACTATTAAACAGAAATAGTCTTTTCAACAGTGTTTCTAAGAGGTATTTTAATTATTCAATAAGAAAACAAAACAGAGTAATCCTGTTACGATTACTTTACACAACATTTTGAATCAAAAGTTCTCAGTTATATACGACCATTATATAAACCACATGGGCGTAGCGATGATTGAGGGAGGGGCAATAAGCAATGGCATATCCATAATATTTGAAAACAGAAGGGGGAGGGGGTGCAGATATGCATGTATGGGTACTATGGAAACTATTATATACACGTATATATATATATATATATATATATATATATATATATATATATAATTACAATACGATATATATTTAAGTGTATGGAAATATAAGTATGGAAGTACAATTATGAACCATGGTCTGATTAAGGTTATTTACCGGTACATGGGGAGATATAGGAGGAGATTTCCCCCTCCTATATTTGGACAGTTTTAAGTATGCAATGTAAAGAGGACATTTTTTAAGTATGCAATGTAAATAGGACATTTTGAGGCAATTGACACAACAAATGGTTAACTGTGCCTGAAAGGGTTCTCTCACATTATCGGGTAACGTTCGTCAAGCTTAACAGAGGTTCAGTATTTAATATTTGTATTTCTTCAAAATTAGGATATAAAATTTTAATTGTTTCTAACACGTTTATGTCCATAGCGCAAAGGCACATTTACGTTTATAACTTAAATATAGTATTTTTAAATGTATTTTTTGGAATGAAATAACTGATAAGTTGAGATTATATGTTAAATTTTGCTTTTGACCGGGGTCAATGTTCTCGACAGCATACGAGACTCCTAAGAGCACAGATCGCAAGTTCGAGTACCGGTATCACTAATAGCCGTGAGATTGTTCACGGTCGACCCACACTAGGGCATGGTGCTCTGCAGTTGTACTGCAGCTGTTAATAGATATCCTCATCCTCCACTGAAGAACTTGTAAGTTATAAACTGCATATAATTTAAATAAAATATAATTGTTATTAAAAAATATTTAAAAAAAATGAAAATTAATCTCGAAAATTGAGAAATTAGATAAAATGAGAGATATTGCAGCTCATCGGGGAGGGGACCAATTTAATATATATATATATATATATATATATATATATATATATTATAGTATATATATATACAAGTATTAGTATTAGATTAAGTGAAATACCGGACGGTGAGTACTGGATGCGACTGGATACAGGATGGGGGGGGGGGGGGAGGAGGCTTGGCTCCCTGAGAACCCTCCCCGGCTAGCCCCCCCCCCCCCCAAACCTGAAACAATAATATGGAAATCTAAAATCCGTATTTTTGTGATGGCGAAGGTACCGCTTAAGTCCAAATTTGTATATAACTTTTATTACACCCATCAAATGGAATATTAACAATTGTTTTTACCGTTAAATTGACAAACAAACTTAATGAATTTTCCAATCATTCTATTTTAGCTTTTTGACCCTGTTTTGTTTTGCCGTCAAATGACAAACAATAATTATATATAAATGAAGAAAAAAAATACGAAATGTTAACACCTTTCTAGAACATTTAAAACAAATAAAAAGAAAAAAAAAACAATACGTGGAATAAAAAAAGCGAAATTCGATTACTATCGTGTAGGTACTTTATACCATTCTCTGTCTCAAGTGATTCATCTGATCTGGACACAGCTGAAAGAGAGAGCGTCAAATATGTGTTATTACAACACGAGGCTGACATTACTGATAATACTTGTCGAGAATAAGGACACCTGTGTCCAAATTATTACACGAGGGTTTTCAGGTAACAAGGGAAGGTTTATATTCAGAAAACTTAAAAGGCGATAGTCATGAAAAAAGCCAAGATTGGCAGTGGAATAAAAAAATATTCGGGTGGTAGTTAAAAACTGAAACATGATCAATCAAGCTTGCTATGAATAATACTGTCTTTAACAGAGGACAGACTGACTGTTTACATGGTGAACGGGTGCTCTTTTCAATATAGGTTTAAGTAACCACACAAGTTCATACCAGCCGATGATCGTGTAACATCCACGTGTCCATCCCCTAACGTTTATAAAGGTATTGCCCTCAGATCTGAATTTTGATAGATTCTTAAAAAAAATATCTGTTGAATAAATTAAAACGCCATAAGCATTATAACTGTTCAGTGTTTCGATTGATCCTTTGCATGTAAGAAATTCTTATGTTATCGCATTATTGGTGTTTAGGTCACCAAAAAAAAGGAAATTATTGAACAACAGGGTTTCACAGTAAGCACTGTAAAACGTCGGAATACACATTTTAATGGATTATTTTAATTTAAATTGGTGAGCATTTTCACCGGTAGTATCCAGAAATCTAGTTTGCCTGAGGTAATTGTCTGGATACAACAGGATAAATGGCACTTCTTTGTACTGAACAACCTTTAACACAAAACAGTGTTCCAAGGATTTAAAATCTAACCACCTATATGTCATAATATGATACGGGTTCTATTATTCCAATCCATCTGAATGCGCTATTTTACAAAAAAACTGTGTCTTTTTCCGTTATTAATGAGGTATGAGGCATAATTAGCAACATAAAGACCAACACAATGCAAATTTCTGGAAACAATTTCAGACCGCCTTGAATCCTATTATAACACGTTTTTTTATTGTGTATCGTTAATTCATGTTTATCATTGCTTATAAATAAACTTCTTATAATTGTTGCCCCTCCGCTGTCTAACATGTGTATCAATTCTTAGATCCCCCCACCTTAGGTTTATTATGTCTGAATAAACAGGACATTAACCGAATTTTTTTAAGTTTGTTGGAAAATATATCATGTAACAAATATTCACACCAAACATGAAACGCTTGAACGAAGAGACAAGTCAAGACATGCAGGTTTAGTCTGTACATTAGTTGAAGGCACATGTACTCTTTTTAAATGCCCCTCGAAGGACGAAACTGTCAGATTTGCATAGTGGAATCGAAATACGGCATGAAGATTCGCTGGGAAAATTCACAAAAGTCAGGTGACGGAGAGAGTTTTCTGGAATTGTATTAGCCGAAAGAAGCTGGAATATCTCTGTTTGGTGAAAACCCCAGATTTGTAAATTATAGTGATTGCTGTGCAAATCGGGGTTCATATCCTTGTAGGAAAATGTATTTATGTTCTGCCGGACGTGTTAACAGTCAATATCATTGATGTCTCATCCAAATGCCAGCACAAATGTACATATTGTCTCTAATGACCAAAATTTGGCAGATCTATGTAGCAATTAATTTCATCTACGGTCATTACAACTTATTGCCTAAGCTTATCATTCCAGGATACGGAATAACTTTTGTCCTACGTCAGGCATATTAGATTCGTAATAAAAGGAACGGATAATTTAAACGCAAAAATAAACGAGGAAGCATTGGCGCCAATAACATAGCCCTAATTTAAGATCTAACTGATCAACTAAATCAATTAGTTAATTAGTATGTATCCATATGTTGAAGGGCAACGATGGTGTTTGCCCGGTGAAGAGATCCAAAAGAATAATACAGTAAATATCAATTCAGTTTTAAGAGGAGACCTTTTGACAGAAGACTTTGTGATATTGTATAATGTCCATGCATTTCGTTATTTCCCACATTTTATATTTATGGTCATTGTGGATATGGTTTAAGTTGCAGAGCAGAGTAAAAGGCTGGCGATAATGCATAATAAACAAAGCTGGTTCTTGCGTTACAAGGAAAATGCTTCCAAGTTACAATGGAATTGAAAGTTCTTCACAAAGTGCACTAAGGGACACCAGTTGCAATTGTCTGTTGCCTAGCTGCTGTAGATCATTGTCTCTTTGTGAAATGAATATGTCATTTGTTATCAGTTTCTGATATCAAAGTCTTGTACATTCCTCATTCAGGTTTGACCAGCTGATGACAATATCGGATATGTTGTTTCAACAATTATTTTGCATTTACGATCTAATTTTTTAGATTCAATATATCTTTCATATGTTCTTTTATTGCTTATTATTTAGAAATCCTCGGGATTTTACCTACGACTCATTTGCATTACATGAGCCATTTATTAACATATTTTTTTTGTTTCAGACAATGAAGTGATTATGTAATCCAAAATCAAATAATTAAATAAATTTCAATCTTTGAATAACAGAAAAAAAAATTATTGAAAATAATGCTAATACGATATCATGATTTTTCCCTTATTAAAGTTAGTATTTAAAAAAATTGAACTTTTTCGCATACTCTGAAGACGGTTTTCTTTGATAATGTGAAACTTTTCGATAAAAGAAAGTATTGATTTGACAAAACATGGCAACTTTTTTTTAATTTACATTAAGACTGTTATACATATTTATACAGTTAACTTCAGAAGGTATATAAAATTGTAAAATTTAAAATCAAAGAAAAATATTGCTAAATTTTAAACCCCGTAGTCTGGTAAAAGAAAGGTTATGACTGGTGCGCCGATGATCATCAGCTGAGTACTGTGCTTTGTAAAGCAAACACAAATAAGCAGTTTAAATTCGGATGACCGGATATACATAGTCTTTTCCAATGCCAGTGAATATATATATATATATATATATATATATATATATGTGTGTGTGTGTATGTAAATATATATTTATATATATATGTATTTATGTATATATATATATATATATATATATATATATATATATAGTCTTCTCCAATGCCATAACCGATTAGCTTCATGTTTAATTAATAAGGGGGAGGAAGATTACAAAATAATTACTAGACATATAAGCATGTTCTCCTTTATTAAAAAACACAGTTCGCGATTATAATAAGGTTAGTTAGTTTGGCCTCATTTTTTTTTGTGGCCGTCGATGAAGGTATACCGAGCAGGCAACGTGAGCTTTAGTGATTGGATATAACGGTGATTTTAACGCCTTTCCATCAAATAATCTCAACAAATACATGACTCTTCAATAACGTTTCAATCTCAGGGGAGATTTTATCAGGTACATTCCATGCAAAGCAGGCCCCCGTTGCCGGGAAACACGACGATGCTAAATCATGTCTAAATATATAGGAACATCAACGTGACACATATCACAGCGTTGAAAAATTATAAATTAATCTACGATTCCCAAATTCAGAGTCTGGAAAGCTAGTATATACACAGGGTGTTTGCTTTTATATTTTCCTATTCCCTTATGATAACGACCTGTCGTTTCCACTGTTTAAAACAACGAATCTAATTATGTTATATATAAACAATATACTCTTTGAGAGAATTCCATTAAATATTTATCTGTTTTAATCTCGCAGATGTCCGATTCTATTATTATAAGAGGATCAATTCAGTTTTGAGCGGAACACCCCCAATAGTAAAATATAACAGGCAGAGGCCACACGTATTATATCATCCGGTAATATATCGACTAGATAATTTTTTATCCGATGTAGTTACTTAGACTCACCTCACAGTTGTTCGATTAGATTTTTATCCAATAACCAATTTAGATTAGAGTGGAATACACCCCATGAGTAAAATATAACACACAGAGGCCACATGTGCATGCATGATTTTGTAATTTATTTGGATCAGGGCCAATGGGTTCAAAATGCAAGTGCTAAAACAAAGGAATCTACAGAGAATATCATTTAGTTGAACTGCCTTTAGCTTATGAGATAACTTTCCACCTAAAGAATGATGTACCTAATAATGGTTCATATAATGTAATCAGTGCAATATTCGGAAGACATTTTTATTTACCAGTCAGCTGCAAGTTCGACTTAATATTGCATAGGTGTTCCATGGCTTTATTTCCTTATACTGTTGAATAGGTAAATCTAAACTACATATAAACATACATTTCATCCAGTTTTATGGGAATCTTATGTATTAATATCAATGAGCATATATTAAATCCCATAAGTATTATAACCCATTGGCGTAACCTTTCTGAGAGCATTCTCCATAGTTATGTTTTAGCTGACTGCCTGTCTTGATTGTACTGTTTTCATTTGCTAATGCTAATGTACTGTAATTTATGAAGACATAATCTAGTTTTTATGCGGATACATCATATTATATCATTAATTTTTAATGATAATAGCTAGTTGTTTACAATATCAACGGTTATATCCGACCGGTCCAAGTTTAAATTGAAAGGGTAAATAAAATGTATGATACAGACATTTAAAATATATATTTTGGTCTTTCTCTGACAGAAAAACAGATTATCAAAGCGAGCAGTTTTAAAATGATAGTCATATATTTTTTATTGTAAATTCTATATCAGGAAACTTTTAATTCACTTGCACATTAGGCATATTATTGTTAAAAAGACAACTGATTCTACATTGGATTTGTACGTTCAAAGTGTGATTGACCTAGTTAATCTTCGGTTAATTTTGGTTGGGAGTTGGGTCCAGTATATGTAGCTCTTTGTCTGCATGACGTATCTTTAGGTATTTCGGGCGCCACCTGGAGGAACCCGGAGCTTTTTTAATCCCACTTTGTCTTGCAGCGGTGGAGCATGCAGTTGCATTTTTAGATCCTTCCATCCCACCCCGGGTGTATGAATGCGCTGCGATACATAGTTTAGTTTTGTGTAGTTAATTTACTTGTTGATTTTTAGTTAAAATTGAAGACCGTTTCGGCTTTGTATGTTTCTGATCTTTGTATTGGGTGAGTAACACATAGCTGTGTGATGTTAGCTGCAGCTTGTTGGTCATATACTTTATAATATCTTTGGATCATATATGTTAGATTTTAATGATGCGACTTTTATTAATGCAAGTACTTGAGTATTACATTCTGTGCATTTATATATTTCCTACTAATGTCCTCTCAACCAAACCCTGAATTTCCACTGATATTAATGATACATTCATGTGCAAAGTGTGATATCGCATCAGCATTAACATTGTCTATATGCTCATTTACCAATAAGCTGCCTCGATTAAAAAACTTACACAAAATTGTTAAATCAAAGCTCGTACGGGGAGTGTTTTCATCTTGGGATCTACACATCTTCTGCGGATATTTGTGACATTCATGTCACAAGATGGGTTTTTTTATGTATGCAACTACAATCCATTTCAAACCATAATACATCATTTTTTTATCTAATGATACTGCTTTGTGTACAATAACAGAAAAAGAAAAAAATGTTTAGCATGAGATCTTTATATTGTATATGTCATGTCATCAATCGTGACTGATATGGTATTGTCAATTAAGGTAATGTTGCATAAGACACACTTCCCATCACTATTATCAGAAATCGGCATAAAGCTAAGAGCCAGTTTGAATATAGCAGTCCAGGTCTGTTTAGTTAGCAACGATTACGGATTTCATGGTGTACCTGGCAGCATGTACACAATTGTAATGTGTGAAACCCAACTAGGTTTGATTATCAGTTACCTTCATATCAGTATTCTGTTCTATGAGATCGTAGGAGTCAGCAGCGTGATGAGTCTTTTGAGTGGAATCTGGCTAACAGATAAATCTATTTATGAATACAAAGTCAGACCAAATGGTATAAAGTACGGTTCTCTTCGCTGGCGTACAGGGTTCGATTCCCTGCGTGGCTCTGAAAGTGTGATGTAGTTTTCTGTCAAAGGCCGGTTTTTTTTCGGGTTATCCGGTTTCCCCTGCCTCCACACAGTACCGAACGTTATACTAACCGGGCCATGGAACAGGGTCTTGTATCAGTTATTATTAATAGTTGTACATTCAAAGTAAAAAACAAGTGTAAACAAAATCAACAAAGAACTTTTTCCTTCACTCTGTTTCCCTGATAGGAGATTTATAACTCCCAGAATTTGACGAAACAACTTTCAGATTAGAATTGTTCTCAAGGCAAGAGGTTGTACATTTCAGATGAACACTGAAATTTGCCAGTCGTTTTAAGCAAGATCTTACAAAAAGTCGGATGCAAGGGTTTGATCCAGATCGTGCTTTGATGGAATCAGGCAAATATTGTATTCATTCTATGATCTCGTGAACAAGGCCATTCCCATATCGGCGACCCTTCGTAAATTTGACATAAATAATATATATATATAATGTGTGGAGTATAATACATTGCTAATTAAAAGAGTTGCTGAAAACGGGGCATTCAATAATATTTGTAGGGTCCAGTTATATAAAATGCATTCAAGTATTAACATTAAATATAGTATATTATATGATGCCGACATTATTCAATAAGAAAATAAAAAAAAACACCCTAGACAGCATAGAGAAAAACAAAATCATAAACATATGACTATAAAAATAATTTAAATATAATTAATATAATTCTTAAGCTGAGGAAAAAAAGATCTTACAGGAATATACTTCTTCGGCTTACTTGTACCATTATGACGTTTGTCATAAACGAGCTCGTATTTACGTAGTAATCATGACGTTCAATTCTTTGAAACTTAAAAAAAATCATAGTCCAAAAAGTCATTTTTTAGCTTGGGCCCTGTGGACGTTCCAATGAAAATAACTGAGCCATATTAAAACCCTTAGGTGTATCTTGTTCATAAGCTCCATCCTTAAAGTATACATTTGATACTTCAAGAAGAGTAATCTGAAGGACATTCATCCTACATTATCATTTGGCCAGAACGTCATAGTTTGCATTAGCCATCAATCTTAAGTGGTCCTAAATGATAGTTGGCCCACTTAACCTATTTCCCTGCAAGATGTAATGTCTGACGTTTGACGTGGTCGATGGCACATCCATTATGTGAACATGAGTCTAATGCAAATGATAAATCACGATTATTTTGTTATTTAGTTTAATCATTCATTACAACGCATTTTATTTATTACACCAATAATGGATATTACCGGTATTTGCAACCAAACGTATTTGTCAAATATATTGACTAATTATCAACAAACAAAAACGCTAAAATCAAACGAAGGAAAACATGTCTGCAATAAAATAAACAATTTAAGCGGATAGAAAATATATAATTACCTAGCCCATTTAATAATTTGTTAATTGATCCTTTTCCTGGAGGGATATTGTCTCTTCTTTTTCAGTTGATTTCCTTTATAATAAAAAATACTTTTAAGGGTTTGCCCTTATAAAACGTTAGCATTTAAAAATGTTGATGTTGTAACAGGTAAAAGGGTTTTCGAAAAAGATAAATTTGATTTACAGAAATATTTTGTATTATCCTTCAAGGTATGTTGGTGACTGCATTAGCAATTTTTCAACCACTGGTAGAGGACATTGCAGATTAAGTATGATACTTTTATTTACTTCGCACAAGATTCTGTGGCCCAGAGTAGAAATAGGACCCCTAACCAGAAGATATCGGTTTTGATTGTCTGCGACAAACTGTAAGATTTAACATAGTCGGATCCCACCTTTTCTGCAGGCACCATAGATCATTCAGTCTCCATGAAGTCACACACGAACGCTCTCTCAAGAGGCTCCACTGAGTGAGGGCAAAGCAATGAAGATGATTAAACTTTAAATACGGTAGTACGAATCTGGCTGACGGTTATTATATGCTACCGCTTTGTCACGTAGTACCTCATCGATAACTGAACACAGATAACACTATGCGTGGAAGCAATACGCAGCAGATTTGCATAACCCTGATACTTTAAATTAGGCCATGATATATGTTTGCTATGTTCAAGATAAAAAACTTTTATGATTTAAATAAACAAATGAAAAGAATGAGTATGCTATTAGCTAGATAAAAAAAAAAAACTTTATTTATCTAGTAACACAGGTTATGAGTTACTATTTTTACTAGACAGGTGGCTTACAGGACCTCTTGTATAATGTGTCAAGAATATATGCTGGGCAACCTGGATGCCCTTAGATTACACACACTGATCTGAAGATGACTTGTTTCTACTTACATCTTTGATGGACGATATGACAGACATGCAGGGGAAAAAACTGCATGTTTGGATATGTTATTGATGTTGACCAGTTAAGACATGAAACTGCACAGTGGCACAAGCTTTGTCATACATACACATTTGAACGACCATGAAAGAGGGAGAAAGATGGCATGAGAGAGAACTATTTTGCAGATGAGTAAACAGATAAAATGAATTTGAAAACTACAGTGTTAGCCCATAGAGACGTACTCTGTCACGAATAGGGAGGTCATATTTGGCTTCTGGTAGCTTAATGCAGAAGGCAATGTAAAGTTTATAGCTAACAATCTACAAGAACGAGATTTGTTTGTCTAGTATTGATGACGCAGTTACTCCAAATTACTTGGCCTGCCGGGATGGACATGGAAAACGACATCATTATTTAACGAATACTCAATCGAAGAATAACAAAAAAAAAAGGAAACATATAAATGAAGAGATGTTGCATCAGATTGGAGATTCAATGAGTCTGATAATGAAAATGTGTACTGAATGACTTTGCCTCATTAAGGAACAATGACGTTTTCAAAGTCTAAACAGGAAGCCTATATGATATTTACATTTTCAGCAACAAGCCCCCCCCCCCCCAAAAAAAAAAAAAAAAAACAGAAAGGCAAGAGTAAATTAAGTCGGACGAGGCTGGCATCGTTAGTACTATCGGACTATAATTATCGTACCTTTTTATCTTTATGATTTAATAAAGAATAAATGATAAGCACTGATTTGATACTTCTCTTTATGTATTAAAAAATATTTAATTTAGTTTTGAAAATTTAAGTATTGTGCAAATAATTGTTCATTTAAGTTTTTATTCCAAAGAAATATAATTACCTATTAAAATATATGCATTATCTTGGTTTTATCTTATTTATCTAATCGAGATAAACATGATGAAGAAATTATCTAGTTTGTTCTGTTTTGAAGCAAGAAAGTAAGGACATACAATCAATTCAAGGAAGGGATGTTGATAGTTTATCTATGCAATACTTTATATTTTACTTTTTTCTTTCTGTATATGACACATGAAATCTCTTTGAAACACACATTGCATGGCAAAGAAAAAAGCTCTGCGAGGCTATCTATTCTACCGGTGAGTCTTTTTTCAAGAGATATCCTATGCTTACAGGATATTGTGTCCTTGAGACTAAGGTTACTGGATTATGGTTTGTCCGCAGCCGCAACGTCTGTATAAAATGACAAACAAATCAGACGGCCTAGAGTAAAAAAAGTTTGATTTGAAAGAATATTGCAAACACTGTCTCAGGATTAGGTGACTTTCATCCAGAGTTATTGTTTTGTTTATCCAATTTTATGACCTTGGCGCAAGGATAACTAGCTTGTGGAAGCGGCGAACAAAGCAAAAACTAAGCTACTGTATTTAAAACAGAGATTGTTTAAGATAACCGGAAATAAAACGTTAAATTTTATTTGTATATGAGGTGACAAGACTGCCCCTTTATCATTATTCTTGATGTCTCATAATTTTCAAATTGAGTATAAACGGGTTACATATCACCTGTCATGATTTCCTCATGAACAACATTTTACTAGTTAATGCTTCGTTGACATAGGCGTTCACACATAATTTTTCCTAGTCTCGTGCGACGTATTAGCTTAAAAGTTAGCTTTTGTATAAAGGTTAAATATCCAGTGTATCATTACTCTGCTCTGTTACCGTGAAATATATGCAAACTGTACTGCATAACAAAAATTACCATTTTCCATTTCTGCTCGGATCGCAGATCTTGTATTCTCTGTAACATAATGGTAACATTACGTTAACAGAGCAAGGGGCAACCCATGTCAATTCCTATTAATATTAATACCCATTTGTTTATCTTTCTCTTAGCTTTGCTTTGGCTGACTCTTCACCGATTCTGTGTAGTGTTGTGTGACACATGTGTTGTTAGTTATATAGCGACAAAATCTGAATTTAAATGGAAACATCAGATAATTGTCGCATTAAACACATATAAAAGGTTATATCAGTCGAAAAATCAATTATTGAAAAAGGTTTGATACGTCAATGTAAATTTTATATTTTTAAACATTTCAGTGATATCAGACCATAAAGGCAATATCAGCCTGGTCTCAGCCTTAATGAGCAAGTAATCAAAAGGTACAGAAACGTTAACTATTTAGTATATACATATACTGATATTGTCAATGATATCAAACTATAAACCCCAGCCTTTATCTTTAATGCTGGAAACAGGTGCACTTCTCTAGATAGAGTTAAGAAACCACTTAGGATGTGGACATTCATTTTTTTATAAAACAAAATCACGGAAATAAGGCAAAGTTAACTGCACCTCGTTGACAGAAAGCCTACTGAATGCAGAATTCGAAGTATTTTATACCACATATAACAATGTTAAATAAAAGTTCCCGTTTATTGTCCTAAAAAAAAAGTTATTTTTATAATTTATACAAAAAAAATCTATTTCGCCCCCCCCCAAAAATTTTCATCTTAGTATTGTTTAAATAATCAATCAATAATCTGATACTCTTTTAATTATTTTCCATTTTCTTGAAACAAGGTAACAATTATGAATTTTGAGTCGATCAGATCATTTGTTACAATACCACAAGTGCACTGAAATAAATAAAAACGTGCACGTGCAACAAAAATAAATGTTATGGAAATTTAGCTTTTGTGTATGATTTGCGATATTCTTCATACGTGTTCCATCGCCAGACGGTTTTAAAAAATGGAGGGCAGTTGGCAAGCCACCTGATTTGATCAATTGAATTGTTTAATAAATCTTTAAAAATACCATGATCGGAGGCCCGCTGAAGCTCAGTCTCAAGTCCAGTAAACTTGAAATCTAGTATCCAGAAAGACAGATAGAGAGAGATAGATACACAAAATGATAATTGAGGATACAACTATTATCAAGTTTCTCAAATAGCAATCATTTGGTCATGTCTACATGAATTCATGTCTATTCTTACATTTTGTTATATATCAGATACATATGAGAAGATGTTCAATTGTATACCACTATTTCCTCTCAATGCTTTCGCTATTGTTTATTACTTCTTTTTAACGAACTTTATGGAAAGGTTTATAGTTTCGGAAAGGAAGTCTCATGTCAAGTAAACTTGGATTCTAGTTTCCAGAAAGACAGATAGAGAGAGATAGATACACAAAATGTGATTGAGGATACAGCTATTATCAAGTTTCTCAAATAGTAATCATTTGGTCATGTCTACATGAATTCATGTCTATTCTTACATTTTGTTATATATCACATACATCTGAGAACATGTTCCATTGTATACGACTATTTCCTCGCAATGCTTTCACTCTTGTTTATCGTTACCTTTTAACGAACATTATGGAAAGGTTTATAGTTGCGGAAAGGAAAACATCAAACTTTCGACGATTGAAGATTTAAAGAAGATTATTTTTTTTGCGTGACAGTACCAATGCCATCACGAATATAGTGGTGATCCCACAAAGGCCATTCAGTGATTTAAGTTGCAATTGTCGTCAGGGCACCTTTTTGTGCATCATGATTTACTTGTTGTATAAACTATTTGTTTTATAAAACTATTATGTTACTCTTTTTAGTATCTGAAATAAAATCCCTAACATTCATCGATTCGGCTCTACAATATGGAATTAATATATATCGGATATGTAGTTTCAAAATTCCTTTTAAATTGTGGGAAGAGTATCGAAATAAAAATGTTATCGGTTTGATTTCTTCTTTTACCATCTAACTTTTACTGACATCGGATGAACCTTAGATGAGCCATTTCCAACTAAATAACTACAGTCTGTAAAAAGTGTAACTATAAGAATGGTTCTTGAAAAGTTTTTCTATTTCCAATCGTGACTAGAGACTATCATTTTAAGAAACTTTGAAATTTAATAGTGGTACACTAAACTGAAATAAATATTAAAAGATACATTTATTAAAACAGAAACAAGCATAACATTTTACATTTATAGATTATATGAATCCTCCAACAAGAAAAAATGATAAGAGGTAAATTCATGTGAGCAAACATATTCAAATTATTTGATTATTATTTTGATCAGGTTGTCTTTTTTTACGATCAAGTGTGATTAATAGAGAAAGACACAAGTTGATTATCATAACATAGTGTACATTTGGAAAAAAAATTAATTAAGTCGGATGTTTAGGTATTAAATGTGCATGGATTGGAAAATAAGCCAAATAATTTATGGCATTTTAAAAGGAGATACCTGAATAAATCAAGAACCAAGAAGTTGTTTACCAGTTAAGGCCAAACAAAATCAAGTCAATATTAATTGGCATATTATGTGGAAGAGATTTATATCGGTACGACATTTCGTGACCGTTTTTCGAGCATTATATGTCATGTTATTTTCATTGGTTAGCTTGGCATGATGGTTTTCCCGAGCTGTGCCGTCACTTTTAGTATTTTGTCAAAACGACTACGTCAAGTGTTCTCTTTAAATTATCAAATATTCTTACTGCGGAAACAGTCTATCGGGTCCATTTGGATTTATTCAATTTACACAGACCTACGACGTAGGAACCAACCAAGATGCTTCTAAAATTACCGTTCAAATATATACTTGATTGGATGCTACACATACTCCAGGTTTTAAGAAACATTTTATAAGTGCGCATGTCTTTCAATCGACCATTTTCCAGTTTCGGGGTAAAAAAAAAACTGCAGGTTAACGGTTACGTCCTTTAACAATTTCTTTCAGATTTATCAACTTCCCTTACAATAAATCGAGACATACGTACTGCTAATCAAGTGATAAGTCAATCGGTTACTTGCAAGGAGAATTCCGTTTTCTGAAAATCAGTATACCGTCTGTTTACAATGAAACTCAAGTAAAAAAAAAAGCCTCACATTTATTTTAATATCCTGAATTGTTAGGATCGTATTTATTTCTGTTGATCAGTTTTAGTAAGTCCGCTTTCGTCCTTATGTTCAGTTAATTTCATTTGACATTAGTTTATTTTGCTCGCCATTTCCATTAACCGGCGTCCTCTAAATGTTCCTTTTTTGGCCTTTTTTGTTCCAAGTGGATGTAGGACTAGCTGGCTCTAAGGTTCAGGATTTTGTAACTGTTTTAGTTAAGGGCCATGTTTATGCTGTAAAGACAGTCAATTGTTTTTCTATTATTGCATTATTAAATATTATTGCTTATATTATTAGTTTAGTATTGTTGACGTAGACGAAATTAATACTATTCGAATTAAATAGTTTCCAGTTTAATCTTTACAGAAAATGGTGAAGCATAGCAAAGTGAAAAAAAAAGATCAGATGAAAAAATAAGATGACTGTATTTTTACCCTGTCCGGGTAAAAATAAGAACAGTCTAATCAGTCACTCACGATTTCCAAAGGAAATGGCACCTTAAAATTTCTCATAGAATTGTTAAAAAATGAACTTTCCCGATGCCATGTTAATGTATGAGCTTCACACAATCGGAACTATTTATAGCATGGAAACACGAACAACATCCTCAACAATAGACATTCTTAAATGGCCTGATTCGTTATTGGCGACGCAGCTCCAGTGCGTCAAGCAACTTTGTTTTGAGTGTCACCTGAAATTAATACCTTGAAAAAAAGCTCAGAACCGATGCGTGCATCTGCAATATAATATTTAATCTGTTTTGTCAACCATATGTAACTTATATTGAAATAATATATCCGAAATTACATCATTACGGAGTAACGTTTTCCTGAATTAGGTTTGATCTAGTAGGCAGGTGGGAACAAAGACAAACATCTCTCTTTTACAAGAAAGTATTTATGTATAAATGGAAAGCAGATTCATTGCATAAAGATCAAAGTTCAGTTATACAAAGTGCTTAGCAATTTCTGATGGTGTATTGAATACAAATACGGTGAGAGATTATTTTGACGGCGCTATGACGGCTTTACCACTGAAGATCTAACATACTCGACATTAAGTGAATAGGTTAAAACCTATAAAAAATGTCTTATGTCGGCCAATGATATATTCGTTTCTCTTACTCCGACTCAGCTTATTCAATGTAATGTCTATGATATTGTTACAAGGTGCTGTCAGCTACCCGTTTGTATTTCTAAACACGTTTTGGTTATGTTCAAGTAAATAACAAGCACAGTCTTGGTTTATCTCTAAAAGCTCGAAAACAACCTCAGCTCTCAATGAAATCCTAATTCGCATACTGATTGCCGTGTTTAATTATTTTAAATCCTTTTTACTACACGATTGGGCAATAGCACACGCTTTCTCCCTCGTTAAATCTTGGTGTTAACCAGGCCCGGGGACAGTTTTACATGAGAGCCCTGGGAGTGCAGGCTAGAAATAATGTGTTCCGACTAAATAGCATAATTGACAGATTTCCTCATAAAAAAAAATCATTTTGTCGTACTCAGGTCACCAAAACTTTTGCACATCTGGTGTTTTTCCTGCAGGCTCAAGCCATCTGTTCGCCAAAAAGAAAAACTGGGCTCAAAGATGACAAAACATAGCCTAATTGTTTCATGGGCCTGGTTAATGTACATTTTTTTTAATACTTATTTCATGGAGGCATGCAAGGTTATTTAGGAAAATAAATAAGGGTTTCCTGGAGAATACTTGAGTTAATTGTATAGCAGACCTTCATGTCTAAACAGTTAGGGGAGGAAGCAACACATTACTGCACTTATACAACTCCTGCCTTCACAGTGCCCCTTCCTGTCCGAACTGTTAAAGTATCATGGTACTACTTCCTAAACCAATAGACTGCCACTTTTTTTCTCTATTGGTCAAGGGTTCGATAGTATCAGGAAAAGCGAGAGAAAACCATCGGCGTCGGACGTCCACTACAACGCACTCTCATAACAACGCCAGGAAAATAATCCGGGTCTCTAGCGGGGGGCTGGGGGGGGGGGCGGGGGGGGGGGGGGGTGGCGGTTTACCGGTCTACAGTTCAAATCACTGAATCATTTCATGTCATGTAACATATTTAACATCCCATCTTTTCTCGTAAAACTCTATCTTTTTTTTTTAATTTTAGCATTTTTCCTATTAAGAACTCATTTTCACCCAGTCAAAAAAACCTCGTTATGAGCAACAGTTGAGGAAAAATTGTAATTTGGAATAAATGGCTCAAAGCAAATATAGCTTTCGTATGTTCTTTTTTTTTGCCTATCTTTAGAATTCTTCGGGTATAACCGAAGTCTCATTTGCATTACATCAGCCATTTATTAACATATATTTTTTTTTCCAAATTTGAAATGATTATTAATCCCAAATCAAACAATTTCAATCTTAGGAATTAAAGAAAAATCAAATTATTGACAATAATCTTAATACGATACCAAGATAAGTTTCCTAATTTACCATTTCCTAATTAAACTTTTTTCCAGACTCTGAAAACGGATTTTTTTTTGTTATGATAGGAAACTTTCGTTTGTAATTTGACAGGACACTGTAACTTTTTAAAATTCACATTAAGGCTGTTATACATATTTATACAATAACTTTATCAGGTATATAAAATTGTAAAATTTAAAATCAAAGAAAGAAAGTCATTGCTAAATTATAAAACCTGGACTCTGGTAAAAGAAAGGTTATGGCTGGTGCGCCGATTATTAACGCTGAGTAATATGCCTTGTTAATCAAACACAAATAAGCAGTTTGAATCCCGATGACCATATATATATATATATATATATATATATATATATATATATATATATATATATATATATATACTAGCTGAAAACCCGGTATACCGGGCTTATTACCGGGGTTGGGGAGATATATTAACTGAGATGTGGAATGCTGGCTCATTTTTCATTCTATAAGTTAACGAAAATATAGGATTTCCGTGGGAAACTGTCTCGATAAGATATCTATAATTAATTTTACATTTAATTTGTTGCGCTGTGCTCGTGGTAAAAAAATTCATACCCCTGTATGTTTACCTTGAAGACCTAGTCAGTGATGATATTTACATTGCAAAACGGAACGATCGAGACGGGGGGGGGGAGCATTTCGGTTTTCGATGATATTTTACTGGATTCTGTCGTTGGACGTATAAATTACTGTTAATGTAGAAAGAAACAGAAATATGCATACATTATAAGTAGCAGAAGCGGACCCAACGGGACTCCATGCATGCAGAGGGTCTGTATCCCATTTTCAGCCACCGCAACCTTTTAGTTCATCGTATCAGACACATTCTGAGGCCTTAAACCCCCGGCATCCCTACCCATCACTGTTCCTGAAATTGGGACCTTGAATTAGGTCATTAATCCTTCTGGGTCAAACTCTCTATTTCATAAAGCGAGAAACATGTGTTTTTCTCTTTTACTGACCATGCGCGTGGGTGAGAGCCTCGGACAAATGTAATGCTCGACATGCTCAAATCCCTCACTGAAAGCAAGCGTTATTCATTTGAACAATAGTCTGAGGTTGAGTGACCACGATGCATGCGTTCCGGTCATTGCCGAAGGAAGTTCGGCTGTGCTCGGTCTTACCTCAGTGCAAGTCAGTAAAAACGGAAAAAAATCACTTGAAGAATGAAGCTAACGGCGTGGGTTGAAAAGCCGAGACTTTACGAGATTACGAGATTATGCTTTGTGCGATTCGGGTCGGGGGGGGGGGGGGGCATGTGAAAGACTGACACTGATCCTATTGTCCTCGGGTGCACAATAGGATTGGTCGGGGTACACGTGCGATACTGGAACATAACAGGGCGGGGCAAAAAGGTTATTTATTGTTGTAAATTTTATATATAATACAAGATGCTCAATTAGCGTAAAGTCTCGGCTTTTCAAACCACGCCGTTAGCTTCATTCTAACCACATTCACCTGATGATCGGGTCGCATCCCGTGAAACAGACTGTTGTGAATTAACAGTGTGTTTTTCTTCAGAGTTATACCGCTCTGGCCTAGTCTGTAGGTCATGGAGCACTTTACATCGGAGGGTAACACTACCTTATATATATATATATATATATATATATATATATATATATATATATATATATATATATATATATATATATATAACAGTTTGCTGCATTCATTTAGATTTTCCCATTCTTAAATAAGGGCCTAAGCCTCAAAGCAATAAGAAAAGAACAAACTTTGACTTTTGCTTCTAGTTAATGGTTGCATTTTAATGAATTATCATGATTTTGTGAATTAGATAGCATTTTTGTATTCCACATCCATGATAATGAATGTTTAGACACTAACATTGTGTCCTTATTTACCAGGAGGCCGATATATTAGCATATGTGTGTTTCTACATAGCAGCCAGCTTGGAATCCAAGATTGATGTTATAATGCAGTTTGAGGAAGAGGCTTCTATAAAATATTGAAAGCTTAGGCAATGAATAATTCATGTAAAAAATCCTGCCCAAATCTAGGTCTAAGCAAGCTAACTGTTAGATATTATGACCTGGCAATGTCGTTGATTAGACACTGAGGACCCGTAGTTACGTTGCAACATACCTCGACGACGCCATGTAATCGTGTGAAAAAAAAGAACGAACGGTATTCTGTAAATAAATTTATGGTTACCTGTCTTAATCTGGATTTTCTTTTACCTAATAACTGTTGAAGAAATTGAAAAAGTTTGGCCTGTTTGGAAGCAAGAAAAAAGGGACATACAGGCAATACAATGAAGGAAGTTTATGGTATTTCATCTATTCAATACTTTATACTTTTCTTTTTCTTTTTGTACATGACAATGAAATCCCTTTGAAACACACTTTGCATGGCACAAAAAGATCGAGGCTACCTTTTCCACCGGTTAGTCTTTTGTCAAGAGGTATTCTATGCTTACAGGATATTGTGACCTTGGGAATAAAGTTACTGGATTATGGTTCCTTCGCAGCCGCAACGTCTATATGAAATGACAAACAAGTCAGACGATCTAAAAGAATATTGCAAACACTGTCTCAGCATTAGGTGACTTTCATCCAGAGATATTGTTTTGTTTATCCTCATTTATGACCTTAGCGCATAGGGTAACTAGATTTTGGTAACGGAGAATAAAGCACAAACTGAGCAACTGAATTGAAAACACAGATTGTTTACGAGCGGACATCAAAGTTAAATTTTATTTGGATACGAGGTAACATGACCCCACTTTAATATTATTCCTGATAACTCTTATTTTTCAAATTGAGTATAAACGAGTTACATATCACTTGTGGTTATTTCCTCATGGACAAACTTTCACTTGTTCATGCTTCTTTGACGAAGGCGTTTACACACACGATTTTTCCTACAGTCTCATTTGAATTTTTAGATAAAAGTTAGCTTAAGTATGAAGGTTACATATAGCGTCAGTGTACCATTATTTTGCTCTCTTACCGTGAAATATATTCAAACTGTAATACATAACAAAAATTACCATCATTCAGTTCTGTTCGGATCGCATATACTTTACTCTCTGTAACATAACGGTAACATTATGTTGATAGAGCAAGGAGCAACCTATGTCAAATCCCCTAATTATTAACACCCATTTGTTTATCTTTCTCTTAGCTTTAGCCGACTGTTTACCGATTCTATGGTGAACAGAAGTGGTGGTGCATGTTATGTTTGTTATATAGCGACTAATTCAGGGTATAAATGTTTTCTAGACTGTGAGGTATTGTTGTAACTGCAGTAGTCATATTCACACACAGTGATCGGAGGATACTTCAGATTCCCAGAGATGATACTTTCATTTACTTTGCACCAATCTCTCTGGTATAGGAGTCAAGGGGTAGACTTTGAATGTTATGAAAACAAATTATTGTTTGTTATGAAATTTGTAGATTAGTTTGGACTTTTTATGTAGTTGGTATTATATATGTGTGTATAAAGATCTCTTAAGGTCAGTTGTCATTATTATTTGTACAATCAGGACCCAAACAACTGATACAGGTCCGTTAAAATGTTCATATTTCAAGCAAATCGTGTTTGATATTTTTTTTGTCAATACTGCCTTGGAAGCCGCGGTCAGGTGATTAATTAAATAATAAAAGTTGTCCACTTCTGCACCCATTAAATTACCCACCATCATCAACATCTCACTAATCTCTCACAATTCCTTTGTTTTCGATCAATTAACTTACATACACAGTATTATTTTGTGAATAGTCTGTAATACACGCATGTCTTGTCGTGTTCCATCATTTCATCATGAGAGTGCCTTTATTTTCGTAACAATATGCAATTTAAAATTTTTCATCATGAATTACACGGACTAAGGGCAAAGTAAAGTGCACATCCTTAAATTAAACTTACTGAACACAGTATTCCAAGTACTTCATACTACATATAACAATGTTGAATCAAAGTTCCCCTTTATTGTCATTGAAAAAATAATGAATTATTGTATTTTATTTAAAGAAATGACCCCCCCCCCCCAAAAAAAAAATAAATTAAAAAAATTTTCATATAAGTATTCTTTAATTAATCAATAATCTAATACTCATTTTATTATTATCCAATTTCTTAAAACCAAGTAACAAGCACGGTTGAACAGATACCTTACTTCAGCTGATATACTACCCTGACATATCATGCATTTTGAGTCGATTATATCATTTATAATACCAAACAGTGCACTGAAATCAAAACTGTTTATACGCCTTTTCAACAAGAATAAATGCTTTGGAAATTTTTTTAAAACTTTTTTGGTGGAGGTAACCGCCTCCATTTTTTTAATGCTGTCTTATCTAAATCTTAACCTCAGTATGTACATCTGCAGAGTTTCTATTTCGGTTTGGGACTACTTGACAGGGCGGGAGCACTCGTTTCCTATCATTTTCATATCTTGGTGTCACCTAGGCCCGGTGATTACCGCACCTGCGGGTCCTGGGTGTATAATCATCCCCATTGCTGGGTCATAACACCGAGGAACCCCCCAAAACGCACTCTCTGTGTTAGTGAAACACGGCTGTAAGGCAGAACCTCCCCATTAAGCCTGCAGAGCGCTGACCCTGGGTGGGGGCCGACCGTGAAAAACCTCACGGCCTCGGCTGAGATTCGAACCCACGATATCCCGGCTTTGAGTCCTGCACTCTACCCCTGAGCCACAGAAGCCGGGAATGCTTTGGAAATTTAGCTATATAAGCCAATGTATATGATTTGCCATATTCTATATACGTGTTCCATCGCCAAACAATTGTTAAAATTTGCGGGCAGTAAGCAACCCACCTGATTCTATTAATTGTCTGGTTTAATAATTCCTAAAATAACACGCTTGGGGGCTCGCTGTAGCTAAGTTTCAAGTCAACTGAACTTGAAATCTAGTTTCCAGAAAGATGACTTTTCTCTGATGTTGACATGTGACGTATCTACAGTACAACTGAATCTGATCTCGATTTCCTACTTCCCTATTATAATGCTGGATATTTATCGGAAATTGCACTTTCTCTTATATTGAACACAACGGTATTTATTTCGATATATTCTAATCAACCATTAATTATAAATTTCTGATACGTCCAGGAGCAACGTTTATTTTTTTTTCTGATATGGGAGAGAGAGAGAGAGAGAGAGAGAGAGAGAGAGAGAGAGAGAGAGAGAGAGAAAGAGAGAGATATGCACACAATGATGAATGAGGTTATAACTTTCATCAAGTTTCGTAAATAGCAAACGTTTAGTCATGTCTACATGAATTCATGCCTACTCTTACACATATACAGATGAGAACATGTTTTGTTATATACCACTCTTTCCTTCAATGCTTTTCACTATTGTTTATTGCTTCCTGAGAACATCCCAAAGGCCATTCAGTGACATGAGTAGCAATTGTTGTCAGGGCATCTGTTTGTGCATCCACATTTCCTTGTTGTATAAACGCTTTTATTATGCTAAAACTATTATGCCTCTTTATCCGTATCTGAAATAAAATCCCTAACATTCCTCAGTTCATCTTAAAATGTGAAATTCATGTATTGGATATGTGGTTTCAAAATTCCTATTGAATTTTGGAAATGGTATCGGATTAAAGGTATCATCGGTTATATTTATTCTTCTTTTATTATCTAACATTGACTGACATTGGACATAATTTACATGAGCTATTTCCAACTGAATACCTACTGTCTGTAAAATGTATACCTATAAGAATGGTTTTTGAAAAGTTTACTTTAATTTTTGAAAAGTTTTGTATTGCCTGTCCTGACTCGAGTTGGTAACATTTTGAGAAACTTTGACATTTGAAAGTTGTAAACTAAACTGAAATAGTAATTAAATTCATTTAATCAAAAATTTAGAAAAAATATGTAAACAAGCAAAACATTTTACATTTACAGATTAAATAAACCTTCAAATAAGAAAAATGATATGAGGTAAATTCATGTGAGCAAACATATTCTTAAATAGTTGAATATTATGTTTATCATGTTGCCATCTGTTACGAACAAGTTTAGAGACAAGTCGTTTATCATAACATAGTGTAAATGGGAAAATGAAACAATGAACTGGTTTGGATCTACAGCTATTGAATCTCATGGACTGGAAAGTAAACCTTACAATTTTATGCATTAAAAATTATATATTTGAATAGCTTATTTCTAAGTAAAATTAACTAGTATAAAATAAAATGAAATAATAAACCAAAAACCAAGATGTCCACTAGTTTAGGGCAAAATAGAATCAAGCCAATATTAATTGGCCCATTTTCGGAATAGTTTTATTTTGACAGGAAAGTTTGTGCCCGTTTCGTGCACATTATATGTGTAATCATATATACTGGCCAGCTTGACATGATGATATTCCCGAGCAGTGCCGTCACGTTGAGTATTTTTTTAAACGGTTACGTTAAGTGTTCTCGTTAAAGAATCAAATGAAATATTTGTATGGCAGAAACAGTCCAGATCATATAGATTTATTCACTGTACACAGCTCTACGACTTAGGGACCCACTATGGTGGCTCTAATACTTCCTATCAAATATATATTTTATTGGGAGCTACATATACTCCAGGGTTTTAGAAACGATTGCTGCGTATATGTTTCAATCTAACATTTCTCAGTTAAGGGGAAAAAACCTGCAGGTAAACGGTTAGGCACCTTAATAACGTCTTACAGATTAAAAAACTTCCCTTGCAATAGATTGAGACAAATGTACAGCATATTGTATTTATTTTTGTTGATCAGTTTTAGTATCCCCGCTTTTCTCTTTATATTCAGCTCATTTTATTTGACAGATGTGTATGTTGATCTCTATTACCATAAACATTGGCGTGGCTACATATGTTCCCAGTCGTGGCCTTTTCTGTCCAAAGTGGTTGTAGGACTTGCTAAATCTAAGGTACAGGATTTTGTAAATATCTTAGCTGGAGGCCATATTTATACGGTAAAGAAAGTAGATTTCTCTGTTATTGTATTATTGAATATTATTGTTTATATTATAACTGTTAAGTATAGTTGACGTAGAAGAAATTAATAATATTTCAACTAAATAGCTTTACAGTTTAATCTTTAAAGAAAAAAAATGGTCACCCATTACGATATGATAAAAAAGATAAGATGTAAAGAAAAAATGATTGTATTTTTTACCATCCGGGTAAAATAATAGCAGTCTAGTCAGTCTTTCACGACTCCCAAAGCAAATGGCACCTTAAGATGTCTAACAGAATTATTCAAGAAAAAAATGGACTTTTCTGATGCTATGTTAATTTATGAACTACACACAATTGGAACTCATTATAGCATTAACTTCATGGAACAATGCAGGGAATTATTTGTTATTACGTTATTGGCAAGGCACCTCCAGTGCGTCAAGCAACCTTGTTTCGAGTATCACCCGAAAAATATATTGAAAAAGAGAAAAAAAAACTCAGAACAGATGCGCACAGTCTATGCTTATCTCTAAAAGCTCGGAAAAAACTCAACTGTCAATGAAATCTTTATTCGCATAGTGATTACCGTGTTTAAATCTATTAAAATATATTTTTTTCTTACTAAACGACAGGGCGGTAGCACACCTTCCTCCCACGTTACATCCTGGTACTGGGGACGGTTGCACATGTGTGCCCTGGATGTGCAGGCTTTCCCCATTTGCTGGGTAATTACACCTGGGAACCCTCGATAGGTACCCATGTTTGTGAGTGAACTACGACCGTTGTACACAGTCTCTCCTTTAAGCCTGAAGGAGGCTTACCTTGGATGGTGCCGACAGTGAGAAATCTCACTGATGACGATCTGCCGGTTTTGTACTGTTATATACTCCACCCCTAGACCACAGAAGTTTCTGATCACCGTATTTGATTAAAACTTTGAGAACTATTAGAGAAACAGATTAAATTGCTTTAACCAAAATACAGCAACTTTTATGCTTTAGGTGTTCCATTTCCGTTTGATGTATTTTTTATATCCTATTTTCTTATATAGAATGAAATAATCGCTCTATAGATATAACAGCAAACCATTTAGTGCTTTCAAAAAAATGTCAACAATGTGGAGCGACATATGCCATTTGAACAAAATATGTGTTCCAAACGTAATTGTCGTATTATGTTGATTTAAATACATTTTCCCAAAAGTATTTTCCAAATGAACAATTCAGACATTTACATTCATACGCTATGATAATATTTTCAATCCCTTTTTTATTTGCATTCCATTCACAAACTTTTTTTTTATGTGAAATAAAGTTTCAGCACACTTCGCTATTCACAAAATGCAAAAAAATCACCATATTGCTACCTCATCAACGAGTGGTTCATGTAGCTGTTGTCTCAATTATCGAATATTGTGACCTTGGGGAAAAATACTGGATATTGATTTATCCGTTCTCAGAATGTCTCAAAATCAAATAGGAAATATTTGCAGATCTTGAAAAGAACATTTTAGAAATTACCTGATTTAGAATGGAAAGATGCAAATACTTAATCTTAGGTGACTTTTATCCAGAGACATTGCTTTGTATGTAAAATATGTGGCCTTGGAGCAAGGCTTACTGCTTTTATGCTTCTTCTAACATGAAGCTAAAACATAAACTGATCGGGTAAGACCTTGAACTCATAGATGTTTGAAAGACCCGAAATGTAAAATAGCAAAAGAAGTTTATGTATATGAGGTGCCTTTCGACAAATGCCGTTCCATGTGGCGCTAGATAAAACTTGTTAAAAGTTATACGTTAAATAGTAACAAAACCATTTTTTGGCAGCTATAGATGCTAGTTTCTCTTTACACTAGTTGGCGAGTTATAGTATAGTCGTCAGAAACCTTAATCAGACCGTTTGATAGGAAGCTTTATTCAGACTCTCAAACGTCATCTACCTAATCTTATTTGCTATCTGCGCAAAGGAATGTTCAAAATGCAACGGTTTTAACAAGCCTAGTTTGTATACGAGCTTGGGCCGTACAAAAAGGTAAGTTTTGTCTACCCTGCCATTTTATGCTTCTTTAGTTTTTTTCACAAACCACCTCGTGATAATGCTTTTACTCTGAAATTAAATATGAGTAAAAAGTCACTAAACACACAGGCAAGCAGGCTACAAATAATGTTTTTCCCGACTTAACAGCAGAATTAGTAGATTTCCTCGTGAAAAAAATCCTGTTTGTACTCCAACCCGTTTGCATATAGGATGTTTTTCCTGCAGTCAAAAGCCATCTGCTTGCTAAAAAATCTACGGTTTTATGATGACAAAACATAGCATCATTGTTCCCTGGGAGTTGTGAGTGTACATTTATACAGGTTTTATATACTTAAATACTCAATTTCAAATACTTAATTCAGCTATATCTATTGGGTTCTGTTCATTGAAGCATGCGAGGTTATTTAGAAAAATAAAAAAAAAAGTTTCCCGGAGGATACTTCGTATAGCAGCCCTATATGCCTCATTCCTGCACTAATAAACTTCATGGCTTCACAGTGCCCTTCCTGTCCGAACTTTTAAGGTATCATGGTACTCCTTCCTAAACTAATAGACTGCCGGGAAAACCCATGCCCCTTCTTTTCTCTTAGGGTGCTACGACACGTATGTAAACTTCAAATATATTGCACATTGAATAGTATTAATACTTTAACGTGACCACATTGACATCTTCCTATAGTAAGTTTGTACACATATATATTTTTTTCTCTATGGGTCAGGTGATTGGGTTCGGTAGTATCAGGACAACTATTTTGTAGGTCACTCAGCAGATTTTCCCCCTGAACAGTTTTTATTTGCAGGGGCAGAATTTTGTAAATAATCAACAGTAAGGGCTTTCTGTGTCTGCATTGGTTAAAACTTAATATTGATCGGATCAATGCCTAATTAAAGAATATAAGGAATTTATTCTAGTGTGTTCTCATATAGTGTCCCACCAATTCTCTTATTTCAATTTACGAAGTGACATAGGCGAAAATCAGTTGCCATATATATATATATATATATATATATATATATATATATATATATATATATATATATAATACAACAGTTGAAAGGCAATGCAGTTCATAATTTAATTTGTAATGAATATTCATTAACAGTCTATTACATGCTTCTGTGATTTATTTCCCAGTGTAGCTGAAACATATCCTAAAAAAAAAAAAGACTTTCCAGAGCGAATTTCGTCATGGATAAGGTAATCAAATCCCAGAGGAAGATTTCGCTTTACATTAACCACTTAAAGGCACGAAGAATCCTTTATTGTGTTGAAACAACCAAGTTATTCGTAATTAGCCAACGCTGGTAGCGGACAGAAAAGAAATATTAATTTTTTTTTAACAGATATCTATTATCATTTCACTTACCTCCAGCAAGGCATTGTTCTTTGAGAGATAGTCCAGTCTCTACCTGTAGTTGAGATAATTTCCCGGGAGATTTAAATCATTTATCACTGCAATGGAAGTAGAGAAATGCACCGACCCTTCTGAAAAGAAATGACAAATCTAAAGTTTAATTAATTTTGCCTGTGTCTTTTACCATGTAATCTTTTTAACTTTGATAACCGTAAAACAGTCTAACTTTAATCTGGCAATATTAGCGAAAGAAGTAGTATCCATATTCTATTCAACAGGTTAAGGTAGTATCTCACTGCATTACGAAAGCTTGCAACTAGTTGAAGACACGAAAGAAAATACGCGAATCAGCGGCAATTTTCACTTGCAATCACACTGAATCGTATTTACGAAATGTTTGCAAAAATTGTACGAGTGTATGGCCCAAAATTCGGCAAGACATTTACTTTTTAAAGTTATGTTCTGTCGCCATAAATGATTTGATAAAAAAACTAGATGGAGATTCCTACTATCTATCAGAAGGGTATTAACAGGAAACGAATATTTTACCATTGTAAAATAAAGTAGACCTATTCATTTGGTAGAAGGTAGCCTAACGTATGACATTGGACTTTGGAGCAGAAGATGCCCAGTACATTTGGTTCGATGTTTTTACGACACGCTATGACGTCTTTATTATACAGATAAGCGTGCACATAACATTTAAAAAAAGGCTTTAATGCTACATACCATTCTCACCTTTGTGTTGAATAGCCAGTGCCCGCAGAAGACCATTGGTCGAGACTTAAAAGAAAACTATCAGGTAATCCTTAACCAATCAAGCAATGCCTAGCGGCCTTATGGCACTCATATACGAGTGCGTCTTTCAGGGTACCTAGATCTTAGCAGTTGCAATAATAATGGTGGTCACCGGGCTAAATTAAACCAATATATAAATAAATATGCTACAGCCACCGCTTTGTTTCGTAGTCCAAAACTAGAATGAAATTAGATTGACTCAGTCTAATTGATTAATGTATCATTTATAAATGTACACAAGTCATAAACGTTTGAACAAACGACAAGATAATGATTACTGAGTCAAATAAACATTACATTATTGTTATGAAGCAAAGGGGAAAGTGTTAAAATCTCTGAATGTCTCTTCTCTCGCCTCGTTGACCTATAAACAGCTGTCTATTGTCATAATTAAAGAAATTAAAGATGTTAAGATATTATATTGATGAGTATTTCCATATTATAACGTTCTGGCTGTTGGCCGACCTTTATAATTGACGCTCTTTCACAAGATCTTTTCTCCCACACATTAAGTCAATTGAGGAACCAATTATAAAATTGAGCTATTTATTACCCTGGGGGTAATAGCATTTCCTACTTTAGTAAAGATTTTTACGTGTGTTGGGTTTCTTCAGAAAGTTAATCGATCGACCCATTACCATAATTAAGATTGAGTACCCTTCGCAAGAAAACATAGACGTAGTATTAATGTCTCCTGCATGAAATAGAGCTACACTTTATAAGAACTTAATAATCTCATCAGCTTCGCTGGGCAGTATGGAGGATCAACTTTATTTAATTCAAGAATATCAAGGATAATGAAGGTTCCCAGATCATATTCTTGATATTAATCTTTAGCTTGTATTTTTCTACCTCTACTAATTCTTTTTACTAATAAATAAACTAGTAGTTCTGTATGTATAAGTGATAGAAATGTGTGGATTAAATCATCCATCTAGTGTCCTACGTAAATACTGTTCGTACTGACAACCATATGCATCGTTATTCGTGTACTCACAAGAAAACTTCATGAAATGTGTAGGCCTGTTCTCATGTTAATTCCAATTGCAATTCCCGAATAACAGAACTACGGGCATGCTATGCCTGATTTTATTTAAATACAGTGAAATTTGTCTAACGGACACCTCACTTAGGCGGACAACTGTCTATAATGGACAATACAGTTAAGCCCCTTCATAATTCCCTAGATGTTAGGTATAAGCATAACCTCCATAAGGCGGACACCTCACTACTGCGGACAAAGGACAGCAGATTTCAACTCAATCTAACTTTCTAAGAGTAAATGAACATGACAAATGCGGACATGATACGCCATCTCCGACGGACACTGATCACTCGCCACGGACATGACCAAAGGCCACCGTTACTGTTGTTGTTCCCGGGACTGGAACATAAAGGATTATTCAATCCCCAGTTGTTACCTTAATGCCGGTACGTGCTCATGTCACGGGGTTATGTGCTCATGATATAAACACAGCAAGGTTGAAGCGGTAAACATCCTGTCACTTTATTTCACGGTTGATCATTCACACGTTGCGAAGGTGCATATTATTCGCGCTGCCACGGGGTCATTAAATTTATTAAATGGCTGCCGACAACCCATGCGTCCCTGATCTCACCAAGCATTATCTAACTGTGAACTAGCCATTTTTTTGTCAGAGGCTGTTTGATATTAATTAATTAATTTTGCTCAATGTATCTCAAACTGGTCTGCTCAGTATCAAACATTTGCTCGAGTCGTAGTTGTTCGTACCGTGCCGCCGTGCACTAGCTCCTCGGGGTTCGTTTAATCTCGGGTGCCATCAACATAAAAAAAATCAAACCAAACATCCATCATCATAGAAAGCTTATTTTAGGCTAAAGCTACATTCACCTATATGAACGAATGTTCCCAGGTTCGTAGCCATTACAATCTTCTCATTATCAACGTCGACATTATCTTTGAGATTACCGCATTGGGACAGCTGAACCAGGATAGTTTAGACAATGCCGCCAGGTAGCACCACGCGTACTCCTAGGCGGGAGCTTACGCCATCTGAGAAAGTCGAGCTTATTGGACCGAGTGATTAAGCAAAAAAGAGCGTACGCACAAATGCAGAAGAATTTATGAACATTCTTTTTACGGATGTCTTCAAAGACATTTCTCCTCATATTCTACTTGAGATAAGTAAACATAATCACAGTTTGTATATTACTATTGAATGCATGATGTGTGCATAAATATATTGTATATGTACAATATATTTGATATAATACAATTAACACGTTCTTGCAGCTGTTCGTTGTCTTTATTTGTAATCCAAGGTCAACCTGCCTAATAAGGACACCTCACTATTAAGGACGAAATGATTGAGTCCTTCTACTGTCCGCATTAGATAGTTTTCACTGTATAATGACCAAGCCGACGCAGAGTAAGGTCTCTACATATTGTCATTTACCATTTGCATTCTCTTGCTTAGTCAAGATCAGTGTTTGATGGGTGGTGACATAATTTTTTGTAAAATGTTACCTATGATCCGGGTAACAGAATTCACATGGTAATTCTATAAACCCACCTTGGTATATCATCCAGAAAATCAATATATTACACACCAAGGCCGAGTAGACTTCTGTCTCTCTTGAGAATATCGGCAGGTTTGAGCTTAGACAGTTAAGGTATATCCGACATAAACGCATCCATAAAACAAAATGGAAAACGTCAATAAACTTTTTTAACACCCAGAGCTGATTCGATTTTTCTTTTGACTGTTTGGTTGATAATTTAAGACAACTGCACAATTATTTATATGATAAGCCGTAATAAGCAGCAATTATTTTCCTGAAATTTTCTTCGCTTTACACTTAGCTATTTCACTAACTAATACGAAACAGTATCAAACAATGCTTTAATTTACATATGTTACAAACAGCATGTTAATCCGAATAACAGAAACGCCCTTGATGGAACTACATAGAACAGCCATTGCACAAAGGAACTAAAAAGCAACGAGAAAAAGTTAGTTTTTATTATCTTTCATAAATCACATAATAGGATTGCATATAATATCTTATTTATAATAAGCATCCTCTTACCAATGTAGTGAGATAACTTTCGACTTCGTATGTTAATATAAAAGTTCCGAAATTGATTATTTTATTAATAAAAGACTCTTGGGTGTATATAGAGGGGCATTGCAAAAATAAGAGGGGTTGTACTATTTATTAAACATTACACTATGAAAACAACCGAGATTAAAGAAACATCAAGGCATGCTTGAGTTATCTCTTACGATATTCAATACGGTTTACTATTCTGGGACGATAACTCCGAGGGCCGTTTTCTAAGATGTAACTGTCTATGTAACTATGTAACTATCTATAGGTCTTGATACTTAAAGTAATAGACTTGATAACGACAGTGTTAAACCTATCACGCACACAGCCAACGGACTTGTCTCAACATAAGAACGGATGATATGCTGCCTGCACACGTCTAGTATTTATCAGGATAAATGTATGAAACTCCTTCCTTTTTACGTTCAACATATATCGTTTTCATAACATTCGGCTTTCCTTATAGTGTAATTTATTTTTTTATTATCAAAAAGCAGAATCTATTCGTGATACGTTTTACTTGATTGTCTAAGATGCATAATGGGCTTTGAGTTCATATACATTTACGATGGAAGTTGCTTCTATGCTACTTAGCAACAAGCACAATTATAATGACGGACGCAGCTTCCTTTATTTTGGTGGTTATTTACTTTCCCTAGAAAAAGATTATTACAAGTGCATGTATCCGGATTATTTATTCTCGTTATAAGTAAACAGCCCACTTCCCACTTTGATTATAAAAATACCTTAAATGTGTCTAAAAATATATAAAATGCAAACGAAGTGTTAACATGTCATTTTTTACCTTCTATCAGCTGTCATTAAAATGAGATATTTATATTTTTATTTCTCTAGATAACAAAAGATCCCTGTTCTAAGGAAGAAACTGATCGCTATGTAATCTACTATATAATGTGTTTTTTTTTTTTTGGCAAAACAAATTACATTGATAATTCTTATTCTTTTGAATGGAAGAAAGGGGCATCGCCTCAGAGTCGATTTACATTTGGGCGGCATATTTGATTTCAAATATTTCCTTTTTCTTGATGTAATGTAAATTTAATTCAGATCCCTTTCTATTACTTGGTCAGAGCTCATATCTACATAATTACAATCAAAGATTCCGAAATTACATCTCATAATAGACTCAAGAAAAAACAAAAAAAAAAAAACTCAAGAAGAACAAAGACGGTATGATTAAATGAAAAAATGGTGTCATTTCCTAGCAATTACCTACTGACCTCAATTAGGACAGATACATTTGACTTGAGAAATATTGTTGGAAATGCCTGATACTCTGAAATATGATCCACACATTAATTCTGAGATTTTATCCATGCAGAATAAGATCTTTATATATTGCAAAGCAAAATCCTCTTATTCGGCGAAATGTTACGATTAGTCTACGCCTAGACACATTGAACAATCTTAACCATGTAAGAACACTCGAAGACCAGTCTATCACCCTACTAGGGACTGCGTCAATACAAGAGAAACGCGTGCTGTTATTACTGGTTAAATCGTTTATATAGGTTTGTTTACAGCCGTTACTTGTTATGCTCCATATAGCCCACAATATAAGGAATGAAACAAAGTTTTACGACTCTCAGTTTACTTACAGAAGCAAGAAAGTTTATTGACCCTTTACTAGGAACAAAGGCCTGATGTATTTTATATTTATGTCGGATACTTATTAAGTCAGTAAGAAATGTTGTGACCTCTCCTGAAGAAGACAGTCTAGAAATAACTTTAATAATCATGAATTAAAGGTTTGATTGAAAACAGGGTTTTTTTACAATGCTTGAATGGATCTCGAGACTGTTTTGCTATGTAAATACCATTATAACGTTCGAGATAGATGTATAATCATTATAAATAACAGTACACGGCGCATTTGATCTGTGGAATGCAACTTAAATGTTAATGTTTAATATGAATCTTCACCCTTGCTGAAAACCCCTTTTAACCAAACGACCTTAATGAACAAATCATAATTTTTCTTTAATAATGTGGATTCGAACCAGGACCCTTCAGCTCATTATTCTAACCGATTAACCACGAGGCCACGCCCCCCCCCCCCCCCTCTTAATGTTACATTGATTAATCTGTCACGAAATTCTCACGATTTCTTTGCACCAATGTTTAATAATATTGGCTGATTAGATAGGTCTACTGCCTAAGGTGCTCATAACTTCAGGCCTCCGATATTCCTCCTTTTCAAATGCGACGTCATTATTATTTTACACCAATATATTTATTCCATTCAAGTCAATGTGATAAGGCTGTGTAGGTTGTGATTACCTGCTGGCTACATGTATAAGCCGCCTCATTGAATAAATTGAGCAAGAATTTTTTTTCTTATTAACAAGATAACCATAACAATTTGCAACGGCTTTTACCCTTCACTTTAATATGTCGACTGGATAAGATATATATTCGCTTCTTTTACAACAGGTAATCTAAGCTGGCAGCTAAACAGGAATTCTTTCCGCCCAATGTATTTTTTTCTCAGATTATTCAAAATTGCCTTCATCTGAACTCATGCAGGCAATTTTGGTAATAGCAGGATAGAATGTGCTATGAAAAAAAATATGTAATTCTTTTTTTTATCTGGCAAAAAATGCCTTATAATGGCAAAAAGGTTACGTATGTTTCTGTGTTCTTTTGCATGTTTCTTATATAACTTCCGAACAAATTTAGGACATAAACATTGCTGTAAAAGATATCCGCTATATTATTTATTGATAAGTCCCATGTCTAAATTGCACTTAGAGTCTAAAATCATTTTTGTTATATTTATTTATTCAGGTTAACAGTATATAATATCGATTCAGTATTAAATATACCGGTAAAACACTTTGCTAACTCTCTAAAGGCAAAGCATCTTATCTTTTTAATCTATCCCAAATATACAATCAGGGGAATTACCTTTAGCTACCAAGGATTCTCGTTTTTAGTTTCCAATGGTTTTTGATCTCTTTTGGAAAAAGACTCAGGGAGACAGCTAGTTTTCCTGTCTAAATATTTCATTTATATAGATTGTTGAGAAATACCCGATTTCCTCCGACCTTCCGCTCTGAAGTCTGTATCAGCAGGCTCTTTAGGAAATTGACTCCGGGTTTATCCCAGCTTTCAATAGACCTTTCTCATCATGCTAGTGATAATTGAGGTCCACGACTGACACTTAGAGTTCGAGACTAGTATAGAGACCAACAAATCCAATTTCAAGTAAGATGTTTGAGCCAAACTTTCACCTGCCTTGTCTGTAGAATTACAATTAACGTGATTTTCGGTTTATTCTTGGTTCATATCGGGGATATGTTGGTAATTTCCACCCAAAAAAAAATACCAATGAGATAATATCATCTGCTGGATATAACAAATTGTAGCCTAAACAGAATTGGCCTCCGGTATGCAGTAAATTTGTACACATCGTAGTTGACAATTTGTACAGAACATATGCTGTAAAATGGTATCAGGGCTCACTTCTAACAATATGCTTTGTAAAAATTGTCAACTACGAAACTTGTTAAAGTAGAACCTGCCTGGATTGAAGATCAAGCACGCCGCAGCATATAGACGTTCGTATACGAATTTCATTTAAATGTCGGGTATTTTATGGCTTTATTTGAAGACCAGCAGATAAATATGGTAGTAATTGGAGGCCTATGTATTCATACATGAATCTGACCATAAAGTATAGATATGTAAATCCATTATTCTGCTAGGTATAGTTAAACTTTAAACTCATACATTTTCAATTATTATTCCCCAGGAATATCTAATCTACATTTATAAATGTCCTTCTGCCAGTAAGATAATACTTCACAAAGTAAGGCAGAATTTTGTTGGACAGAAATTATTTTTAAACAGTTTGGAATGAATTCAATATTAACCTTTGAAAGGAGAGTACAAACACATACGATTATATTCGCAAAGGGATTAAATATATTTGCTACCATTTCGCGAATTAATAGTCTCAAGTACTTCTCTTGTTACGGTCTTAATTATCTAAATGCTGACATTTTAAGAATAAGCTATTCAGTTTCCCTGGCATTTCCACATGCAGGACACTGTTACTGATATGAAACTTTTATTTGCTTGCCTAAAAGACTCACTCGAATTTTAAAACCGCAACCGTATTTTTTTGTATCTGTTATTTTCCCCAGCGCGCCGTGTTTATGGTTGCTTTTCTGATTCATTTGACACTGCAAACTCCTGAGCCATTAAAAAAACCCTAAAAAGGAGAAATGGTTAAGCAAGAAATGTCATCACATATTATTCCCCAAATGTAACAATTTGTATATGTAGTTTCCTAAGGGCCCTTAAACAAATCATTGCCAAAACATTGCTTTTATTGTTTGAACCATAAATTCAATGAAACAGGACTTAGCTTGCTCTTTGAGGATACTGACATCGACCCAGAAATCCTAGGACCCAGATAAATGATAAAGTTATTTTATATTTCAAACAATTCGAAAGAAGAGGTTGATTTTAAGAATGTGTGTGTCCTTAAAGAAAATGTCTTCGATCACAGGAAGAGCAATGACAAGCTGTTTTGTACAGACAAACAATGGAGCTTTTATTATTTGAGACAAAATTTGAATTTGACAGGAATTAGCCTGCTTCTTTAGAATACCGAAGACAATACGCCGGTAGCCTACGAATCCAGATAAAATGATACAATTGTTTTTATATACGTTCTTCTTTCTTTTTTATGCATTTTAAAACAGCTTAAACGCTCCTAAATTCTTCGAATGTAGGTATATGTTGCAGTTGAAAGAGCGGGAAGTATAAACATTGTAACTATACCTTACCAAGAGCTAATCATTGACCAGGCATACTAACTGCATTGTGCCTAGAGGTCGTAAGATCTTTCGACTAAAAGATATTTATACTAGAGGCAATACGGAAAGGATCAACTGAATACATCAAGAACATAATACTGAAGCAGTTGACGTTGACTGCGGCCTGGTGCTGCCGCCTTGATTTACACCACTTTCTTTCGTAAGGCATGGTCTCACAGCAGCAAGCAATTTAAGCATAAACTGAATCAGTAGGACAGGCAGACCGGATAATTATTTAAACAATCCGCCGGTGACCTCTTTTGATCTATCACGTACGGCGAGAACAGTGTGTCAGGAAGATATTAGATTAACCAGATTAACACTCGGGTTTGGATATTGCGTTGACCTATTTGATCTGTCATAAAGGCGGTTGTGACAAAACACAGGCATTGACTCGTTACAAATGTCATTACAGTACTTTTCGGAGGTGGTCGCATTAGCGAGGTCGCATTTGCGCTGGGGCCAGGAAATACGCCCGTTATTCTGAATGTATGGGTGGTCGTTATCGTGAACCATTTATGGACATACATAACACTAAATATATCCGGGACCAAGAAAAGATGTCGCAATTGTGGGGTGGTCGCAAGGTTGGACTCAACTGTACAGCTTTACCATATACTTCATCAACATATTAGTTTACGAACATCCCTTGGGTTGACGAAGTAAGTGTCCAATACAATGCATACTTGCTTATATAAAAATATAAGCTGCTTTCAATAAATGAAGCGTGTTTGTTTTAAGCTATTATTTTCTGCTAATGCGATATTAACTATGGCTTATATGTGATACTGTCGTTTTGCTCTCTCAGAAATGTATTTTAAATAACTCGCCATTTTTCCACCAAATATTTTATTTTTAAACTTTTAGTCCCCATTGGCTTTGCTTGAAGTAAAAAAAAAGTTATATTATTAGGCTTCTTGTTGATATGAAAGCACATCACATGAAAGTGCTTGCCACTGTCTTTGTGGAACGATTTAGTTAAGGTTATAAAGTAAGTACTGAGCCTGAACGTAACTTTTGGCTATACTTTATATCCGGAAAAGGATAAAGAACCAAGAATTAGAATAAAGTTAGTACTTTTATATTACATTGCCTTACATTGTGTTTGTTATTTTATTAACATGGCTTCATACTAAGTGTCATGATCGGGGTCGCAGTAAATTTGTGCGGAAGAGAGGTTGCAGTTCAAAGGCAAGGATACCAGATAGAGACAGGCTTAGGGTTAAGAATACCATATACGGAGAGAGCACCGAGGTTAAATGAGTAAGTTAACCTATCCTAATTCATTGCATATACAGTCACTGCGAGACATAAAGCACTGGCCTAATGCCAATTACCCTCGCTATTAGTGTGGGGCCAAACACATACTATCGTGTGTATGCTTTTGGTAATTTTGATTTCAAACAGTGATTATCAAGAGTAATTTTTATTCTATAACTTTTTGAAAATATGGACAAATCATATGAGTTCCGATAAAAAGCCAAAACAACTAATTGAACTGATGTGATTAAAGTATGATTTAAAGTATAATTTATAATATTGCCTAGATAATAAAAAAATGTCAACCGAGACTTGTCAAATAGAGATTTTGGAGGGTTTATCTCGTGATAGATTAAAGTGAAAAAAACACCGATTTTACAAAACCTATTGGAGATATTAGCTAGGCTTTCTACCTATTATTAAAGAAAATATGGGCATCGTTAAAATAAGAATATTTTTCTTCAGAAATACCTCTTCATTCATCACTGTCTTGTAACATGGTGGGCCGAACCTTAATTTGACAGGCTTGTCTTCAAATGAATTAAGAGTACTATATTTCACACAATGAAAAAAAAGTTTTCAAAGTTCGTCGAAACCCTCGAGCAATTATACATTTCACAAAAAGTGTCACTCTGAAGTAAAAGACCTAAACCCCACTACTATGACGTACTTTACATGTTTCCAACTAATGCAGGTGTTTGGTGTCTCTTTAAGATAAGATCACTGGTAGAACAAACGACCACCGATAGGAAAGTCATGGTGTGATTCCCCGTGGCGTTGGACCTACTTTTCCTTGTATTCATTTTGTATTGTTCTGTACAACGTACCAGAGTGTCTATTCTCACACTATCTCTCCCTTTCTCCTTTCTCTCTCTCTCTCTCTCTCTCTCTCTCTCTCTCTCATTCATATGTGTGTGTGTGTGTGTCGGTTGGTCTTCAGCCCATTAGGTTAGTTAAAGTTGCAGGTTTTTATAAGCAGGGTCTTCAAATTGAATCATTTGGCTCTGACGCGCAGTTTAAGATGGAGGTGTCTCCACTGTTTCATTAGAACGTAGTACAGGCACTTTGTTACAGTAAATGTATGGACTTTTTGGACTTTATGGACTTTTTCAACGACTTCTTTGCCCACCCTTGGGTTGGACTTTAATCATCTTAATAAAGAGCATCTGCTATCATACTTTATTCTTCTTTTTTATCCATTTTAGGCAACCTATCATTTAAATGGTGGTTTATGCCGTCTCCTGGTTTTTGTTCATTTTGTAAGAATCCATTTCTCAAAATCAGTTCATCACATTTGGTGTTAACAAAACAGAAAAAAAAAAATATTATAATCGCAATTTGGGTATGGGCAAACATATAAAATATAAAAATAGCAACTCATAACTGCTGAAACGTCATTCTTAGGACCCAGGCCATAAAGAGTACATTTCTCTAAATAATATAATAGTTACAAGTTGAATTTATCGTATACATTCAATTATTTTAGGCAAGGCGTATGTTTAGAATCCGTGTGCAAACCGAAGGGCCCATATTATTTGACGATTTCCCACTTTATAATTCCATACTGACCTCTTATTTTGTTTCTAAATCACAAGACAATAACCATATATTTAAAACTTAATAATAATAACTTAGCAATAACTTAATAACTTGCAAAATGTTTAGATTAGGGCGGCTTAAATAAGGGGAAGCAAATAGTTGAACATTCTTAGCCTGTCCGCTAAGGTTAACCGACTATTTTAATAATGAAATGGTGTCTAACACTTCCTATGTTGTTTTAAAGACAAATACAGGTTAACTAAAACCAAGACCCCACATATTTACTCTTTCAAGGAAGGCAGCTAGGGTCACTTATGTAAATGTTGATAAAAACATGATACCAATGAAAGAAAACGACTCCATATGTTCATTATTTAAAACATATACGTACTTAATAATATTACATATGTGGAAATACATTTGAAATTTGTACAACCGGGAAAAATGTATACTGTCCTTCGATCAGAAAAAAAGTGTTTATAATATTAAAAGAAAACTACAACTAGTTAATTATGACCCACCAGCCCTTTTGCGTCTTTGCTTCCTTTAAAAGCTACCTGCATTTCCCACATTGCTACATAATATCGTTCCTCAAATGGGTAACATAGAAACATAGTTGCTCACTAAAAAAGCTGGATTTTTACCTATTTTTTAATGTTAAGCCACAATTATTAGTAGGCAAGGCTATGTAAGGTATGTTAATATGTTCCGTTGTCATAAAAGTAAAAATATGCATAACAGGACCGATGGTTCATGTCTTCGTCATTTGTTCCATAAGTGAACTCGGTTACATTTACTTTTCATCAGGCGGGCAGGCGCATGTAAGCTTAATTAAATAATCTGTCCATTGGCCCAATAGCACATAAGTGTTACTATAAATATCCGACGTGCTATGCAGAACACTCGTACCTGAAAACAATATGTTTACAGTTTCAACTGTATCTCCTCGATGTGTTATATCGACATAGAAGTCCCATTTGACTACAACAATGTCAAAATATGTGACGGCTTTTGTATAATAGTGTTTCAATTTATAAACTGGCTTTTAAGATCATATTTTGCACCGTTTTCGATCATTGCTCTTCGGGGAAATATCAATTTTGTAAAATATTTGAACCTGGAATCTAATAAGAAAGCCGAAATAATTACAGTTGTACACAGTCATCGTATCTTGTTCTTTATATTTCTTTAAACTCAACCTGAAATGCAACCACTGAGTTTAAATTGTGACCCACGTTTCTCTCGGCATGGTTTAATATAATTCCAGCGCTGAAGAACCGCACATCATAATTTGATCAGATTTGGGTGATCCCGAATATTGATGGAATCTTATATGCAGTCTCGGAGAGCTTTCCAGCTTAATTCACTTACTGAAAAACTGAATTAATTTTTTTTAAATAAATGAATTGATTGATTGTTGTGTCTTTAAAAATGAGCTACCACTATTATCTTACAAAGTTGTCGAAACTATTAAAATGTAAATAACCTTCAAGCATAAAAATTATTGGAAAGAGTTATTGCGATTATTCAAAGAAGCATTTGTTAATGAATCGATTTCTTTTCTCAGAACAAAAACCTAAATGTAATTGTAATCAATTATTTTTTAAAGTAATTGTTTTGTAATTGATTACTTTAAAAGTATTTGGACTCGGCAATTATTGCCGTGTAGGTTATCAGCGCAGGAAACATTGAAAGCACAAAGACAAAACAAAGTTATTATAAATGTCATCAGATCTTTTGTGTAACCGGTAAACGAAAGACTAACGTTCTTGAATATTTCAGTTCTCCATAGATTCTGCTGAAGATTAAGCTGTGGGTTCATGGTAGAAATGTCTTATAACTTATAGCCATGCGATATCACAGCCTCCTGAAAGTAAAAAAAAAAGTATAAAGGTTCTGCTTCACAGAACACAGAACACAGTGCTGATTACAACAGGAAATTATAAGATATAGTCGTTGGTCGTTAGCCGGAGGTATATTTTGCGTTAACTGAAGGTACAAAAACATGGAGTTTGAATAAATTATCAACTGCTGGATGAAATGAAACAATTATAAAATGAACACTTCAAGTCATGATTTAATTTTGTCTTCAGGCATACCTTGAAGACATAGTTAGACTAACACCAGCCTTCAAGTTAAAACCATTAATACACAAGCGCATATACATGTAGTTTTTTTTTTACTCTAATTGTTGGTGATATTTTTCGTTGCTGGTATATTTACCGTCCTATACTTTGGGAAATGGAATGTGTTAACCTAAACCGTTTAATAGAAAAGCATGTTTGGATTTCCCCCAATGATAGTTAATTGCGAAAGAATCTTCGGAAGAAAAAGTAAAAACTGTCAAAATTTAACAGTTTTATTTAAAGATATAAAACGTGAACTCATATTTCGAATCATCCAGACTGGTTTACACTAGTTATTTCACAGTCACTTATATCTAACATTGGATGGAGAGAAAAACACCGGCCCATCAAATATGTATGAAAAATATGTACAGTTTCTCCGTCTTTTGTTCTGCCAGGATGAGCTTTTGGTGAATAAATGCTTACAGACGCATAGAATGAATACGATTCAGGAAATTTACGTTTTGTATGTGATATGTTGAGTAAAGGAGATTGGGTAAACATCTCATTAACGACCTCTCTTATTTATCATAGAATCTAGTTATAAAAAAGAGGGGGATTTTTTATGCGACTGAGAAACACAAACAACAATGCGTCCTTACAGCTTTATTTGAGAGTGAGGGGGTATCAGTTTGACTTAACAAGACTATAATCCATTAGTTAAGTCTTGGCTTTGCACAAAGAAATGCTTCGCTTGCACTAATTAAATGTGTGATGAACACTGATTCGGAAAGCCCTTGCCTCGACATCGACAACTTTGATACATAACTGCGCTATCGGTCACTAGCCTCCTCGAGCTGCGTTTGGTAGCCATTGTGAGCAGATGAGACAATGAGCAAAAATATGAGAAATTAGCTAAAATTGTTTTGACTGCCACCGCACGTGGTCTTCGTTTTTGTCGCGGACAAGGGGTCAACGTGTGTGCGAGCCTCTCTGTGCTTATATCGTCCGTATTTGTCAGGCTGATTTAATCTGAAAACGCTGGTTTTCCCCAGCGATATAAAGAGATATGAAACAAGTGGGTAATACCCTGGCGGCAGCGACGTCACTGCCTTGGTTCCTATAAAAGTGCACAAATACACAGAAGGGTCTTTTGTTTACTAATACTAACTGCAGTCTAAGGACTATTGCTTCATCAAATTTTTCTGGGTGTTTGAGATGTCATGTTTAACTAAAAAGCCATGTGCCATTAAAACCTGCTCAAGATGAATTAAATAGAATCATATAAAGAGATGTAATTGATTAGTTATGGATATGAAATTCCCACGACATCTGTGTTTTGCTGTGCATGTAGAGGTTGAAGTTAAATGCTATGTAAGTAAGAGGGACCATATGTGCATTGTATATTCTATGATCGAAACTATTATTATCAACTGACCAAGTATAATTTGCTTGACTTGTATATAATATTAATGTATTGGCAGGGTTGTTGACTCTTGTCTGCGTAAGAAGGTCAAGGTTTAATACTTTCGAAACTCTTCTTACGACAAGGCCATCTTTGCATGATTAAAATATTTTGTTGATTATATGACTTCTCTGCTCACTCATATATTATCGTTTATGATCAATTATGTAAACTGACGCTATATCATCGAATATGAAAGAACACGACCATTCATCGATATAATCGGTTAATTGGCACACCCCTAGTGGATAACTTAAACAATACCTAGAAAAACCATGATGAGGTCAGTGATGACATTGTTTAATCAAGTTTTGATTTGTAACCATAATTAAGGGGACTGACTGGATATAGCAACGTCTCGTAAAGGCAGAGTTTGTAGCAGAGATATAATTCTAGAGTATTTTACCTGAATAAACAGATATGTTTCGATTTTCATAGGAATTTTATTTTTTCCCACAATTCTAATTAGGAAGGTAATTGAATACTTTTCAAATATGATCGAAATAATTCATTGCTTGACCGAAAAGAAAATTGTTTCTTTTTTAAAACGCTGTAGGTAACATGGGGAATGTTTTATTAAATAAAGATATAATAAATGCTTCTATATTTTTCAAGAGTCCCAGCTCCTGAAAATAGCATGAAAACGATACCAATGAACATCATTTGCCGTTCCCGTTAAATGTCTTATTTAGGATATTTGATAAAGGCCGCTTTATACATGTATGAAGAACACATTCCCAGAAAGAAATTTAATGACCCAACCAGGCCTTACTTTTTAATTACGCGGCGTTTATAACCTTGGAAGAGAATGCAACATACTTGAATTGTATTCATACAACTGGTAGTCAGATATATGATTAAAAGCAAAGAATATCAAAAGTGACAAATAAACATGTCATACATTAAATATATTCTCCAACATCTGACGATATTTCTGCCAGTTAATAATAAAGACTGATTGCCCCCGCCTGGGGAAGAGTTGGAATTTTGGAGGATAATCTAGCGATTTTCTCTCGCAGACAAAACACATGCCTTATTCATGCATCAACGGTTATAGTTCTCAGTTTTAAAGTGATCATCTCAAGAATTATTGTAAAAAAGTTTTAGTCCTCAGGCGTATTGAATATTGAAGCCTTTGAGTTGTTAGGTGGGGGTCACCCGTATTGATAAAAACACACTCCACGTGTTTGCGTTTGCGCAAACCATGGAAAAGAAATCATGTATTGTTATATAATGCAACAACACATTTGGATATTTCTCTCAATTTTATTTGTAACAAACTCAATTTTGGGCTTTGTTCTTAAGAGGCCTTAATTAGATTGTTTTACTCACAATCATCCAAGATCCCCATGGAATATTTTCATTTAATGGAGTATAATGCCTTGTACGTAATAATTGTAAAAATGATACTGATACTATTAATTTACCCTCAAGCAACCAAGCGGGGTCATTTATAACCTAAGACGTGTATTGATACGTGTGAAAGTTTTATTTAAGAAAATGTTTCCTATCATGAATTTGTCACTTTAGTCCACCTTTAACTTTTTCATAATTTCTTTATAGAGATTGGGGTATTGGTGTGGAAAATATTCTAAACAATCACATGGGTTCATTTGTAACCCTTGAAAGATATATCTTTCCTTTGACATTATAGACTCTTATTGTTTATGATTTTCCATTTATTATCTTCATATTGCAATGTATTCCACTGAAAGACTAATGCTTCAGGAGTCTTAAGACTAAGATATTGGGTCATCATCTGGAATCCACTGTGCAAAGTCAATAAACACGATGTGACAACATCTAGTCAATGGTTGTTAGAACAGCGACAGTAGATTTGATTGGTAACAGGACTGTTCTCCGGAGTTGCAGTTCGACTGAGCCAAAATGTGTGCTCAGGAGAACAGTCCAGGCCCAGCGTGGTGTCATGTGGTGGTCTGATAACATCAGTGTCAGATTGCAGGGGGGTCCCAGTGGTATGTCTGGTTCATAAAAATCGATGGTACATTTGAATGAAAGATCATCTTAAATTTTGTGTCCTTATACATACATTAAAATTATGTATCGCATGAAACTGATGGATAACTAGTTTTCACAGTAACAATGAACAGAATATCCAGAAGTTCCAGTTATATCCTGGGGTACATGTGGATTGAGAGCCAAGTTACCATAGTAAACAGGCAGTTACTTGCAGTTACCCATTTACCTAACCCTTATAACACTATTTTCCGGGTTCTGATCTCTATGTAGATGATCCGTTGGTAGCGTTTAGAGATATATACAGATTTTTAGCAGTTATATTCACGTCAGACACGGCAAATAAGTTGAGCTGTGATGCAAAAACATATTAAACCTTGAAAGGCGTCATTGGGGTAACTTGTTTCTAGATATTTTGGTGGTTATATAATACTAGAAACTGTATTACTTAACCACCAAATTAAGTCAATGGAACAAGCCCCAACTATTTTTCTCCCCAAATCTCCTATCAACAAAGAAAATAAGGTTTTGGGAAGATAAAGGGGAATTATAGTCTAAATAAATGAAAATTGTGTTCGTAAACAATTAATACAATTATGTTTGTATCTTTTTTACTACGTATTACTTAAAAATGGATGAAAAAGATAATTACCTGTCATTAGAAAACCACAGAAAGTATATTAGGAAGAATGGAAATAGCATAGGTGGGATCATCAATAAAAAACAAAACGTTGAAATATTTGATTTATGTAAAAAAAAACGCTTATGGGGTCTTAAATGATATGACTCAGTCATTTTATTCGCTGAATCAACTTGATTGCTTGAGGGTCAGTATTATAGAAATTTTAGACACATTATGTCGTTGGCCATTCTGTCGACTAGTCCATTACCTTCTATAATCATACTGACGAATAATATTGGTTTAATCACCTATTTGATGATTCCCGACAAAGACTTATTTCCCCTTGAATGCCATGAAGAGTGGACACGATGTGGTCTCAAAACTAAGAAACGAGTCAGGTTTAACAAACCTTGTGCTGGCCTGTATTTATAAGGTTTATAATTTCAAGAAGACTAAATATTAAAAAAAACATATTTACACCATGTTATGCAAAATAACATGAACAGTTGTCACAATATACAAACTTGAAGAGAAACTGTATGACAAACAATTTATGAGGTCATACATGTGAACCAGGTGTGCTGAATTAATATTAACAACACCAAATAACCGTTCGTTAGAATGGAACCGAAAAAAAGCTCTATTGGTATAAGACCTTTGGATTCCAAAGAGCGCCACCTTTAATCTCGTTTGAGTACTTAATTTCATTTCCAATATTCACATGAATATATATTTAGTTATAATCCAAACGATAACATAAAGTAAACCATTTAGATTATTGAATGCTACGAATAAGGTGGCTATATATATATCGCTCTCATGGCCAAATGTGCGATTAAAATGCAAGTAATATTTATAAAATATATGTTTGTTTTTCTTGTCTCGAAGAAAAAAATATCTAGAACTACTGCATCTTTGACAGGAAAAATGCCTTCAAAGACTAGTTCATATGATTTATACGATATCCGAGAGACATTGTTGATAAATATATATTTATATATATATATATAAATATATATATCTATATATATATATATATATATATATATATAGATGGAAAGGGTATACACAGAAAAGTGGTTCACTGCCAGTGGGATTCGAACCCACGATCTTCCGATTTCCGGTGCGGCTGCCTTAGTCCACTTGGCCATGACAGATTCCCAACCTAACTGTGTATTTGTACACTTTTATAGTGGACTAAGGCAGGCGCACCGGAAATCGGAAGATCGTGGGTTCGAATCCCACTGGCAGTGAACCACTTTTCTGTGTATACCCTTTCCATCTATAAAACAATGAACCAGCATGGCTACTCATACATCAATATATAATATATGCCGTACACCAAATAAAGCCATCAGTTCTCCCTGCTGCATGCAAAATTCGCCGTGCCGACACGTGTAGCGGGTGAGACTATGACGTCACTACCATGACGTCACTTCGCTGGTTCCTATAAAAGTGTACAAATACACAGTGAGGTTGGGAATCTGTCATGGCCAAGTGGGTTCGAATCCCACTGGCAGTGAACCACTTTCTGTGTATACCCTTTCCATCTATAAAACAATGAACCAGCATGGCTACTCATACATCAATATATATATATATATATATATATATATATATATATATATATATATATATATATATACCGAATTTTCGATCTGAGTAAAGACGTCTGCAACTCAAATTCTCTTTCATGATATCCTCACTGATCAAGAAGGTATTCCAGTTGTCAATATATTTTCTGATCTGTACGTTCTATAAAGAAGTATAGAACAATATAAATAGGAAGAAGTAACGAAAACGAAATTTTAACACACACACACACGCACACACATATATATATATATATATATATATATATATATATATATATATATCACTACATCACTAAATAAATCCACATTACTCTATATATCTGGAAGCGTAACTGGTCCGATCGAAATGGTATCTCATCTTGGTAGGTCTCTATAATTATACACGATTATACTGAATAAAAATTACCTGAGGAATATGGACGTATTTTAACACATATTAATGAAGCTCCATTTTCATGGCAAATCCATTTAGATTTATATGTTAGCGAATAAAAAAAATGACAGAACGGATTATCAGCCGGGTTTGATTGAACGGGTGTAAACATTTGCTAAAAACAATTGCTGTAGAGAACGGCAATATTTCACTAAAAAATAAAAAAAAAACTGCAGTCAGTAGTTAGTGATAACATTTTACAGAGTTATCGATTTATTTAAATTGTCGCCGTTAAAAAGAAATCCCGGTCTTTGCTCGACTGACATTAAGATTCAGAGGGGCCAATTGACCAGATATCTTGTAAAGGAGATATATGGTATTCAGTGTGGTATTTAGAATGAACATTCTTTCTTTTCTGTTGGAAACAGTTACAGACATAGCTGGTGAACTTACAATTCAGGGCTTTTAAGATATATTTTATAGCCATTCATTTCAGTGCATAGAGCCTTTTCTTTCTGACTGCGCAACATTAAAAGGCTGATCTAAAGCGATATATTTGAAATATTTGGCTGTGAAATAGGTTTTGCACCGATACGATATATTTTTATGTCTCTTTTTGTAAGAAGCATCTATTCTCTAACAAGGGTTTTATGTATGTTTCGTCTGTTTCAGAAAAGAACAGACCGGGATTGTACGAGAGGAAAATACAAGAGACTTAACCAAAAAACGTTTAAATGTAATTTAGTCCTTTTAATAAAAAAGTGTGTCTTTGCATGTAAAGAAACACTTATTTAGTGACATAGGAAACTATGAATAAGCGAAGGAGTATGAAACTCTATTCCCCATTTTTCCAAAGGCACGCACTGGAAAAAGATATTTCCAGGGTAAGAGTTGACACTGCATATAAACTTCCTTTATATATTGGTGAAATTATAACCTCTTTCCACGTTTATCCCCCTAGACCAATATTTGGTAATTTATTAAGGAAGACAAAAAATATCGATTTAATAATAAAATGTGGCAATATTTGCATTGAACCTAAGGATGTTCTACCTACCTGTAAAATCAATAGCAAGTTACTGTCGTGGCCTTAACAAGCTCTTATCATTATTTTTTGTTGTTTGAAAGTTCGACAATAGGTAAGACAAGTTTCATGATAGAACTGGTCTACAAATGTCAAACAAACACGTTTTCCTGCGATCATTTCAGTAGTGAACATACTAAATTAGGGTTGCTTATAATAGGTATAACTGGTGATTCATTTAACGAACACACAATCTACATGTTTGTCTGAATGAATGGTTTAAGGTTCAGTAATTTTATTGATTATGTTATTTCTTAAAATCAATTTTACGTTTTGTTCAGCTCAAGACGTAAATTTTTATCGATACCTATTGGCCGTCGTTTATACGTTCGAATCATCAGCTGGAAAAGGAAAAAAAATGTAAAAAAAATATATTACATGAAACCTGTAACCTTTTTTACGTCGCTTCTAAATTATGATTGACTTCTTATTTAGCAGACAAATATTTTATATTTATTTGACCTTAATTAAAGCAACGACATTGCGAAACATTAAAAATTGAATTTATGTTAATGTATTAAAAATCAACAAACCACCAGTGGGCTCCAGCATTCTTAATACTATGTGATAAAGGTATATGACTAGATTAATATACAATATGCTATGTAAAGACCAAAACCTGGTCGTTGTTCCTGTTGGATGTTTAAGGTTACATAAAACAATAGATTATTGCAGTCGCAGAGAGCCTCGCTAAACTGGGTCTAATTATATGTAAGGAAATTGTTCCTCACCGAAATTATGTTTTTCTCTTGGCAGTCAGTGATGAAATTAATATATTATTCTTATTTTCTGGCTCATTATACTTAATGAACCTATATAGCACAATCAAACCCACAGGTCCAGCAAAATGCAAATGCCACACAGACTGCGAATTGTGCTTTAACATATCATGTCATAAAACAGCATTTAAATGCATTATAAGGTTTAGTGAAATAAGTTAATGTTATCCCAAGAATATATAACTATATTCACTGACTAATATGTGACAACTGAATAATATGTCAAGTATTAATCTGCCATATATATTCACCTATATTTTACTAATTCTCACTTGAACAAACTAACTTTTCAGTTTTTAAAAAAACTACACTAAAGTTATATGTTTGTCAAACTGCGCTCAGGTTTGAAACGTGTATTATGCAGTGTATGATCCTCATTGCATGAGTAAATAACTTTTTCATTGTTTCCTCAGTAGGATTAACTCGAATAAAACATTTCTTTACTGAAAAACTTGGTGCTAACAGTCACCTCTTATAAGTTGACTTCATTCATGCTTCCACGTACACGTTACCTGATAAAAACAGTTAATCATTAAAATAGTTTGGAATTAATAAAACATGTATAAAGTACTCAAAACTACTCTTGAAAGTATTCGTAATTTAAGAGTAGGTAAAAGTATTCCAGTACAGTAGCATGGATGCTGTTGTCATTTTGAAGAAAGTACTCAAGGACGATTACTATTACTTCTAGAAAGAACATATGAGTACGAGTACTTCCAGTCCGAGTAGGCCTGGATCCGTCCCTATGATACACTAAGGGTTATATATAGTCCAGCTGAGTCGCTGTTTACAATTTGAAGTTTATTTCTGTGGTGATTTTCGTTAAATGTCTTCTAGATTCGCTATAACAATTTTAAAAAATGCGCTTGGAAGAAGGGGTTTCCGAAGTGTCGTAACCAAGTCAATCGAATGATCATGATCACATTGTCAAAGGTGAGATGGACAGGACCTGGGTGTCATAAACATACAAAAGAGAGAAAAAAACGCCTGTTTCTGCCGTGTCACGTTCTCAACAACGTCGCAAATTGAAATGGAATCATCATATATACGTACAGACCCGATTTTAAAAAGTGGATACCTGCACCAAAACAATATCACTGAAGACAAACGTTTTTAATCACCAGTTGCGTTTTTGCTGTCTTTGTATATTTCTGTCTCAGCTGTTTATTTCTTTAAAGATTAATTAAGCATAGAAGTAAGGAAATACCTAGTTATCCATGGTCTATAAAACTCTGACATGTGATATTGTCTTAACTTGTTTCATTTTTATAAACAAAGACCTTTCTTGTATTTCGATGATACTTATACACACAAATAAAGGCACTGGCACGTTATGGATGAACCAATTTTAGCATGAAACGGTCAAAATAAATACCACTTTACGTTTATGAAATTGCCTTTTTGTCCGTTTATTTTTGCAATAAATTTGGGTCACTCCTACCTATTTTCTTCAAGGTACCCTGCAAAGACATGTGCTGGAACACTTAAGGTAAGCAGATTAAACATCTGTCGGTAAATTTTTTACAAAAGCCAATATATCCCAGGAATATGATGAGTTGATTAATATTAAAAATATTTAATTGCTTCAGAAAACTGATGGCACCGACCATAATATAACATTTTCACGTACGTTTGAAGATTTTTGTTTGAAGAGCCATCCCTTAGTCCGTCAGCATATCATACCCGTATTTCTAAGGATGTTCAAAGTTGTCAGGTAATTATGTGTTCTCAGCGTTGACTTGTGTCATTTACATATATATATATATATATATATATATATATATATATATACATATATATATATATATATATATATATATATATGAAGAAAAACAACACTGTTTATTCACAACAGTCGGTTTCACGGGTGCGACCCGATCATCAGGTGATCTAACCACATTCACCTGATGATCGGGTCGCACCCATGAAACAGACTGTTGTGAATAAACAGTGTTGTTTTTCTTCAGAGTTATACCGCTCTGGCCTAGGCTGTAGGCCATATAGCACTTTACATCGCAGGGTAACACTGCCTTCTATATATATATAAATATATATATATATATATATGTATAGATATATATATATATATATATATATATATTTAATTTTGTATTTTACTCCTTTTAGAATATATTATTTCTATTCTTCGTTGGTTACTAATCGTTTCCTTGGAAACTAGGAAGTCAGATTAAGACATGACCTTAAAGGAATTCGGATGTAAGTTCACTGTCACATGTAATTTAGTTATAAAGCCAGATAACATGAAGAACTTTACAAAGCGTCTCCGAGTTTACTCGTATATTTGAGAATCTCAGATAATAGCTATCGGTTCATTTTTATAGACTTTCCAACCTTCAGTTTAAGAAAGGTCTCTTAAAAGAGTTCTCAAAAGACCTTTATTTAAGACATGGGGTTTGGAAATTTTTATTTGACCCTTTGTAGTACAGCAAATTTTAATATTATATCTTCGATGTTCAATCTTTTTATGCCGACGGGTTAATCTGAAAACCCCCAAAATAAGTCTAGATGAAATACATGTACCTGCAAATACTACATAGTAATGTGTCAATACAGTTTGAGAGCAAAGACGAAAGCCATGAGGAAGACTATTACGTACACATCGGTGTCGTTAACAAGAACTATCTCAAGAACTCGCTAAAAGAGGCTAGAATCTGGTGGGCCTTACACTGTCTGCATTTATCCAAGAAAATATAACATTCTCCGTAGGGGTCGTGGTATTGGCAGTGCCATCTGTGACCAACCGTAATGTATGGTCAGGTGGCCCCCTAACAATACAGCGGAACAGGCTAATATATTAACATGTTTTTCAATATTATTTTGAGAAAAATAAAATACACTATTGTACCCGAGTGAGAAATCAGATCTTCATATCTTAATTGTCGGAGACAGTTTTATTGATATAAATAGCCTCCTAGGATAGAGTTTTGCAAATGAATACTATTTCCGGTTTAACGAATCAATGTTGTCATCATTTGAGACAGCATAACATATGGTAATGTTCTGTATTATGATATAATTCCAGTGTTACTGTTAAGCATAATAACAGCAAAGGCAAAATTGAAACAATACACAAACTGCTACATGCATTACATTACTTTACTTCCTGTAAAGGTCTATAATATTTTTATGTTCTTTTCCAGTAAATCGGGATAAGTGTTTAATGTGATCCATATAGCCTGTTATTTAAATAGAGTAAGAGGATAAATGCGCTTTTTATAGCTCCTATAAAATATTATTCACCAGGCTGCAAACAATTTTTTATAATAATTTCAAAGTCTGACAGCCTATCCATAATGTTTGGTTTCCTGATATTAATCCAGCGTGCCCGTTTAGTTTTACCAATGAGTTGTTTATAACATTCAAAGTCCCTAGGCCTACAAAAATCCTTGCTGTAAATTTTTCATTTGACAGTTTATTTGACGTTTACATACATGATAAAATAAGTCAATCTCTTGACATATAAAATGCCCAAAACATGAAAAGACCCCGAGGTCGTCCAGATCTGTATTAGGTCTGTCGACTCATTTATGACCACGGGTGACACAAATGTCTCAGTAGACATGGGGACAGTCTGTAGGTTATGCACTTGTTATTTGGTTTGATTGAGATACAAGGAACAGTCTGTATCCTGATAAACGTCCCCATGTTGAAGTGTTTTTTATTTATGCATATACAAACAACCACTACATGGTTACAAGCAATAATCTATGAAGAGTGTTTCCGTTGCTTATTTTCAGCACTTGTTTTGATTATTTTTATTTTCTGCCTTGTTTAAACATTTCAAATAGAAAAAAAATATTTACTCAGTTTTATAATGTTATTTATATACCAACTTAACGGAACTTAACCTACAAAAGAACATAGAAAAATAGCACTGTCTTATTTTTATTAAAAAAAAGAGCTGTGTCATTTCTGAAGTACATCATGATAACATACACGACCTCTCCAACCTTAAACGTCTGGACGTATTTGTCATTTGAAAGACTCCTGTTCCGACATCAGTCTGGCGGACTGTGTTTTCATTTATCTCAGTTACATGATGTACAAAACAATATACAATGAGAAGTTACGGGGACCTTGACTCAATGGATGTTTGCCAGATGCAAGGACTCGTTGGCTTGTTTTATTTGTAACTCCAAAATTTAAAAAAGGCATGTTGCAAAACGCAATGTCAAAATGCATAAACATACATTCTTAATTTAGCAACAACCGTTCAATAACACCTTCTACGAACAAGTATCTGTTAATAATATAATTAAGAAATACACGTCTAAATGAAACGGATTAGGTTGATTATTAACGTGTGATGTTAATAGACTTAATTCAGATTCCTAGCGCCATCTGTTTGCGAAGATTAACAATACGTCTTTTTGGGAACATCATACCAAAGATGAGATATTAATATCTCAAAAAGTAAAGTACAAAAAAAATAACTAACAGTCAAAGCTGAATTTCTGTTGTGAGCCATTTGCATATACCTTTTTTTCTTTTATTAAAATGGGCAATGCAGCACCGGAACACAGCACGAGACCTAACCGCTCAGAGCCCATGCTCCTCTAAAAGGTATATCAAGTAAACTTCTCCTTACTCTACGTTTTAATTTGAAAATCTTCATTGAAAGCGTTCGGCAGGTATATGATAAGCAGCTAGATGGAACAGTAATTGAAGACATATTCGAAACAATTTATAGTATGAAATGATCATGCTAGACATTAAACAGTTTCAGGTACTTACAAAGACTTATTTGCAATCAAGTTAATTAGATCAATTTAATTAGTATTCAGGTCAGATGTACACATGCAAATATTAGTGTAGCAGTTGTGACATTATTTGAGGACACAAAGCCTACAAGTATACCGAGTATACTAGAGAGCAACTCTCCTACCTACATACAAAATGACAATAGATAACGTGATAAATACTACGTTAAAGGCTGCTTTATTTTAGAAAATATATTTTAAAACAAAATTCTCTCTGTAACGAGGATAGCGATTGATCGCCAGCGTAGTTCCCATCCTTCTGCGAAACCGAATAAAATCCAAATAATAAGCATAGTCGTTTGTAAGATATCGCACTTTAGAGTATAAATGTCATATCTCATGTTATGTTTACATGAGGTTTCATACTCTTCTGGATACCTTTGAAATACGATATTATATATGCACGCCTTCATCACCCTGTAATTACACTGTAACATTCTCACAGTGTGTGGTGCAATAATACTACAGATATCTGTGCATCAGAGCTTTCAGTAATATGGGTTAAGCTTCTGTTATGCTAAAAATTCATTTCGAATCTTGATTCATGGGCACAAGCATCAGTGCGGAAGCGCAAAATCATAGCTGTACGTCGGAGATGATAAAAGCTTGTTCTTGTTGCAGTCACTGACCAATGCCAAACCAGTCAGTTTATGGCCGCTCTTCATACATTACTATAAAATCAAATAAGGTTGTATAATAACGCCATATCATATCACCTTAATGATACGTTGAGGACGTAAACTCTATCGTAATAAATTCAATTTACATAAGACCTATGCAGGTATTATGCAGGATAATTCACTCTAGACAACGACCTCCGAAAACTATCCCCAGTTCTGTTCTGTTAACCTCGAGGCAATTACCCCACTACCCCGCGAAACAGAAGATATTACAGTCATGCTCAAAAATATACATTTTATATATATATATATGTACAAACCATAATATTCTACTCCCGAGTCTTTTCCTTATATTTAAAACCAGCCTTATGAAAACCGTCTAGACTGCACTAGCTTAATATACGTGGAAAAATAATCTATCATAAGTTTTGTAGGAGTACTTAACTCAAATGGACCTGACTTGAACATACGAGCTACATGAATCCTGTGTTTTTTTTATTACTACAATTTTGGAAAGTCTCAAATTTATATTTATGAGGGATGGAGTACTTTGAACCATTTTATGACATTCGCCGAGACAAGCTGTATTTCTGTTCATCCTAATTCCATAAATACGTAAAAAGATATCTCACACCGAGGCAGGGGCCGAGAGAATATCGACTTAAATATATCAGATAGAAAAAAAAATGTCCTTTTTTTCTTTTGCTGGGAAATGTCATTTTTAAAGGAAGAAAGAGGATAATAAAGCATGGTATGCCTAATGTTAGATGGTTTTGTGAATATCGGGATATTCCTAAACTTTCATAATTATTCTGATTGGTTTGTTCATTGTTTGTTTTTCACTGTTCCTAGGCGACGGGATCTGTACACAGAACGTGATATTTTCAGCACAGAAGGTGCTTGTACATATATCCTGCGATCAGCATTGAAACAGAAACAGGATGACAGTGGTGTATTATTTTTTACGCCACGGAATATAAGGACTTAGTACCTATAAGTTGATTGTTAATCAGATGTGCTCTTAGATGTTTAACCTACCAGCATAAGAGTAATCAGTTATCCCCAAAGTAATAACAGCTCTTTGTGTTATCGACCCACTATGTTCCTTTACTTTCGGGGTCAGTACCGGTGATACACGTTTGTGTCATTCCGCATAAACCCTTGCCTTAGACTGTCGACCCCAGATAGGTTAAGTTGTTCCCACGATTCAAAGAGGCGATGTTGATCTTGATAGGAGGTATAAATTATGTCCGATGCGCATAAGCTTATCTCCTCGAGACTTAGACAAGTCTCTAATGTTGGAAATATTTCTCTAATTGACTGCGCGACATTATGCTTTGCTTTCAAACCAGGTGAAGCCTTTATCTTACAAAATACCATGAATTAGAACTATCACGTCACATGAACCTCTTAGACTTTGCATTTGTTTGTAATAGGAGGAATCATATCCGAAAGCCTTACACATTCTGCCAACATTCCGTTATTTAATATATGTATAATTAAATATGATTTCTGCTATATACCACGACTCGTGTAAGAATTTTCAACATAACAAAAACTATGTAATTTGATGACATTTCCACTGATTCCCACGGTTTGATTCGCCGAGACAGAGCGAAGTCCATGTAAAGATTTCCACCTTGTTTGAGAGTGTAGAAAATTGCAAAATTTCGTAAAACAACTCGACGCAAGAGGTCTACCTTATAGTTACCGGGCAGTATATGCATGTACTAGGAAATATATGAAGCATTTCCTGGAAAGAATCTGTTTCACGGGCCAGTAGGTCCGAGCAGGACTCATCTTAGGGTTGAACATTGTCCTATTCGGCTACCAGATGTCTTGTAATTTAATAGTGGTCATAAAAAGGAGCTACATTATACATGTGTAAATTGCGATAAGTTTGTAAGAAGAGTGCTAGGTGAAGCAAATAATTTTTTCTCTGGGACAGAATGTCTGCCAGTATATAATCAGGGTAGTCCAATTTGGCTAGAAATCATACTACGGGTATGATGTTTCCCTCTTAGAGCTTTATTGTTTAATTGTGTCACCTGGGATTCACGGCAGGCATTGTGTTCATAGCTTTAAGTTAAATTCCCTGTAATAAACGGAGTCTTTTAATTGCATCACCGATGGTAACCTTTCAGTTTCACTATACATTCACACCAATTTAATGCTCTGAACAAAATTCAAATATTATCACCTTTATCAGATAAAATGAAATGCAATGTTTTTACGATGTTATTTAATACAAATAGCGGATATGCTTTTTGGGTATAATTTGTTTTTCACTGGCCAGGGAGCATTATAAAAAAATGTTAATTTATGTATAAAAAGTTTGTTAATTTTTTATTCTGTAAAAAAATATTCCATATACAACTTACATATAGTTTTAGTTTGTAATATATGTTCAGTGTGTACTCTCCAAGAACCAACAAGTTCGGATAAATAAAGTCTAGTGTTCATTTTGTTAAACGTACCAAAATTACACACCCGGTTCCTACATCGGAAAACGGTATGCAATAGAGGTGATAAGGCTTTCACAATGAAGTTCTAAGATGATTACCCAATAATTATTGATAAGAAAATCTTGCTTGTTCTCCCTCAGGGACAATGTTTTAATCCCATATGTTTCATTTTGTTTTGTGTATAAAATGTGTAAAGCAGTTTATATAACTGAACAAGGAGTGATGAAGTTTACAATTAACAATAATAACACTTCAGATAGGACTAAAGCTCCTGTCTCCATTTAAGTAAATACTTAGTGGGCTTCCCAAAACGTTGCATCCATGGCAGCGGAAGTATTAGTTAGAAATTCGAAGACCTCCTTAAAAGCTGCACTCAATCGCATATGTCTTAATCAGAAATGACATCCAGGAAATTATTTTCAGAAAGCTCATTTCGTCAATAAACATGTTCTTGATGGGATAGATAGCTCATTTAAATACTTGTGAAGCAAAATAGGAGTTACGTGAACATTCTTGAAACAGTGAATTATTAAAATAGTTCACTATCACCTGCCGCTTCTTTTAAGTGAAAGGATATTCATCCTCAAATTGGACATTTATTTGAACTTACTGTTTTGAGTTGTATGCCATGGGCACGATGATTTCCCGTTAATATTTTTAGTGTTCCAGCGGCCTTAAGTGCAGTCGTTCTTAGTTTAAAAAAATCGAAGCCATAGCAAGCATATGATACATGATTGTGTTATTTACCGGATGAACAATTAAGCTGTCATCTGCTGGAAGGCGTGAGGTAATCAACTCAATTCAGAACATCAATATAATAAATGAGTTACTTAACCCAAAGCAGATGATACTTCACTGTGTTAACCCGTTGTATATATATTACTTCACACTTATTAATTAGTCACAGTAACCAATAAATAGTTTTCTGATTTAATAGCAAAACTATGACCTGGAAAGAAAGCATACAAGTTTCTTTTCGGCCCTCATCTTACTATAAGAGAATGGTACAAACCTCTTTAATAATTTTATTTTCCATTTGGGATTTACACATATTTGTATCCATACAATTTTCTACATGTTCAATCTTTCCATATCCTTGATTATTGTCTACAACTCAACTTGAAGCTCTCTGAAGAACCTATGTACATTGTCTTTCGAGCTCCGGTATTTTTACTAGGTATCTTTTTTTCATCATTTTTTTATTTGCCAGATTGTTGGACAGGTTGTATGACCCTCGTCAAGACGGCTTTACTCATTGCATCTCATCTTAATCAGATGCATAATTATAAGAAATGTAACAGGATAATCATTGGTACTGCAGATATTGTTCATCAAATTGAAGCCGCTCTTTTTGCTGTCTGTGTTGTTTCGCGTTACTGAACTTTTATGTCTTATTAATTTACGCTGTTAACGATGTTATTTTTCTAAGACATGGTTATTTACTATCTTGAATAAACTCAACAATAAATCGTTATTCAGCTTTACGAGTACTTTCCATGTTCCTTTGACGGAAAAGTATTTAATATTTGTTTTTTTTTTAATTCTAGCTTCATAATGGTTTCTTTACAATTTCTGACATTTTTATGGTCTATAAGAGCATGGTGAAATATATTTTAAGTATATAAATTGCGTAATGTTCAATAAACATCAGATCAAAATTAGAAATTTGACGTAACAGCCTTGGCAGTAGGCAGATGTATGTTGGTTTTTCATTTGGCTGGGAGCCTGAATGTCACAATAAATGAGTCACCGACTCTGTTCGGTTTTTGTTACCTTGAGCGTTTATCTGAAATTGTTCAAAAATTGGTATTCCACATTTCAAATGTTCAATTAGTTTATCATAGTGACATGTATAATTTGTTAAGAACGTTCTTTTGATTTCAAGGACCTTCCTACAAAATATGAGCTCAAAACTTCATTAAAAATCCATGAAAGATGCAAGTCAGTTAGCGAACACAGGTAATCATGATAATTTAACATGCAAAAGGAAGCCAGTAGTTAAAAAAACGTGGAATCACATATTTCATTTTTCTGTAAATATTAAGACAGTGCAAGCAATTATGCTTACACGTCAGTTTGGAACAAAACCAATACCTTTTGCGGAGAAGTCACTTTACGTAAATAACGTAATGAGCTCACAATTTTTGTCAAGTGATGTCAAGCCACTTTCTTAATAAAGAAAAAACTTGCATACATAGGTCATCTATTATGTTAAATGACGTATTAGAAGGAAAAATATGATCCAATGAAATTGGAATCAATATTATTTTTATCATTCGAGGAGACTTGTGCAGGATTATTTTATGAAATCTAATAATTTAACAATTCGACAAAAATATGGCAACATCTTGGATTTAATTGGGACAAAAAAGCCCATTTATGCCTCGCTTTTTTAAAAATAACTCTAATGGTTTTATTTTTCTTTTATTGAAAGAGACCGAAAATAACGTATTGCCCATGAAATACCCATAACATTAGCGACCAGTTCTGAAGGTATCTCGAACGACGAAATATTTGTTTTTTATTTGTGATATCAAAAAAGGGCCAATAAGTTAAGATAATTATGGTTAACAAATAAATGTTTAAATATCAATACATTTTAACACAAGTTTATACCTTTTGACATTTGGTAGAGCTAAGCGCTTTCTTGTAAATGCTGAATTAATACTCTTACTTTTAATATGTTCACCTGCTTAATTCCATGTCGGTTTCAGACTCTTTACGGTGGCCCATATTTCCTCTTATTTATACCTTGGTATACCAAGGACGACTTCCCGCGCCATGGCTGTATAATCATCCCTTCCCGAGGCATAACTCCAAGGAAAACGCAAGGCTATAACAAGAATAACATCAAAATCTCGAATTAAATCCAAATCAGTCCTGTGCTCAAACCCTGGAGCAAGGAGGCTAATATGCAACGTACACAGAAAATCAAAAACACAGGCATATGATTGACCTTTTTCTCCATTAAATGAGTTACTTGATCAGACTAAAACGTGTCGGCAGAGCTGTGCACCTCTTGTGATATATATATATATATATATATATATATATATATATATATATATATCTTTTATTTCGTTTTGAATATAATGACCATAAAGCCCCAGTCACATTGTCCCGTACCAGCTCCTGGATGCCCTCGAATGAGCGATCCCTGGTGTTCCATACAGCGTCCGCCGCCATCCTTGGTTCCTTCCGTGGTTATCCGTTGTGATCCCTCGTGGTCCGGGAACTGCTACGGAAGTTTGAGCTGTTCAAAACTTCCGTAGCGGCGTCTTCGGTCTAGGTTCGTCGTACTCGTTCCGTAGCGTTTCCCTGATTGACCGTATTTATTCCTCGTCATCAGAATCGCTTATCCTTCCTAGTCATCCGTCGCTGAAACTGAACGGACTTGTTAGGGTTGCGCTACGATTGTGTATGGCAGCGCTGCGGTTATCCGTGTATGACCGTGGCGCCACCTTCATATGATCCCTAGCCGTATACGGAGCGAAGCGGGACAATCACGATCATCCAGGGATACATACGGACGACGACGGTACCATCAAGATGTCTGTAAGGACCACGAGAGTTTGACTCAGGTCACACCAGGGTCATGAACGGAAGATCCGGGACTGGGGCAGTGCTATATAGTCCCTCCAAAGGTCTTGTTTCATATCTGATCATTGATCAACAGAAGTTACCTCTGGCGTATTATCTTCTTCAGACAATATGGAAACTGCAGAAAACTAGTTAAAAAAAATTGAGAAAAAGAGGGAGCAGGAGAAGTGTTTTTGGTTTTGGGGACCCTAGGCTGCCTTCTTAATTTCTAGGAGTAGAGTGTTTTCTTTTCTTTGGCGGCATCTTGTTAAATTGCAAGCTTGGTAAGCGCATTGCAAGGCTCCATGACGACCGTCGCCATCCGTACCACGACCCTAACGCTTAGGTCACATGCTCTTGTACCTCCGTATCTATCCGTCATGGTCCGTACTTAAACCCTCATGATACTTAGCCATTTAGTGAGTGTTCACGGAAGAGTCACGGAGATTCTTGGTGAATCCGCCATGTGTCCGTACTGAAAACCCTTGTGTTGCGTACTTAAATCCCGGCGGTCCCTGCAATAATGTCGGGAATATCCAGCCGCCATCATTAACCACGGATGGCAAGTCCCTGGTGACACGTAGTCTAATTAGAGTGTGACTGGGGCTTAAGTGCACAATTGTCATTACATCCGTTTGATTTTTTAATCTTCCGTTCCATGGAAAGAACATATATCAAGAGCCAGGAATATATTCATGAATTAACATACATAAAATTGCATACATTATTTATTGACTGACTCAATAGTAATATATTAATTACTTTAAAGATGAATTCAAAATAAAAGTTTTGGATGCGAGGGGTTCAAACTGACGCGGGCGGAGCCTGAGAATCATGCCTTTTATTTTTTTGGCCCAAGACATAAGATTTTAACGATGCAATCAGGACACTCATTTTTTCCCTTTCCGTCATACATTTCATTTTTGAAGGTGAATGATTCAGTCGAGTGTGCTGTGTAATGGACTTCCCCTTCGGCAGAGACATTTAACATGTTCTTAGCAGCGTGTAATCCGGGTCTTATTTTGTCAGCCTTCGCGGTAAAGTTTTCGGTCTGACTGATCATAGGCAATTATCCTAATGCATAAAGGAATTCTTACTCTTGTTATCCATTGTACAAATGTCTGTTTGCCTCCAAAGCGTGTAACAACTTAGTCGGAAACATCAGTCCATATCAATGTCAATGTCATCCCCCTTCCTTAATTGAGTACTTTGGTTCTAATGCAATGGCGGGGTTCATCACAAGGCATCGTCTTTTCCCACTCTAACTCTAAATCCAAGTTCCTTATTCGTTGAAAATGGAATGCTGAATGCGTGTTGGGAGATTTCATATATTCAAGCGAAACAACATGCGTATTTTCCATGTGCGGCTACTCGTTTTTGCCAGAAACACATACCACATCCCGATTCTTGCATAAGGAACCTCACCTTATGTATTTAGTGAATGCCATTTTGTATCCGCATTCCGCATGCCATAGCCATTTTTTTTTTGGCATAGGGAGCCTTAGCTAAGGACATGTACCATATTCATAATAAAACTAAATCTACATGTGCAGTGTCGACTGTAAATATTATTATGCTCCATTTTGACTTCTAAAATATCTGAATCTTAAATCTATGTTTGCAGTTTAATTTATCTTTATCGTATACATCAATATTTAAACCACCTTTGCAAGACATTCTTTCAAATTCGTATTTTTTTTTCAACTTTATAAACACGTATGATCGCAGAAGCCTCCAGCCATACATAGTTTTTAAATTTTACCTTTTTTAATACGTGGGTACATATTTTTTGTTTAATGGATGTTCTAGAACAACAAGTTGTCAACGTTTTCAATTAGCATTGATTAATGTCCTTTTCATCTTACCATGTTATATAATATTAACTACATTTTGCTCCAGTGCTTTCACTATCAGGGAACAAAGTCGTTCGGGTTTCTGCTCTGGTTTTATTTTTATTTGTTCCGCTATCCCATAAATCACAAATACATGCTCATAATGTATAAATAAAGTATCATTTTAGTCTTAATTTCAAAAGGTTCAGCCTACATCTTAAATAGATGAAAATAACGGTAAGCTTTCTTGCAAAATTGTAATAAATCTCCAACATGTCCGTTTTAATTGAGGAGCAGTGCTCATGTATCCATGGTTTATTTTCAAATCATTTAAATTCCAATGCAGTTGTTTTGCAGAAGCCCCTATCTGTTAGCATCAAGGGAAAGGACTATGAATAATAATAATAAACCGTCATGGGGTCGTACATATAACTAGAAACCATGTGATGGCGAAATGGAATCACGGTAAAATTGTGCTCTTCGGTGGATGGATTTATATTAGCTCATTAGAATGGAATTCTCCATTATATTTTAGTGAATGGTGCAATGTTGAATCCATAGATTGTCCATGCAGTTATCTATGGTTATAACACTCCATATACAAGTATGCGATCTAACCCTACTTTCATTGATGAATGTTCTGTGAAAATATGTGTTCAATAGTACACAGACCTGATACATTATACAGGACTACCCCCAAAAGCAAGATGTCTACCAGGCTGTGTATGCTTCAATTCTCATTTAACAAATACATCAGTTATTAATGTTAAGGTGTTTTATGCTTTCCAAATCGGTATGTTTGATAACTGATCGTTCAACATACGACATAATCTGAATATTCTTATGTTCAGACCATCGAGGATATTTTTTTTAAATTCTATTTCTTAGAACTTGGCTTTAATCTCAAATAACACTTTGATGGGCGGCGGAGGCAACAGGCTTAGAAAGCCTTTGCTTTGTAGTTGGCAGATAGATTTTTATATATGCGCAGTGATGAGATTTCGCCTATTGTAGACTCAGGTGTTTAAGTTCCCATGGTCCCCCAAGAGCCTAATTAGAAAACTATTTTTAAAACCTGAATAGCCCAGTCCTCTGGATTAATCAAAACCCCTCTATAAAAAGCAAAGTCTCCACTTTACTCACTCTTTAATATTCATATCCATTCAACGGACACGTCTCTCAGCACAGTACAGCGGGTATGATATTACGATTTTGTTCTGTTTCATGCATGCTAAAGCAGTTAATACAATATTAGTAGAGGCAACACTGATCTTTCAAAACCGACAAATCTTATATATAGGGGAACAAAACGTTACGCAACTCCTAAAATGCAACAAAACCCACAATTAAGATTAATGTCTTGGTCATATATTTTTTAACGTTTTTTCAATGAGAACTGGCTACAGAATTACGAACATTGTTATGACATTAGCCAAGAGTCTATGGCTTTGCCGTGCTGGTATGGCCTCAATGGAAGACTGATGAGAGCAAGATCGCCAATATTATTCTCCTTGGTATTCTACTTATTATTATTATTATTATTGTGTCACTCATAATCCAATTTGTTTTATATTTACACCGGATGCACCCTGCCTGTCAATTAAATTTGTCCAGGCTTCAGTAACCTTGACCTATTTTTCAAGGTCGCATGGGTCAATAAGTGCAATTTATTTCTTTTCAATGTGAATTTTCTTGTAAACTTTAAGGGACGCAGCAGATGGAGGAAAAATCGCCTAATTTTTTTATACCCAACATAACTGGGGTACTGTTTTGAACACACTCATGCAGAACCATATGATAAAGATGACTCAGCACTTTCAGTTAGGCTACGTCGCCGGAAAAAAAAAGACATGTGTCATAGAAAGATGAAACCTTTACAAACATATGTCATTTGTTTTTATAATATATGCAAATTATTCAAACGTGACGTCATAATTTCAGCTCATTTAATTTGATTTAGGGACTTTAGTTTCTCTCAAGCTAGTACAGGTGAATAAAACATAAGTGGGAGGCTCGGGGGTATTCGCGGAGGGAGTCGACGAGGTGGGGGATGGGGATAGGTGGAGGTCTGCTACTGTCCCGTGAAGTTACAAGAAGTTTAGTTATTCTTCTTCATTCATTCATTCTTCTTATTCTGCCATTTTTTATTTATCTGAATTCTATCATATTTGCACAGGATTTACTCTACCATACCAATTTATTTTACCCAGTTTCAGTGACCTTTACTCATGTATAAGGTCACAGGTGTCACAAAATGCGATTTTTTTTTAAATTTTCGATGTCATTTTTCTTCGAAAGTATAAGGTTTACTATAAAATTACTTGGGGTACCGCTTTGAAAATCGCTCATGCGGAACCTTATGAAATAGGTGATATGAACTATGGTTGTTTTTAAACTGTTATAGGTCAATAAAAAATCAGTGGGAGATTCATTGATAGGGCTGGGGGTGGTTAGGTGGAGATGCATATTTGCTTTCCGCCCATGCCCAGTGAGCAGTCAGTCCAGAGCGGAGAGGCGCACGCTTGTGGTAACGACTTTGGCCGACCCAGTCAGTGACAAGCCTACTTTGGTTAATTAGACCACCCTTACTCTACTGTCTACACTAAATACAGCCAGTATGTAAAAAAATGTAACATGATAAGCAACCAGCCAGGGAAATGGGAACTATAAGGTTGGTAGTTTTGAATTTCATCAGAGGATACCACAAACTATTGTTTGTTGTGATTTTATTAACAATTACTTCATTTATATTTATAAATTCTATGCTTTATGAGCTGTCAGTTAAAGGAATCAGATGAAATCTATTCAAACTTTAAAACACAGGATGAAACAAAAGGAATTTTCTTATGGTATGTTACGTCCCCTATTGTAATAACGTCTCCTATTGTAATAATTATTACATTAGGGGTTACAAATAAGCTGTTTCCCACAACCCCAATTGTAATAACGTGCACTATTGTTATAATTATTACAATAGGGGTTGTATTTGCAACCCCTATTGTTATAATATTATAATATTTTTATTACATTAGGGGTTGCGGTTGCAATGGTTTTTGCACACCAGATTTGGTAAAAAATATGTGAATACTGTGATACCACAAACAAATCGATACCTATGTCATGTAAATTGTAATTAATAATGTTATAAAATATCATCGTGAATATTATCCCTTGACCAAATTACATTTGTGATTTAAACAAACACTTAATGTTACTTTAAATTGTAATTAATAATGTTATAAAATATCATCATGAATATTATCCCTTGACCAAATTACATTTGTGATTTAAACAAACACTTAATGTTACAGTGATTAACTGTTAAATACTGTCGAGAGGCTAGTGAATCGCCGCCTTTGCCCGTCAATTGAATTATTATTAATATAACATTATATGTTATATATGAATTATACTATAATTAATGTTATATATCATATAAGTAATATATCTAAATAAAAATAAGCCGGATAATATGAACGGATAATTTTAAGACAATTATTGCTTTATTCTGGAAATTATTTTTTATTTTCATTTTATTCCAATTAAGAACTATTTTGTTATTTGTGGACAATAGTATCATGGTCAATTATTACAATAGGCAACGTTATTACAATACAGGTTGAACCGGGCAGCCCAAATTGTAATAACGTCCAGTAATGTAATAACCACGGTATTAGGCTATTGCTGTGTGTCATATATAGGTTAGTAACAAACAGGTGTTCATACATTTCACTGTTACACCCCTGTTCTGAGTAATAACCATACAGATTGTTAATTTATTGAGATTGACATAATTTCCCCCCTTGGAATTTGAAAGTTGCGCTTGAGTTCGGCAGGAGGTCTGCGTGTGGGCTCCCATGGACCGAGTTCACCCTGTGGATACCCTGGTGTTGTTTCTGATAGATGGCGCTGCGATCGACCCGTCGCTAAATTTCTCCTATATGGTGTCAAATCACTCGAGATTTACGTGAAAACATGGAAAAATAAACCTTTTCAGACACAGACACTATATATATTATATACAAATATATATATTATACACAATATTTGTATTGTGTGTGTGTCTAATTTTCCCATGTATGTATGTCTGGATATATATTTATATATATATATATATATATATATATATATATATTTATATATATATATATTAATATATCCTTTACACTGACTCTTCCACTTCAAGACCATCGACCAACGTGAAAGCAAGTATCTGCTGATTAAACAGTAAACACATTTTCTTTTTTACCATGGCTCTGTTCCTTTTATTATTCCTATTACTTAAAACATACTCGAAATATTGTACGTTAAAGTCCTTGGCGCTGTTGTTATAAGAAAGTAAATGACTTAGGCTCCCCCCAACCCCCATCGGAGATGGGCCCAAAAAACCCGACTTTGACATGTTTCGAGGGCTTATTTCCTCAGATGTAACGTGTAAGATTCCTTATGTATGGAATATGGCATGTGGCGTGTGGAGAGATTTTCTATAAACCTGCAGCATGCATTTTTTCTATGTGTTGCTCCTGGGTACAATCCGGAAACTTAAAAAAATCGCTACACATAACGATCGTGAGGAATCTCACCTCCTTTATTTCTCAATACTTGTACCGTTTATAGTACCTTTACAGTTAATAGCATGAATAATTGAGTGGTTATTACATTAAGGAACTTTATTACAATAAGGGTTACTCGGACCCGACCACTCTTGTAATAACGTTGCCTATTGTAATAAAAATGTATGCAGGAAAAATCTTATGGATATTTTTGTAGTACATGGAGATACATTAAGAACAGTTATAATTTACAGACATTTTAGCATTTGTTAATCAAGGAATTGTTGCATTTTAACACTTATTAAAACACCTTTTATACCGTAAATGACACATGTAATTAAGTGGTTATTACAGTAAGGAACTTTATTACAATAGGGGTTATTCTGACCCCACCACTATTGTAATAACTTTGCCTATTGTAATAAAATTTGTGCCAGGAAAATCTTATGGATATTTTTGTAGTACATGGAGATACATTAAGAACAGTTATAATTTAAAGACATTTTATCATTTGAAAACCATACAATTGAGACATTTTAATAAATATTAAAACACCTTTTATACCGTAAATGACACATGTAATAAAGCGGTTATTACATTAAGGAACTTTATTACAATAGCGGTTACTCTGACCCCACCACTATTGTAATAACTTTGCCTATTGTAATAAAATTTGTGCCAGGAAAATCTTATGGATATTTTTGTAGTACATGGAGATACATTAAGAACAGTTATAATTTACAGACATTTTAGCATTTGAAAACCATACAATGGAGACATTTTAATAAATATTAAAACACCTTTTATACCGTAAATGACACATGTAATTAAGTGGTTATTACATTAAGGAACTTTATTACAATAGGGGTTACTCTTACCTCACCACAATCGTAATAACTTTGCCTATTGTAATAAAATTTGTGCCAGGAAAATCTTATGGATATTTTTGTAGTACATGGAGATACATTAAGAACAGTTATAATTTACAGACATTTTAGCATTTGAAAACCATACAATTATGACATTTTAATAAATATTAAAACACCTTTTATACCGTAAATGGCACATGTAATTAAGTGGTTATTACATTAAGGAACTTTATTACAATAGGGGTTACTCGGATCACCACTATTGTAATAACGTTGCCTATTGTAATAATGATTAGAGCCAGAAAAATATTATAGATATTTTTTAGTACAAGGGTGATACTATATGAACAGTTATGATTTATAGACATATTGGTAGTAGCACACCTAACAACAGTTTCATTTAAGGAAATATTAAAATACCCTTTTTATATTGTAAATGACATCAGTTATTGAATGGCTATTACAATAACGAACTTTATTACGATAGGGGTTACTTTGGCCAAAACACTTTTGTTATAACGTTGCCTATTGTAATAAAATAATTGAGGAACTTACAGTTATTTGATTAAGTTATGTTGATCATTAAGTGTAAACATATACTTTTCATTACGTGTCCAAACTGACGACATACAAAAAAAGTCTTAATAATTGTCATTCCTAGATAATGTAGAACAAAATAGTACAGTCATTAATGAATAATTATAAAAATGTTGCCTGTTGTAATGAATGAAGGGTCAGCACTATTATGTGTACTACATACATGCAATTTATACACAACCCCGTTTAAAATCAATATAATAAATAAATGATCATCAATTTAAAATACAATAGTCATTTATACTGTATACTTTAAAAACAAATCATAAAAACGTACCATTACAATATCGCACTAACATACGGATATACTTTGCTGAAGACAAATTATTTATATTATCACGATCAAAGGTATCGATATATACGTTGTTCCACTGAATTCGCATTTTTTTTACCAAAGATGGTGTGCAAAAAACATTGCAACCGCAACCCCTAATGTAATAAAAATGTTATTACAATTGGGGTTGCAAATACAACCCCTAATGTAATAATTATAACAATAATGCACGTTATTACAATAGGGGTTACGAGAAACAGCTCATTTGTAACCCCTAATATAATAATTATTACAATAGGGGACGTTATTATAATAGGGCACGTAACAATGGTTAAGATATTTAAGATTATTTCTGCTTGGAGCATTAACCAACTTACGCGTTAAATTGCTCACAACCTTAATAAACATGTTTGATTCCTTATGACAAGATTTTATTGCATTAAGACATTTCAGTTAATTAGTTAATATAGATTCTTGGATATCGTGCTTCCAAAAGGGGCATTTCCAACTGATAGGTTTACGTGTTAAGCCAAGCGAAACATGTTATTGACGATAACGGATTAGACTGGAAATGATCAAGTGGGCGGTAAAAGAACGGATATTGGTTAATGCAAATTGGTTTTCACAAAGGAATTCCACATGGATCTGTTTTCATTCAGAGGGAATGATCATAACAACGTTTATAATCCTGCTTCCAAATAAAAGAGTCCTAATGACTGAGTATGTAAATGAAGAATTTTGCAATGAAGCAAGCGGGCTATATAATTAAGTTGGGAGTCATTATTTGTTTATTGTCATCGCGAATATCTGTGTGTTTACTGTTTGATGATGAATTATATAATCTATAAATCATTCTTTTTTCCCATAGTGTCCCTTATTTAAATATCAAAGGGATCATTATTTAATCTAACCCTTACAGGAGCCTACTACACGCATAAAAGTATTTACAAGCATACATTAAATATCATAATCGTAAAAGTAAATTGATAGTTAAGGGCAGTGATATTAGGCTTTGTGAAGTCATTTACACCAAGTAAGTTAGGTTTCCTTTTATGATTCATTACATGAATTGTAATTGCTTTTTACAGAAAAATGAAAATATAGCTCTAAGAGACCTCCGCTATTGTATAACTTCTTTGAAAATCCTCTGATTAGAGAATACGACTCTTCTCTAGATTATTTAAAGGGCCCTGATTACCTATCTGACCTTTATAAGCTATAGGCAATCCCTTGGAGCTTTTATAAAAATAGGTTAGAAAATGTGGGTTTCACCGCAATCAGGCCGCTTGTTTAGTTTATATCAACGTGTTTATAAAATTTGCGGGCCCGAAAAAATAATAAAAACAAATTCAACAAGGGCATCAGGCCGAAAGTCAGATAAACCAGCGCTTTGCAAATGCAATTTTGCTTTTAGTGATCTTTCTACCTCCGCATACACGAAATCTTCCAGCTTAAGTTGATGTTTTATTATCATTTGTCAACATTGCAACAGTGTTTACAAACATTTTTTACAAGTTCATACATCTTTCATGATGGCGTTATAAAAACCTCACACAACCCTTAGATCATTAATATATAAACAGAAATCACATAAATTCAATTTCAAAAGGTAGTTGAATGGTCAGCTTTAAAATTCTCCTCTAGTTTCTGTAGATTAAGCGCTGTAAATAAGATGATTACCTAATAGGTTGAAATAAGGGTCACATTTTACATGTTTCCCTCCAGTAATATGAACATGTGTCATTCCACGTTTCAACCCATACTTACTTGTTCGTTAGTCAGGCGATACGTGCAAACCGAGGGAACTTCACCATGACTGAGTAACATCTGAATTCACAGGAGACGAGCTGATATCTAATGGAAATTACGGTTTATCTTAAATGAAACTGAAACTGAAACAGTATACTGATTTTTACATCAAATGTTCAAACTGAAGAAAAGTAAATTTTCTATTGGAAGGGAATTAAATCTATGATTAATAATTGTTAAAAAACATTTCAACCTTTCAAAAGTTCAACTTTGCCAAGTTGAAATATGCTGCGTTCTGTTAACGGGTGGTTACACATATGTTCTCAAAATTCTAGATCATTGTTTTTAAATATCAATGTATATGTATTCTCACTCCTGACAATTTCATAAATGTAAGCCGTATCAGATTGAAAAGTAATTATGATCTTTGAAATCTGATAAACTTTGATACTGCCAGGTTTAAAATGGATGAACAAGAATGTAAAGAGAAAAGGTTCTCTAATAAACTTCCGCACCATCGCCTTAATTTTAAGTAAAAATAATTGTAAGATTATCCCCAACGGATAATACTCGGATGGTATCATGACTACCTAGTTCGAAAACAACATGACATTGTTTAATTGCCACCTGCAGTCTTCATTTTCTTGAGTAAAATAATGGCTGTTTACGTCGGATTAAAGTTCATATGCCTTAGGCTTAAAAGTTTCTTAAAATGGAAAAAAGTGGTGCTTATTTAAATAACTTCCACATAACCTTTTACATTCCATACTCCGTTCATAGCTTATGTCTATAAATATAAGACTATGACCATACTGTAAGTTCGCCACTCATATGAGAAGAAATGCCTACAACAATTATTATCTACGTTTGTTCTCGGCACCTAAGAAATTTTAAACTTGGAAACCAATTTTTCTTTTGCTACACTTTCTGGAAAGTGGGACATTTTACCAAATTTTACTGTAATTACTTCTTCACTTCAACAACACTTTTGCCTTCTCTTGTCTATGTTTTTTTATGAAATGACTATCTAATATTGTAACGTAAATACCCATTACGATTTTTTATTGTAAAAACATAATCTTATTTCATTATCATAAACTTTAATCATGAATATCACAAAATAATAACAGTTACCCTGGAATGGACTAAGGGTTTCCTAATTAACTATAGTTTGTTTTTTAATGTCCATTTCTTAAAGTAAACGCTTATATTGTCCGCCATTTTGTACCAAAACCTTTGCACAGCTACTGGCATAATAAACCCACAGAATCATTTCATGTCCAAACAATTATTACACTGAATGACATGCGAGCAACCTACTTGTAAAAACGCTTATTCGAATTTCTAAGTTAGTGATATAGGGAGTTCCAATATTACTGAGGGTTAATTACAGACAGTCAGTAAGATTTAACAGAGGCGATCTTAACTTAAACATGTCTTAGGTAACCTCTCTACAGGTTCCTACATGGTAGGGTGTAGGTTCACATATGACGCCAGGACTGCTTAATTACCAAGTCTGTGACGCACGAAAGGATTTTCGGACAGTCTTTCCTTAAGATATTGTAGCAAGCCCAGTATTGTTAATGTTACATGGATGACAGCTTTTGTTTGTTTAATCTGTAGCCGGAATGGAGATAGGAGTCGCCGGTTTAATTTACTAGACATGCTTGTCATGTGGTGTGGGATCGATACCTTTTTGTACCCTTCAGAACACAAATAATAATTATTGTTATGGCGTTTACATTACGGATGTTTTTGCGGAGACTACATCAGTACGCACTCAATCAAGTGTTTTTTTTTTTTTTTTTCGTCTCAAGTCATTCTTTCGCTTTCTTTCTTTCTGCCTATCTGTATTTCTCACTCTCACATACTTCCCTCTCCCTTTTCTCTCTCTCATCCTTTAATCGTCATGTTTCCTGGAAAATCAATAACGGAATTTTGATTTTATTGTATACATTTTACATATAAATATTGATCATGATGGGAGAGATATGTTTCTAAAACAATTTAATATACTTTATAATTTTATACTAAAGATGCAGCTTAACAATATTGGACTTGCAGGTTGTAAACCCCACTTTACTTCTTGATAAGCTGAACCAAAGGAGGTTATTCGATCTCCCGGGTTTGTTTGTGCGTTTGTCTTCTGAAGCTCTAAGTTAATTGCCACCAACTTTTGTCGAATGATTTGTTAAAAGCAAAGATTGACTTTTTTTAAGATGGATCGTCTGACTATCTAAAAACATCTGAAAAAAAAATATAAATCGACCTGACCAAACATTCGATACCTTATTCTACTGACTAAGGCCAAGTTTCTATAAAAATGAATAAATCTTATTTAGATATGCGGGAACAAGCAAAGTACGTTGCAGAAACCCGTTTACAGCTGTTGAGTATATCATAGTCTTTGGAAAAGGCTTGTTTTTTTAGTATAAGCGTAAGAGGCAAGCGTGAAAAAAAGATACACTGGAGACAACACAAGAATGCACGCTTGCGCTTTACTGCCCAACCTTGTTCCAAATGTATTCTTTCTTTAATATTTATTTGTTATTTGAATTTAATAACAAAAAAGGAAGGGAGGGCCAAGGGTTTATTGATAAATTATTGATGATGACTGTTTAAAGCATCGGAGGATATATATTATATATATATATATATATATATATATATATATATATATATATATATATATATATATATACATATATACGATCACTGTTAATGTGTAATTTCTCGGTATAGAAAAGTACCAAATATGTCATGAGTTATTACACATTAAGACACTCATACAAATACAAATATATTTATTTATATAGCTCAATATAAAAAATAAGAGACTCTCCTCAGGGGCTCGTTAAAATTACATGATTGTTAAGAAGCAGAAAATAATTAGGACCAGCTAGAGGCGTCGATCATATGACTAAACAAAGAGCATTATTGTCTTAAAAGGAATCACTAAGGAGACTTGACATTCACGCCTTATTCAGTAACCTTGGTTCAACCTGTTCCTTCTACTCCTTGTCAATAGATTGATATCGAATCTATTCTCCCTCCCACCAAGGCTAATATCTGTTCGTTCTTGAATATAAAATGGTTTTGATTACCATTTCTTATAATATATGGCATATAACAAGCTGAGGGGTTAAAGTTCGTATGTATGACGTGACTGGTGTCAGTTTTCTTTGAAGACAAAAAAAACCATTGTTGAAATTATTCTTCAGGTTCGCTATGGCTGATGATGACAGGAAATGCCTCTAGCTAATAAATGACATGTGACAAAAGACTGCTTTACTCCATATAGAGCAACAAAAGAAGCCGATTAAAGCTTATGATAATACATGTAGCTATGGTATCACGAACCATCCTTTCAGCACAGGTGGTCTGAAGGCCATAAAGGGGGCCTTCACATGTCCAACAGGAAGACCGTCCAACGTCTATGCGAGATGAAAAGGGCATTTTCGGCAGGAATACGGCCGGTGTTTGCTCGATCACTGTGGGCTCCGCCGCGATGTTTAGGGGTCGGCCCACGATCGCAGGACACTGAAACCTGTTCTTAATTCAGCGATTTTCCAATGGCGATTTTCGAGTTCACAAACAGGTAGATCGCTCGAACATCTGCAAACATGCAAGAGTTATTCGGGCAGCAATCCGACAAAACGAATGTTTGCTTTAAAATCCGGACGTAGGTCGACATTGCTGCCCGGCTGCCGCATGGGTTTCCTTCATTACTCGAACGACCCCCCTCCCGTATTACGCCCGACTTATACAAGGTCGAACGTGCTGCGAACGCGCTAAGTGCTGGTGTCGGACCGCCGTCGGGCGGCTACTTCGGCCCCCGGCCGGGCTTCTCCTGTCAACTCAGCTTTCAGCACATGCCCCGATGAAGCGGACACAGGCTCTCGTGCCACCTTATTCTTAGAAATGGGTTTCTTTGCTCCCTTGGTCTTCTTTGGCGGCTTCTTAGCTAGCCACATTTACTAAGTAGTTGTGCAGTGCCCTTTACTCTGTCATACTTAAGAAATATGATGTGACAAACTTTTTACATGCCATATTAATACTCTAGGGGCGGCCGTCGGACGACGGCGGGCATCGACAGACCAAATGACCGTCGACAGCAACTCGGACGGCGCCTGCCATTATGCCTGGCGGCCTACGCCCGACTACGTTTTGCTTACTATCGGCCACATATTTTATCATCGTTGTTCAATGGGCACCGCCCGATCCCCGTCCGATATGTGACAGGATATATTTTAAGTGTTTGTTACGCTCAACTTCCTGGCGGGCTTGGAATTCGGCGACTTTCTGGCGATCCTCAAACTCGGCCGGATGCACTGGATACATGAAGGAGGAACGAACGGTCAAACGATATCACTGAGATAAACTTTTCAAGGTGTAACCCATCAAGGTTGAGCACTCTGTAGGCTTGGTATGATGGCAGTTTACGATTAACGGCAGTTCGTTACATTCACAAATACAAATACCTTTCGACGGTTATCAGTGTTTTGACCCAGCAGGTGCCTGCGTGCCTAGTAAACACCTGGTAAATAGAAATTGTGAGTGAGCGTGATCTGTTACCTATTCAAGTAGTTCCTATAGATTGCATATACTTAAGGTATCATTATTACTTGAACCCCCCATATCTTAATTCAATTTAAAAGTGTTATTGATTCACAAAAGCCTCATAAAGTGTGCATTGTTTTTAACTTGATACCCTGATCATTCTGATCTATACATATTTCTGAATATTTACTCCTTTTCACATGATTTTGTGATATATTTTTTGACAGAACACTGGGCGGCCCCGAAATGTTCACAAAATTTGTAACCTCGAATTTCTTTTAATATGCCATGTTCAGAGATGCTTTAAGGTATCAGTTTTTATTGGTATTTTGCTTTCACTTCTGCAGCGAAGACGTTTATATTAAAGGTTGAACTATCACCAGTTAATCCCAAATCAGTAGGTACTCTTTATATCTTAGCTTTACCTATAGTATGAAATAAAATGAATGGATTCTGAATAAAAGTATGACAATAAACTATATATATATATATATATATATATATATTAATGGAACATGAATACACATAAAAGTCGGTTCATTGCCGATGGGAATCGAACCCATGACCTTACGATTGCCGGTCGCTGCTCTATCCACTGAGCTACAGCAGGTCCCCGACCCTTCTCTGCATTTGTACTTTTTAAAGAAGCAGCGAAATGACGTCACGGTAGTGACGTCAGAGTACTATCCACTACATGTGTTGGAACAGCAACTTCGCATGCAGCAGGGAGAACTGGTGGCCTCATATGGTGTGCCGCACAAGAGTATTCATGTTCTATTTCTTCGTACAACGAACCACCATGGCTATTCATTCATCTCTCTCTCTCTCTCTCTCTCTCTCTCTCTCTCTCTCTCTCTCTCTCAATTTAATGGTAATGTTTCCTGAGAATGCATAAATGACTTTATATATATATATATATATATATATATAACACAATATTTACAAACTCAAAAGAACCGAGTGTTTTTTATAGCCTGAAAATAAATTATCGACTTTATTTACTATAGAGCATTAAAATGGTCTTTTAGTCCCTAATAGGTGAAAAAACTTTATTTTTTTTATTCAAAAATCCGGGATTACAATTGCTTAATTAGTCTCTGGCCTGTCTCTCTTGGAAGGACAGGTAGCGTATCACTCTGATCAAACCGATGTTGGTCGTCCCAGGTTACGTATGGTTTACTGGCAGTCTGCAGATTAGACAGAAAGACGATTGCATACAAGAATGAATAGTAAAATATGGATATATCTATTAATTAAAGAGTACTCTCAAGACCAAACAAACTGGCCATAGGGTAATTAAAAACTGGTATTTTGGTACAACAGCATTTTATACTTTACTAATTGTTTCCATGTATAATATGCAGAATTGTGATCAATGCATATTAAAATGCAAACTTTATAAATTGTCGCATTAAACATGTCTGCATACATATTATCTTTTTCATTCAAACTTATTACGGTTGGGAAAAAACTAACAGCATTTCCTTACATTAAATAGTCTTGTTGTATATTGGCTGGAGAATGGATTAACTGGATCAGGCTGAAAACCCGGGCATTCTTATTATACTGGAACAGCAAACTGTACGAAAACGGGCACAATTTATTTGCGGTTCTTAAAGCAATTTTCCTATTTTTTCGGTTTCGGTGGAATCTTGACAGTTTGTTGGGATTTTGTTTATGAAGATCCATTATCACATGAAAGGTTATATATATACAATCTGAGCCTAAAAGAATCTTTTTATTCCAAAGTAGATTCCAAAGAATCTGCCAAGCTTAAGGGTTGCCTGGAAAATGTGCTATTAAAATAATTAACCACAGACAGTCAGACCGTACATCTTCCACATAGTTCATCTTAGTGGATGTTGTGTTTGAATGTACATGCGTTAACGGCTATTTGTGCCAACGGCTGGGGTACCAGACCTTGGAAGAAGCCTACATCGATCCACTTTCCTATGAATTTCCTTTTATTATTTTAATACGGCCTGATCGTTTTAACTTTCGACAAACGGCATGATAGAGTGTTATTCGTTTCTTTGTCGAAGAGTGCGTTTATTTTTCTGACTATGGTAAAGGCAAATTATTAATATTTGGTTACATTGGATCATATCACACTAAAATCAGTCAGGACAAAAAAAAGAATCTGACAGAAATCAATTAATAACTGCCACGAACTATTTAATTATGACTGGTAAATTTTGAGCAAAGGTTAATACATAAGCTCCAACATCTCAATGCTTATTGTTAGGTTACCTTGCAATGTTTATTTTATTTAGCTCCGTTTTGCAGTTACTTTGGATGGACAGGAGACAGGTGGTCAATTTTTATTTCTTTCCAAGCAATTGTTATATTAATCTTGCTAACTTGAGTAATATATTTCATTTTGCATTTCATCACAGGACTGAAGATATGCAATTTACTTGCACTTTCACAACTGACACAACACTATGTTTAAACCGGCTTAGCCTAAAGAAGTATTCAGGATGATTGCAGACGACTGAAATTTCCCACCACAAGTTGTCTAATTTTAATAGAATATTGACTCCGACGCCAATATCCCCGTCAGTAGGGCATGGATTGCCTTGAAATTTGCAATGCGTACTGTCCCTGTACATTTTAGAGTTGTAATGGGGCGTGTGACGTTGAATGTAACGTTTATTTCTTATTACAAAAGTTATAAAAAGTTATTTATTAAGAGATACATCTTCTGGAATAGCCTTAAAGGAACCCTGAAGTGTTATTACACTGGGACAAACAAAATCCGATTAATGCCTCGCTTTTTCTTATAACCAACTCTGAATAATTTACTTTTCTTTTATCCATAGAGACCGAGATGAACGTATTGCATAATAGATTTACCTTACATTAGTCACAAAATCTGAAGGTACTTGGTAAATACGAAGATATAATTTCGTGTCGGATTCGTTCATCAGAAAGGAGCCAATTGATTTTCTTTTAAGGGGTGAACTTGTCTGAGTCTCTGGTATGTATCCATGTTTATTATCATAGTTAATATAAGCAAAGAAATTTTCAATTATTTATAATTGCAGACAACACAAACTACTAAAGCTGGTTGAGATACTTACGGTTAACAGATAATTGTTTAAAGAATAATACATTTTAACAGAAGTTTTTAATTCTTAACATTTTGGCTAACTATTCGCCTCCATTTAAATACTGACTGAATATTGTTATTCTTAATAGGTTCACCTACTGAAATCCGTATTTCTTTGAGACTCTTTTCGGCGGCCCATATTTCCTCATCTTCATAACTTGATGTACCCAGGGCGACTTCCCGCACCATGGCTATATAATGGTCCCTTGATGAGGCAAAACTCCGAAAAAAACATCAGAAGTCGCATTATGTCGTAAGTGGCCTAGAGAACAGTCAACCAGCTCTTCCAAGAATTATATCGATTTCCCGTATGAATACACTTTTGTGCTCAAAACCTGGAGTAAGGAGGTCAATATGCAGAGCTTATTATCAAGGCAATTTCATAGGCAATTTCGTTAATGCATAAAGGAATGGTTACTCTTGCTTTCCATTGTAAAAAATGTCAGTTTGCCTTCAAGGCGTGTAATAACTTTGTCGAAACATCAGTCCATATCAATGTCGAATTCATGCCTCTTCAGGACATAGCACTTTGCTTCTAATGTAATAGCAGGGTTTATCACAAGGCATTATCTTTCCCCCTTCCTGACTATAAATCTAAAATGCCTTATGTATTGAACCTGGAATGGTGAATGCGTGTTGAAAGAGTTCATATATGCAAGCGGAGCAACATGCTAATGTTCCATGTGTGGCTCTGAGATTCCATGTGGAGTCGGCAAAAATTGTACCGACTCCTTTTGACGAAAACATAAACCGATTGCCGCGTTCGCGAATAAGAAACCTTACTTTATTAATTCAGTCAATGACAATTTGTTTCCGCATTTTGCATGCCATAGCCATAATCTTTGCTTAAGGGGCCATGTGAGTAAAGAGAAAAAGCTCTCTAATAAACTGCCGCATCATCCACTATATTTAAGCAAAAATAATGGTTAGATTATCCCCAACGTATAATACTCGGATAGTATCATGTAAACATATTTCGAAACAACACGGCATTGTTGTAATGCCGCTAGCATTCTTCATTTTCTTGAGTATAATAATGGCCGTTTACGTCTTAGTCGATTTTATGTTGATATGGCCTAGGCTTGATGACTTCTGACGGAGGGAAAATGTGGTGCCCAAATATGTAACTCCCACATAACCTTTAACTTCCCGTACCCCGTTCAGTCAAAATTGATTGTTTCTATTTATCTGCCTCTATGACGATTCCGTAAGTTATCCTCTCATATGGGAAGAAATGCTTACAACAATTGCCTATCTAACGTATGTTTTCGGCATCTTACAATCTTTTCTCCTGAGAAACCTTGGTTTCCTACATTTTCCGAAAAAGGGGTATTTTACGTAATGCCACTGCAATCACTTCTTCACTTCACAACACTTATGCCTTTTCTTGTCTGTTACCTTTTATTAAGTTATTATCTAATATTGTATATAATTTAATTACCCATGTTCATTGTTGTAAAAACGTAATTTCATTTTATCACCCTATACTTAAATCTTGAATATCACAAAAAATAATAATAGTTACTCTTGAAGGAACAAATGGTTTCCTCATAAACTGCAGCTTCGAAAATATCTAATCCATACAGTAAATACACTTTTTGGTCATTATGCCTGCCATTTGTATACAAAACCTTGCCCTAAGAAAACCTTTTACTTATCATTATGTGTATATATATATATATATATATATATATATATATGTATATATATATATATATATATATATAATTATTTTATAATATCAAACATCAATATCTCACATGAAAGTAATATTTAATCATAATCACGAAGATATAGATTTAAAGCTTTAGTATAAAGAGAACATTGTATTTGACACTGGGAAATATTCATCAGCCAGGCCAAAATCTATATGGACATAATAAAAGACAAGCATAATAATATGCATAATAAGCCAACAGATTCATAACATGTCCAATTGATAATTCTCAGTTATTATATAAGGTGTTCCAAACTTTTCGAGGTCAATTACAGATAGTCCTGTGAATTCAACAGAAGTGATCGTAACTTAAACATGTCTTTGGTAACTTTTAGTACCGGCTCCTACAAGGAAGGGGTGAGTTTCACATATAACGGCAGGACTGCTTTATAACCACGTCTGTGACGCACGAAAGAATTATTGGACGGTCTTTCCCTAAGATCTTGTAACAGGCACAATATAGAGAATGTTATATGGTTGACACCTTTTGTTTGTTTTATCTTTAGCCGGAATGGAGACAGGAGTCGCCGGTTTAATTTACTAGACATGCTTGTCCCGTGGTGTTGGATCGATACCTTTTTGTACCCTTCAGAACACTAATGATAATTCCTATAATGGCGTTTACTTACCGATATTTTTGCAGAGACTACATCAGTACGCTCTACAAACTTTTTTTCGGCTCGAGTTATTCATTCTCTTTTTTTACATTCTGTCTCTCTCACTTTCATGCACACACACACACACACACACTCTCTCTCTCTCTCTTTCTCTCTCTCCCTCAATTTAATCGTAATGTTTCCGGAAAAAATGCATAACGGACTTTTTATTTTATTGTATACATTTTACGTATAAATGACCTAACGATTTACTGTCTGAAATATAAATATTTATCAGGATGGGAAACATATGTTTCTAATTCAGTTTAACACCCTTTATAGTTTTATACTAAATTTACAGCTATGTAAACCCCCGCTTCATTTCTTGATTAGCTGAACCAAAAAAAAAGGTGAAAGGAGGTTATGTGATCTCCCGGGTTTGTTGTACAATTATCTCCTAAGGTTCGACCTGAATTTCGACCAACTTTTGTTGAATGATATAGTAAAAGCGAAGATCCGTTTTCTAGATATTAAACATCTGACCGAATATTTGATACCTTATTCCTCTGACTAAGGCCCGGGTTCTAAATAAATAAATATAATTTATTAAGATTGGCGTAAACAAGCAAAGTACCTAGCAACAAACCGCTTACAGCGGTTGAGGAAATCGTGGTCGTCAATGTGATTTTGTTAAGTTACTATGAGGTCATAATAGAGTTGTTTTACGAAACAAGAAGAGGTAAGTGTTAAAAGAGATACCCTGGAGGCCCACATGAATTGCACGATTGCGCTTTACTGTTCATCCTTGTTCCAAATTTGATCGTTCGTCAATATTTATTTGAATTTAAAAATAAAAAAGGGGGAGCTGCCAAGGGTTTATTGACGCAATATGGATGATGACTATTTTAAGCATTCGCGGATATATATCTATATTAATAAAACTAAATATTTAGTTATATAGTAAATAGCTCTGCTTAAAAATATTATCGTTAAAGAGATAGAAAGCAGAAAATAAGTAGGATTAGCTAAGACATAATTAACGTTGATCATATGACGAAGTGCAGAGCATTTTTGTCTTCATAAAGGAAATCGCTAAGGCCATCAAAAATATAAATAAAAGGAATGGTTCTTAGGCACCGCCCGCGACATTGCTTTAAATAAGATAAAATCATATAAATTTGATAAAATTTCCTCTGTTATGCAATGCTTTCACTTGTTTTGCAAAAAACAATCTGTTATTATCATGATTTTTCCTTATCATTTAACATTTAATCGAAAAATACAAAAAAAAAATAATAAAATCCGTCCGCATTGATTTATGAAAAAGTGTCCTAGAACCAAACCTTAATTTTTTTTTGCTGATGGGCATAGACTTTCCCTTCCGGTGTCGCCTTATTTCATAACCTTTGCCAGAGCTTAGGTCCTTCTAAAGAGCTTGATGTCTATCTAATCGGCCTCCCACAAAGGCCAGATTCGGTTTCTACTTAAATATCAACGGGATTAGATTGCCATGTCTAATAATCCGCAGGATATACAAAGCCGAGGGGTTCAAGTTCTCATGTATGACGCGATTGGTGTCAGGTCTCTTTGAAGACAACAGACCTGTGTAGAAATGATTCATCAGATTAGCCATCGCTAATGATGATAGGAAATGCCTTTATCTTATAAATGATATATGATAAAAGACTTCTTTACTCCATATGGAGCAACAAAATAAGCTCATTAAGGCCTGTGAAAATACATGCAGCTATGATCTCCCGTACCATCCTTTCACTACAGGTTGTCTTCACATAACAAAATAACTTGATGTTTTTTGCCCCTCCCATTTGTTTTCAATTCACAAAAAGAATATATTAAAGTTTTTGAAATTGGATTAAATTTTGGGTGGTCATATACACTATTTCATGAACTGGAGCAATGTGTTTGTATTATCTAGGTAAACTTGCAAAATTCCACGTATTGTTTCTCGACCGGTAAAAGAGCAGAACAAAATTTCGCCGGTTCTTTTCGGAGTATGTAAGACAATAGTTTGTGTGTGTGCCCAAGCTAGCGAGCCTAGCAAACCCCTCGTTTATATAAAATGTGAAGCGTGAGTTGTTACTCTTTCAATTAGTTCAGAATCGAAATTGAGTTCAATTTAGATGGTATATCCTTAACGTATCTTTATTGTTTGAGCCCCTACGTCATACTGAAATTCAAACTTTTTTTAATTCACATAAGACCGCATTAAGTGTGTATTATTTCAAACTTGGTACCCTGATCTTTCTGATGGTATGCATTTTTTTTATATTTTTACTCATTTCCAAATGATTTTGTAACTTTTTTTCGGCAGAACACTGGACGAACCCAACATGTTCAGGAAAGTTGTAACCTTGAATTTCGTATTGTATGCTGTGAGACGCTTTACGGTATCAGGTTTTATTGGTATGTTGTTTTCACTTTACAGTAAATAGAGATAGAGTCCACTTATGTTACAGGGTGAACTAAAACTGCTTTACTGCATATGTAGCAACAAAAGAAGCCCATTAAGGCCTATGAAAATACATGTAGCCATGATCTCACTAATCAATTTATTCACAAGAGGTGGCCTGAAGGCCATAACAAAATAACTTAATGCCTTACTTAATGCCATTTTTTCTTTTTCTCAATGCACAAAAAAAAAATATATTAAAGCTGTAGAGCGAAGCAGTGTTTGTATTCTTAGGTAAACTTGCAAAATGTCACGTATTGGTTATCGACCGGTAAAAAAACAGAAAAAAATCGCCGGCTCGATAGAATGTTCTATGTTTCCAGAGTACGAGAGACAATAATGTGTGTGTGGCCTAACTGCGGTAAGTCCTGTTAAACGGTCAATCAAAATCAATGAGGAAAATTCTTCAAGGTTGTAAATTTAACCCATAAAGGGTGAGCGCTCTGTAGGCCTAGTATGCAGGCAGTTTGCAAAACTAGTTCTGTTTACATATACAAACACCTAACGACGGTTCTCAGTGTTTGGACTAAGCAGGTTCTGAAGCCAGCTTGACTAGTAAACACCTGATTTATCTAAAATGTGAGGAAGCGTGAGCTTTTGCCCTTTCATTTAATTCATAATCGAAATTGAATTCAGTATAGATGTCATATACTCTTTGTATCATAATTGTTTGAATCCCCTATAACTTTATTCAATTCAAAAGTGTTTTAACTTTCACATAACACCATAAAGTATTAACTATAAACTGGATTCCATGATCTTTCAGATGGTATATAAATTTTGATGTTACCGCTCTTTTTCACGTGATTTTGTAACAGTTTTCCGGCGAAACACTAGACGAACCCAAATGTTCACTAAATTTGTAACCTTGCATTTCATACTTTATGCTGTGTTCAGAGATATGTTCAGAGATGGTTTAGGGTATCAAGTGTTATTGGTGTGTTGCTTTCACTTCTGCGGTCAAGAGAGATGGAGGCCATTTATATCAAATGAATGACTATAACCTTTTTATCTCAAGTTAGTGAATATATAGTTTTTATATCTTACTCTTAACCTTATATATGGACTAAAATGAATAGATTATGAATAAAAGCATGAAAACATTGTTATATCAATATAGTTTACAGAAATAATGTTAAGCATTATTATTATACATATATATATATATATATATATATAGATATAGATATAGATGTATGAATAGCCATGCTGGTTCATTGTTTTATAGATTGCCTTCATCGATTAATTTTCCTGTAAATTTCCTTTCAGTATTTTTATATGGTCTGATCTTTTTAACTTTGGACATACGGCTATGCACAGTGTTTAACCTGAATTATTCGCAACCATTGTCGGAGAAGGCGTGTTATTTTTCTTGCTTGGGTCAAGGCAAATTTTAATATAAGGTTACATTGGATCATATAACATTTAAATCAGTCAGAACAAAATTTTTCTTGCTAGGGTCAAGGCAAATTTTAATATAAGGTTACATTGGATCATATAACATTTAAATCAGTCAGAACAAAAAAAAAACTGACTTAAATCCTTTCTTAAGTCTTACGAACTATTTAAATATTAATGGTCAATGTTAAGCAAAGTTAGTACATAAGCTCTAACATCACAATTTTTATTGTTAAGTTACCTTCCAATGTTTAATCTATGTAGCTCCTAGGCAGTTACGATTTGAGGGGCAGGCGACAGGCGGTTCCATTTTTTTCTTATTTCCGAGCAATTGTTACATTAATCTTGCAAACATGAGTACTATTTTTCATTTTGCATTTCATTACAGGACTGAAGATATGTAATTCCTTTGCATTTTCACATCTGACACAACACTATGTTTAAACCGACTCAGCTCAAACAAGTATTCAGGATAGTTGCAGATGACTAAAAATTCCCATCTAAAGTTGTCCCATTTTAATAGAATATTGACTTAGGCGCCAATTTCACCGTCATCAGGGCGTTGATTGCCTTAACATTTGCAATGCGTACTGATAGTTTAAAATTGATTTGGGGCGTGTGACGTTGGATGTAACGTTTATTCCTTATTACAACAGTTATAAATAGTTTTTATTAAGTGATACATTTCTGTGGATCACGCTTAAAGAAACACTGAAATGTTCTCAATATTCTTGTATAACATTTAAACAAATAAAGCCGATTAATGCCTCATTTTTTTCTTAAAATCATCTCTGAATAATTTTCTTTTATCCAAAGAAACCAAAAAATGAACGTATTGCATTATAGATTTACCTAACACTAGTACAACATCTGAATGTACCTGGTGACGACGAAGAAATAATGTTGTGTCGGATTCGTTCCATCAGATAGGAGCCAATTGATTTTCTTTGGGGGGTTAACTTGTCTCAGTCTCCGGCATGTGTCCATGTTTATTCCTACAGTTAAGACAAACAAAGAGAGTTCATTTATTTATAATTGCAGGCAACACAAGGCTACCAAAGCTATTTCAGATAATAATGGTTAACAAATAATTGTTTAAAGATTAATACATTTTAACGGAAGTTTTTAATTTGTAACTTTTTGGTTAAGTTATTCGCCTCCATTTTATTACTGACTTAATACTATTATTCTTAATATGTTCACCTACTGAATTCGATATCTGTCTGAGACTCTTTTCATTGGCCCATATTTCCTCATCTTCATAACTTGATGTACCCAGGGCGATTTCCCGCGCCATGGCTATATAATCGTCCCTAGATGAGGCAAAACTCCGGGGAACACCCAAAGTCGCATAATGTCGTAAGTGGCCTAGAGCACAATCAACCAGCTCTTTCATAAATTACATCGATATTCCGTATGAAATTGAAAACAGTTTTGTGCTCAAAACCTGGAGCAAAGAGGTCAATATGCAGAGTTTATTATTAAGGTTTAGCGGAAATCGAAAACACAGAGACTTGCTTGACTGATCCAATAAACGCGTTACGTGATCAGAGCTATGGATACTCCTCGATTTTGTTTTGCACTCAACCTTTAAGTGCACATTTGTCATTACATCCGTTTGATGTGTTAATTATCCAGTCCCTGTAAAGAACATAAATATAAAGCAAGGAATATATGCATGTATTAAAATAAATACACTTGGACACATTTGACTACCTTACATTAAAAAAATATTTCAAAGGAAAATCTTTTTCGATACAGTATGGTACCTACGTAAAATTTGAATTAATAATAAAACATTACACAATTATTACTTATATTTCCAAGGACAATCTTTCTCGATACAACATGGTAGCTACTTAGCATTCGAAGTTATAAAAATAGCATAACACAATTATTTATATATTTACCTCTGCTGTTATATAGAATACACAGTAAATAAATAAAAAAAAGATCCCTGTCTTTCCACGCAGGATACATCGGAACACAAACAAATGCTATAGTGTGTTAATTTTCCTCATTGTCATTACAGTACAAAATATATAAAGCTAATACTCATGCAATGGATGACTCTAGTTTATTCATGTCTTAAGTTAAAAGCTCCCTCCCTATTTCTGTTTACACGTTAGACATAAGAATTTTGAAATGCAATCAGATCAGTCCGGAAACTAATTTTTACCCTTTTTCGTCATACATTTCTGTTTGATTTCTCCATAAAAAGTACCCCTTACATAAGTGAATGGTCCTATGTAATGGAACTTCCCATTCGGTAGAGACATTTGACATTTACTTAGTAAAGTGTAATCTGGCTCGCTGGGGCTATTGTTGTCAGTGTTCGCAGTAAGGTCTCCGGTCTGACTAATTATAGGCAATTTCTCTAATGCATAATGGAATGGTTACTCTTGCTTTCCATTGTAAAAGTGTCAATGTGCCTTCAAGGCGTGTAACAACTTTGTCGGAAACATCAGTCCATATCAATGTCAAATTCATGCCTCTTCAGGATATAGCACATTGCTTCTAATGCAATGGCAGGGTTCATAAGAAGGCATTATCTTTTCCCCTCTCTGACTCTTAATCTAAGATGCCTTTTGTTTTGAACCTGGAATGGGGATTGCGTGTTGAGAGAGTTCATATATACAAGCGGAGGAACATGCTTATGTTCCATGTGTGGCTCTGAGATTCCATGTGGAGTCGGCAAAAAAATGTACCGACTCGTTTTGACGAAAACACACCGCTTGCCGCGTTCGCGCATAAGGAACCTCCCTTTATTAATTTAGTCAATACCGATTTGTATCCGTATTCCGCATGCCATAGCCATAATCTTTGCCTAAGGAGCCTTAGCTTAAGACGTACATCATTCAACATTAAATTAAATCTGCGTGTGCAATGTTGACTGTAAATATCATTGTGCTTCATTTAATAAATATACTAAATTTTGGATCTATACTTGTACTTTTAAATTTCAAACACCCATGTCAAAAATTGTTTCACATTTTTATTCTTTCAACATTATTAACACGTATGAAGGTAGAAGATAAATTTTTTTGAAACTGGAAATTATTGTGACAATATATAGTTCCTGATGTCTTTTGAAGTCGCGGGAATAATACTTTACCTATTTCTTACATGGGTACATCTGTGCCGTTTAATGGATGTTATGGGACATGAGCATTGATTAATATCCTTTTTATCTTACCATGTCATATAGTATTAACTACATTTTGCACCGGTGCTTTCACTATCAGAGAACAAAGTCGTTCGGGTTTCTGCTCTGGTTTTATTCACATTTCTTCAGCCATCCAAAATATCTCAAATGCAAGCTCATAATGTATAAATAATGTATCATTGTAGTTTTTATATCAAAAGGCTGAGCCTTCATCTTAAGCAGATGAATTGAACGGTAAGCTTACCAGCAAAATAGTTCTTTACGTGTCTTTCAAAGCAAATATCCAAAATGTCCGTTTTGCCTCAGGAACAGTGTTCATAAATCATATATTTTATCCGCAAATGCAGTTCTTTTGCAGAGCAGAAGCCCCTGTGCGTGGACATCTAGGGAAATGACTATGAATAATAATAATAAAACGTCAAGGGAATCGCACAGATAACTAGTAACCATGTGATGGCTAATTGGAAACACGATATTATTGTGCTGTTTGGCGGCTGGATCTTTTTAACCAATAAGAATGGAATCCTCAAGTGCTTTTGTAGTGACATGCGTAATGGGTAGTCCATAGAATGTCCCTGACGTCAACTATGGTTTTAACACTCCATAAAAAAATTATGCGATTTAACCCTATTTCCATTGATTATATTCAGTGAAAATATGTACACAATAGTACGCATCTCTGGTGCATTATATAGGAACCGTCGCCAAATGCAAGGTGTCTACCGGACTATTCATGCTTCATTTCTCTCTGGACAAATAAATCAGTTATTAATTTAACAGGTGCTTCATGCTTTCCATATGGGTATTTAAATTACTGACCTTTCGACATACGACATCATTTGAATACCCTTATGTTACAACAATCGGGATTTTTTATTCAATTTCATTTCTAAGAGTAACAGATCGTTTTGGCCTTTAATCCCAATTGCCACTTTGGTGGGCCGGCGACGCAATTGACTTAGAAAACCTTTGCTTCGCTGTGGGCGGTTAGATCTATATAAACCATAGAAATGAGATTCCCCCTTTTTTCCGAGAATGAAGACATTATGTACAATGTTTAAGTTCCCCCAAAAGGCTGATCAGAAACTTTACTCAAAACCTGAAAAGCTAAGGCCTCTTTATCAAAACCCATGAACGCATACAAAACCTTTTTTTAAAGTAGAACTACTGACTCTTCAATATTCATATGCATATCCATTCAACCGACAATAGCACAGTAGGTACGATATTACGATAATTGTTCTGTTTTATGCATGCTTTAAACAGTTATTACAATCAATTTACAGACAACCTTGATCTTTTTAAGCCTATGGTTCCTATATACAGGGGAACAAAACTTTACGACCACTCCAAGAGATTAACAAAACCCACAGTTACGATTAATGTCTTGGTCATATATTTTGATAACGTTTTTTCAGTGTTAACTGGCTTCAGAATTACCGGCATGTTTCTGGGCCAAAATGCTATTCGAGAATTGCAAATGATTGTATTAACATTAGCCAAGAGTCACCATGCCGAGTTGTGCCTTCACCATGCCGGTATGGCCTTAATGCAAGACCAATAGGGGCAACACTCCTATCTATTCCACTCCAGCTGGTGGATTCTCAGAGCAGTTTATTAACATTTCCCAGATTTCTGTTACTTAGATAGTTTTAATGCAGAATTTCGTGTTCTTACTTTTATTTTTATCTGTTAATTTTTCATCCAATTTCTTTTATATTTACAAATGATGTACCCTACCATGGTTTGACGAATTTGAACAAGCGTCAGTAACCTTTACTCCTTTTTCAAAGTCAAAAGGGTAAAAAAGTGCGACGTTTTCGGATTTTAAATGTCAATTTTCTTCAAAAGTATAAGGGTTAGAGTAAAATAAATAAAACATCGCCTATAATATCCGATTCCCAACATTCCTGGGGGTACCGTTTCGAAATCACTCTTGCGGAACCATATGGGATAGGTGATATGTTAAACAGAATATAGTTGTTTATAATTTGTTATAAGTTAGCAAAAATATCAGTGGTAGATTCAGTGATAGGGGGGGGGGATCCGTGACTCTCCCCTGGCAATAACAAGAAGTCTAGTTCATTTGCATTCAACCCATGCCAAGTGACCAGTCAGTCATAAGCGGATAGACACACCCTTGTGGTGACGCCTTTGGCCGAATCAGTCATTGATCAGCCTACCCTGGTTTATGATGCCAGCCAAACAAACCTGTCTATACTAAGTACAACCAGTATGAAAAACAAAATATAAGATGATAAGCTACCGTCCGAGAAAATAGAAAATATAGAGGTCGGTAGTTTTGAATTTTATCAGAAGATAACACAAACTATTGTTTTTGTTTTTTTTTCCTCTTTTTTCTTGTTATAACTTATATTATATAAATATGGATTATATGGTTCATGAGCCGTCATTTAACGGAATCAGATGGAATCTAATTTAACTTTAAAACACATGTTGGAACAAAAGGCAATTTTTTAATGGTAAAGTCATTTAAGATCATTGCTGCTTGGAGCATTAATCAACTTACGCGTTTAATTAGTCACAACCTTAATAACCATGTATGCTTCCATGTCACAAGATTTTATTGCATTAAGCTTTTTCAGTTAAATAATTATATAGACGCTGGGATGTAAATCGTGGTTTCAAATGAGAAATTCCTAGCTGATAGGTTTACTAGTTATGCCAAGCTGAACATGTTATTGACGATAATAATTTGGACCGGAAATGATCAATAATTCGGTAAAAGAACGGATCGAAATATTGGTTTATGCAACTTGGTTTTCACAAAGAAATGTCACATGATCTGCTTTCATACAGAGGGAATGATCATACTAATGTTTATTATCCTGCTACCAACTGAAAGAGTCCTAATGACTAAGTATGTAAATGAGGAAATTGCCATGACGCAAGCAGGTTATATTAATAAATTGCAAGATATTATTTTATGTCATCGCGAATATCTATGTGTTTACTGTTAATGATAAAGAATTATATAATCTATAAAGCTTTCATTGTCCTCATATTGTCTCTTATTTTAATGTCATAAGAAAGACTCGACTGTTATTACTAACTCTAAGAAGAGCCCATCTACACGCGTAAAATATCTGCAAACATACATTTAAATTGCTATAAAAATAATATAGAGATAAGGTCAGTGATATTATGTTTTGTGAAGTCGTCCACACCAAGTAAATCAAGTTTCAACTTTAATTTATATTAATTATATGAGTTTTAATTACTTTTTACAGAGAAAATTAAAGTACAGCTCTAAGAAACCTTCGCTTCTGTATAACTTCTTTTAAATATGGCAATATTATTTACATAACAGACTTGACTGAAACATTATACTTAATTGTACATAGGAAAGATGTCTACTGAATAGGAAATCAAACAGCACACCCCCTCAAAAAAAAAAAAAAAAAAAAATATCATGAATGAATATTATTTATCAAATGTTCAATAGAAGAAAATTCATTATTCTATTGGACGGGAATCAATCTACGAATAATTATGGTGTAAACATATTTCACCCTTTCGAAAGACCAGCATTCTCCTTTAGAGATATGCTGTTTACTATTAACTTGTGGTTTCATGTGTTCTCATAATTCTAGATCATTTTTTTCAAATATCAATCTTAATATATTCTCACTCCTGACAACTTCATCAATGTAAGCCGTATCAGATTGAAAAGTAATTATGATTTTTAAAATATGATATGCTTTAATTGCTGTTAGGTTGAATTTGGATAAACAAGTGAGTATAGAGAAAAAACTCTCTAATAAACTTCCGCACCATCCACTTTATTTAAGCAAGAATAATGGTAAGATTATCCCCAACGGATAATACTCGGATAGTATCATGTAAACCTAGTTCGAAACAACAGTAGCAGTCTTCATTTTCTTGAGTATAATAATGGCCGTTTACGTCTTAGTCGATTTTATGTTTATATGCTTTAGGCTTGGTGACTTCTGACGGAGGGAAAATGTGGTGCCCAATTATGTAACTCCCACATAACCTTTTACTTCTCGTACCCCCGTTCAGTCAAAATTGATTGTTTCTATTCATCTGCCTCTATGACGATTCCGTAAGTTATCCTCTCATATGGGAAGAAATGCTTATAACAATTTTCTATCTACCGTATGTTTTCGGCATCTAAGAAACTTTGTTACTTAGAAACCTTGGTTTCCTACAATTTCCAGAAAATCCGGTATTTTACGTAATGTCACTGTAATTACTTCTTTACTTCACAACACTTTTGCCTTTTCTTGCCTTTTGCCTTATATGAAATGACCATGTAATATTGTAATTTAAATACAGATAAGCCAGCCCGAAATCTTTAACAATACAAATACAAATACTTATACCTGCATAATAAGCCAAAAGGATATTACATGTCCAACTGATAATACTCAGTTACTGATATAGGGAGTTCTAATATTATTCGAGGTCAAATACAGATATGAATTCAACAGAAGTGATCGTAACCTCACCATGTCTTGGGTAACTTTTACTACGGGCTCCTACATGGAAGGGGGTAGTTTCAAATATGACGCGAGGACTGCTTTATTACCACGTCTGTGACGCACGAGAGGATTGTTGGACAGTTTTCCCTTAAAATCATGTATCAGGCACAATATTGTTAATGTAACATGGTTGACAGCTTTTGTTTGTTTTATCTTTAGCCGGAATGGAGATAGGAGTCGCCGGTTCAACTCACTAGACATGGTTGTCGTAGATGTGGGATCGATACCTTTTTGTATCCTTCAGAACACTAATGATAATTCATGTAATGACGTTTACATTACGGGTATGTCTGCAGTGACTACATCAGTAGGCATTTAACCAAGTGTCATTTTTTCGCTTTTTCTCATTCTGTCTCTTTATATCTCTCACTCTCATACACACACGCCCTCTATTTTCTCTCTCTCTCTCTCCATTCAATCGTAATGTTTCCTGGAAAATGCATAACAGACTATGATTTTATTGTGTTATTTTATACTAAATATACAGCTAAACGATATTGGCATGTTGTAAACCCCAACTTTACTTTTTGATCAGGTGAACCAAAAAAAAGGTCACTGGAGGTTATGTGATCTCAAGGGTTTGTCTGTGCGTTTTTGTCCTTAGGTTCTATATCAATTTCGACCAACTTCGGTTGTTTGATATATTAAAAGCGAAGATTTGTTCAATTTTTCTACTGACGACATTAAACATATAGAAAGAAACACATTTATCGACCTGGCCAAACATTTGAAACCTTATCCCTCTGACTAAGACCCAAGTTCTAAATAAATAAATATAATTTATTCAGATTTACGTGAACAAGAAAAGTACCAACAATTAGAAGATAGTTTGAAACTTTTAGAAGAACAATATACCAACACTCCTGATGATAGAATTATGGAAGATATAAAAGATAAAAAATCAGAAATTGAAAAAATAATTGAAGAAAAAACAGAGGCAGCAATGTTCAGATGTAAGTCCAGATGGTTTTCAGATGGTGAAAAACCATCTAAATATTTTTTAAATTTGGAGAAAAGACTATATAATAATAAAACTATAACAGAGCTAAACGTTAATAATAGACATGTAACTAAATCTTAAGATGTACTAATAGAGGCAGAAAATTACTACAAAACGTTATATTCTTCAGCTGAGTTGACACCAACTGAAGACCAATATGCTGAGTTCTTAACTCAGACAGAAATTACCTTGTCAGATGAAGATAAAATATTGTGTGATAGTGAATTGTCAGATGAAGAACTACTTGAATGTTTAAAATCTTTTAAAAATGGCAAAACCCCAGGATCTGATGGTCTAACAGCGGAATTTTATAAACATTTTTGGGATGAAATTAAAACAGACCTGATTGCTGCCTATAAGTTTTCTTTTGCTAATGGCAGTTTAAATATTACACAAAGACAAGGAATCATTACATTGATCCCCAAAAAATCAAAAGACACAACACTACTTAAGAATTGGAGACCAATATCTTTATTAAATACAGATTATAAATTATTGACTAAATGTATGGCTCGTAGATTACAGAGAGTCCTCCAAAATTTAATCCATACAGATCAGACTGGATTTCTTAAACACAGATATATTGGTGAGAGCTTCAGTAGAATTTATAATTTGATGAATTATTGTACTAAAAATAAAATAAAAGCCAATTTAATAACAATAGATTTTGAAAAGGCTTTCGATTTATTAGAATGGTCATTTATTCAGAAATCATTAAAACACTACAACTTTGGTGATACTTTCTGTAAGTGGATTAAAGTATTTTATAAAGGTACATCATCATGTGTCATAAATAATGGATGGTCTTCCAGGTTTTTCCCAGTAAGCAGAGGAGTTAGACAAGGCTGCCCCCTTTCACCATATATGTTTATTATTTCGGCAGAACTGCTTGCTGCAAGAATTAGAGACAATAATAATATTAAAGGCATAGAGATTGGAAATGTGAAACATGTTATCTCTCAATATGCGGACGATACTACATTATTTATAAGAGGTGGACAGCCAGTGGTTAAAGAGACTATAGAACAATTTAAAAGATTTAAAAATGTAAGTGGTTTAAAAATTAACATAGAAAAAACAGCAATTATGCCCATAGGTAATCATGAATACAATAAAGAAGAGATAATAAAACTTGGTCTGAAGTGGACAAAGGAACCAATTACAATTTTAGGCATTAAGATAAATAGTACACTGCAAAATCTTTATGAAATGAATTTTTTGCCATTATTAGATAAAATTAAGCAATTAATTAATATTTGGTCCAAAAGAGAGTTAACACCAGTTGGTAAGATCACAGTCATTAAATCTGACTTGATATCACAACTGCAGTACCAGTTGTCTGTTCTGCCTAAGCCTCCAGTGTCTTTTTTAAAAGAGGTTGAAAGTAAGCTTTTTAATTTCATATGGAATAACAAAATAGACAAAGTAAAAAGATTAACTTTGATAGCATCTAAAAATAATGGTGGTTTAGACATGGTTGACATATGGTCAAAATTACAGGCAACTAAAATTGCCTGGGTTAATAGATTGTTGAGCTCGGATTTGAAACAAGGATGGAGACAGCTTGTTGACTATAGTTTTAATAATTTGACTGAATATATATTTAAATGCAATGTAAATGCTGAAGATCTGGATCAACTCTATTTCTTTAAAAAGAATTCTTTTTTCTGGAAAGAAATTTTACATGACTGGTGTAAATTTAATTATCATACCACAGACACCACAAATGATTATTTAAATCAATCCTTGTGGATTAACTCCCACCTTAAAATATGTGGGCAAATGGTATTTAATAAAATCTGGTATAATGCAGGTATTAGATATATCCACAATTTAACAAAGAAAGTAAACAATTCTTATGTATTCTACACTCCTGGGGAAATGAGACAGACTTATGGCATTGATATAAAAATAATGACATATAATAGTATTATTCACTCAATACCAGCAAAATGGAAACAAGAAATAAGAAACAACCAAGACGATTATACCTCAGTATTTAAAATTAATAACATTCTACAAATGACAAAACCTGTAAAAACTATATATATAAAACTCATAGAAAGGAGATATCTACACCCAGAAAATAGTATTTTATTGTGGCATCAAGATATTGTGGATTGTGATAAAGATAGAGTACTCCAGGCTTTTAAAAACATATATTCAATAACTATATCAACAAAACTTCGATACTTTCAGTTTAAGATATTACATAGAATTCTTGCATTAAATCCATTTCTGGTAAAAGCTGGTATTAAAGAGCACGAGTACTGTTCCTTTTGTAAAAAAGAGAAGGAGACACTGTTACACATTTTTCATGACTGTAGTTTTGTGAAACAGTTATGGCATGATGTATGTAAGTGGTTAAGGAATCTGGATCTTCCAATCACCCTTTCACATACAGTGATACTTCTTAATGTAAGTACAGATCAGTTGCTGGATAAAGTTATATTGATTGTAAAGTATTATATATATATTACAAAATGCAAAGAAGAATCGTTGTGTATTAGCAGTGCAGTTAAACTGATTAAGAATTATTACTCTGTCGAAAAACAGGTGGCAATATCTAAAGGAAAACTTTTAAAACATGAAACCATCTGGACCAGACTAAAAATGATTGTGGGTTCAGAAAATTAAATTAAAAATTAATAGTACTTTGAATTTTGCATGCCAACTGACCATTGTGGTCAGAGTTAGTTTATTTTATTGATGTCTGCCATATGCTACATACCTACTGACACATTTTTTATGCAATATACTTAATATCATGCATTTTTCATTATATTATAAGTATGTTAAAAATTATTTGCATGGTGATGAAAGATATTCTTCATGTTTGTTTATGTTCATGTCACCTTGTTTTATATTGTCTGTTTTTGTCTGTTTTTGTTATTGTGTATATATGTATGTATGTTTTCTTTGTAATAAAAAAAAAAAAAAAAAAAAAAAAAAACAAGAAAAGTACCTTGCACCAAACCGTTTACAGCTGTTAAGGAAATCGTGGTCGTCATTGTGATTATGTTAATTAAACGCAAGAAATTTCTTTGGAAGAACTCAGCTGTTTAAGTACTAGTGAAAGAGGCTGAAGAGGTAAGTTTGTAAAGAGATGCCCTAAAGACGACACACGAATTGCACGCCTGCGCTTTACCCTCAATCCTTTTTTCAATATTTGATCGTTCGTCAAAATTTATTTGAATTAAATAATAAAAATGAAGGGGTGGGCCAAGGGTTTATTGACGCAATATGGATGATGGCTATTTTAAGCTTTCGCGGATATATATCTTTATTAAAAAAAGTATATATATATATATATATATATATATATATATATATATATATATATATCCTCATTCTTAATACAAAGCTAAGACACTCCAACAACTACAGTTATTATAGTCGCCAGCCTTGGTCTGGCGACTATAGGCTAATCGTCGTGTCTGTTTGTTTGTTTGTTTGTTTGTTTGTTTGTCTGTTTGTCCGCACGCTACAGGTCGCAATTTAGCAGCAATTGATCTGAAACTTACAGGAAAAGTGTAAAATCGGTACCTGTCCAAGCCTATTTTTTTTGGCCATGATCGGTCCAAGGTGAAGGTCACGGTTCTTGGCAACCGCTGGCGACTATGTCATGATTACATCTTGCACTTGTTTGTATATTTAATTAACTCTGCTGAAAAATATGATTGTTAAAGAGATAGAAATAGGATTAGCTAAAACATAATTAACGTCCATCATATGATTAAGTGGAGAGCATTTTCCTCTTAATAAAGGAATCCGCTAAGGCCCCCAAAAAATAAATCAAATGAATGGTTCCTAGGCACCTCCCGCGACATTGTTTAAATAATTATAAGATACAATCATACAATTTAGATAAATTTCCTTTGTCATGTAATGCTTTCACTTGTTTAGCAAAAACAATATGTTATTATCATGATTTTTCCTTATCATTTGACATTTTTATCAAAAATATAAAATAAAATAATAAAAAAGCCCGCATTGATTTATAAAAAAAGTGCCCTAGAACCATTTTTTTGGCCCTATCGGCCTAGACTTTCGCCTTATTCAATAACCTTGGTCGGAGCTTAGATCCTTCTAAAGAGCTTTATGTCAATCTATTTTCCCTCTCACAAAGGCTGGTTTCGGTTTCTTCCTAGATATCAACAAGATTTGATTGCCATGTCTAATAATGCGCAGGATATACAAAGCCGAGGGGTCCAAGTTTGTATGTATGACGTGATTGGTGTCAGATCTCTTTGAAGACAACAGACCAGTGTAGAAATGATTTTTCGATTCGCCATCGCTAATGATGACAGGAAATGTCTTTATCTGATAAATGACATATGATAAAAGACTTTAAGATAAAAGCTTTACTCCATATGGAACCATCCTTTCACTACAGGTGAACTTCACATAACAACATAACTTAATGCTTTTTCGCCCCTCCCTTTTTTCAATTCACAAAATGAATATAATAAGGTTTTGGAAATTGCATTAAATTCTGGGTGGTCATATACACTATTTCATGAACTGGAGCAATGTGTTTATATTCTCTAGGTAAACTTGCACGTAAAATTCCACGTTTTGTTTCTCGACCGGTAAAAGTTTTCGGAGTATATAAGACTATAATTTGTGTGGGCCCAAGCTAGCGGGCCTAGGAAACACCTGGTCTATAAAAAATGTGAAGCGTGAGCTGTTGTCCTTTCAATTAGTTCAGAATCGAAATTGAGTTCAGTTTAAATGGTATATCCTCAGCGTATCATTCTTGTTCAATATTTTTTTAATTCACATTAGACCGCATTAAGTGTGTATTATTTCAAACTTGGTTCCCTGGCCTTTCTGATGGTATACATGTTTTTGAATTTTTCACTCATTTTCAAATGATTTTGTAACTTTTTTTTGGACTAACACTCGACGAACCAAAAATTATCAGTAAGTTTGTAACCTTGAATTTCTTATTGTATGCTGTGTTCAGAGACGCGTTACGGTATCAGGTTTTATTGTATGTTGCTTTCACTTCTGCCGTCATGAGAGATAGAGGCCATTTATACTGAACGTTGAGCTATAACAAGTTTTACTCAAATTAGTATATAGTCTTTTCATCTTAGTCTTTACCTATTGTATGGTATAAAATGATGGAATATGAATAAAACTATGAAACTAAATTTGTATATATATATATATATATATATATATATATATATATATATATTTTATATATTTATATATATAACATAATGTTTCAAACTCGAATGAACAAGAATTTTTTTTATAACCAGAATATAAATAATCGATATTTTTTTTATATCTACTCAACAGCATTAAAATATTCTTTAGTCCGTAATGGGAAGAGAACTTAAAATTAAAAAAAGAAATCCAAAATCCAGAATTACAATTGTGAAGGTCGTCTGTGGCCTGTCTCTCTTGGAGGAACTAGTAGCATGACACCCTGTTTACACCGATGTTGGTCGCCCATTTTACGTATGGGTTACTGGTAGTCTGCAGATTTGACAGGAAGATGATTGCATACAGACTAGTAAGTATGGATATATATATATATATATATATATATATATATATATATATATATATATATATTACTGACAAACCGAAACAATAGAATAGGGTATTTAAATACTCGTGTTTTGGTACTACTGCAAATTAAAATTTACAGATTGTTCCCATGTATAATATGCAGACGTGATCAATGCATATTAAAAAATCACTCTAAATATGGTCGCATGTAACATTTCTGCATACAAATTATGTTTTTCATTGAAACGTATTATTCAACAAAAAAAAACCTTGTATCAGAGAGACATTTTAAAAAAGAATAATGGAAAAAAATATTATACATGGCACATTTCATTTATATTATGTACGTCCTAAAAGAGAAAAATAATCCTGCAGATGATAAGTGAGACAGCAATCATACCTTAATTATAAAACGTTGATAACACATGGCCACGTGATGGCAACAGACACTCTAACTGCATTTCCTTTAATTGAACAGGGACTATTTTGTATTGGCTTGAGAATGATTTACTCATTATGGCTTAAAACCCGGGCATTCCTTTAATACTGGAATAGCAAAATGTAAAAAATTGCTCGTTTTATGTGTGATTCATTAAAGCTTATTTTTTATTATTCTTATTTTTATTTTATTTTATTTTTTTTTTTTTTTTGTTCTTTGGCGCTTACGTTACTCCCGGCGTTGGTGCTTTGTCGGTTTGATGGGATTTTATCTCAGTAAGATCCATTATCACAAGAAAGGTTATATATACGCTCTGAGCCTAAAAGGATCTTTTAATGGAATAAAGAATACCAATAATCCGCCACGCTCAAGGCCTACCTGGAACATTAGCGTTAAAGACAGTCAGACCGTACATACTTTCACATAGTTCATCTCAACGGAAGATGTGTTTTAATGTACACGAGTAAACGTCTGCTTGTGCCAAAGGCGGACGTCAAAATGGAAAGGTAGTGGTCATAATGGAGTACCATACTTTGGAAGAAGTCTTCATTGATCCACTTTCCTGTGAATTTAATTCAGTATTTTTATATGGCCTGATCTTTTTAACTTTCGACATGCTCCATGGTAGAGTGTTTTCCTAAACTATTCGTTTGTAGGATAGGTATTTTTCCTGACTAGGATCAGCGCAGTTATTAATATAAGATTTTACTTGATCACATAACAGTGACAACAGTCAGCACACACACACACACACACACACAAACTGACAGAATGCAGTTCATAACTGCCACGAACTATTTAAATATGAATGGTCAATTCTGAGCAAAGTTTAATACATAAACTCCAACATCTCAATATATTATTGTTAGGTTGCCTTGCAATGTTTAATCTATGTAGCTCCTGGGCAGGTACGTTTGATACACTGGCGACAGGCGGTTCCATTTTTACTTCTTTCCGAGCAATTGTAACATTAATCTTGCAAAATGTAGCAATATCTTTCATGTGCATTTTATCACAGGACAGAAGTTATGTACTTCATTTGCACTTTCATTACTGTATGTTTAAACCGAATCAACTCAAAAAAGTATTCAGGATGGTTGCCGAAGACTGTAATTTCTACCATAAGTTGTCCAATTTAAATAGAATATTAAAGCAAAAGCGCCAATATCCGCGTCATCAAGGTGTGGATTGCCTTGAAATTTGCAATGCTCACTGTCCCTGGGTAGTTTGAAGTTGATATGGGGCGTGTGACGTTAGATGTAACTTTTTTTCCTAATAACAAAAGTTATAAAGAAGTTATTTATTTAGTGATACATTTCGTGGAACAGACTTGAAGGAAGTCTGACGTTTTCTCATTATTCGTCATTGCGGAGTTATGTTTCATGTAAAGACGACAATATGCAATAAATCGGTAAATTCTTCTAGAAAATTGCAACGCTCTTTGAGAAAAGGGAAATTCTGACTTTGCCGAATCTCTTCAATTTCCATTGGCTCTTTCCTCAAAGAAAATTTATTTGAGAGTCTTGACTTCTCAACTGATCTTTAAGGTTGGTACTAAAAAAATGTCTTCTTATACACGAAAATATGTAGATATCATTTTAAAGTAACAAAATTGACAAAAACACCTTTATTGGCAACATAATTAATGAAAAGGAAAACAAAAATGTCTTTAACGGGAGAGTACCATAGTCCAAGATATATGACCGCGATAGGGAAATATCGTAGAGTATAAAAATAAATAGCAGGCTTAAAGTGGGTGCTCTAAATATCGAACTAAAAAATTCACAACTGCAAAAGGATGTTATAGATCTTAATGGAATAACTAGACTTGAGTCTCAAGAAAGCACATAATACTTCATCTACATTACCTTTACGCCTGTGGATAAAATCGGTCCCATGCAAAAAGCAAGTCAGTAATCAGTAGCTTCGGGCAATCGTAATGGAGTTTTGTTTCACAGTTAATTAGGGTGCTCCAATTCTATACCAGCTTCCTTGTCGCCGAGTGAACGAGCCCCATTACGGAAACTGTGATACCTATTAGTTGGTTAACCGGAAGTGTTAAAGACAGATGAAATCAGCTAATGAAGAACGTGCTTGGACAAACCATTTGGGAATCGTAAGGTGTGTTTATTACGAACAAAACATAAGGCATTTAAAGAACGAACACAAAAGTTACCGCTTTCTGTTTCCAAAAAAATCCTATGCATAGTTTTAAAAATACATATTGTAAATTACAAGATAAACGTATTTACTGTGCGAAACACAATGAGTTTTTTTTTCTTTTGAAAGTATAAATACCCGAGATGGAACATGCATATATCTTTGACTGAATTTCGTTAGACAAAAACAAATTTATTATGCCTTTTTTTTCAAAACCTCATACAAGCGATTTTGTGTTCTTTCCATAGGAAAATATCTTGTCTGCCCAAGGATCCTAAATGCACATTCACGAAATGGAGGGAACTTGTGTGCGTCCGAAAAATACTATAATGACTAAAATGTTTTACTGTATTGCAGTATTTTTTTTGTGGTTATTAAAAATAAAATACTGATCTGGAACTGGTTTAATCGGATTTCGCACCTTTTAGTCCTGCTAACTCTTTAAGCACAGCATCCAAAAAAAAAAAATAATCACTTCTTCCTTTTGAGATATCCTGTGGGAAAGGAAGGTATTTTTTACTTTTAGAATTTATAATGAGTAACGACGTTATGTCGTTACCATGGTAACGTTATCATCATGGAGGACGGAGATGGGCTGAAAAAGGAGAAGCCTGATGCGTTTACACCTAGCGGGTGCCATAATGGTATAACTGTAAGACTAGATGACTTAATTGTGTCTTTCTTTTTATCCTCTATGACTCGAGAGTGAGTCATTCAGGGAATTACCTCACGGTAAGCGCAAATTTTCCTGGTGAAGCAAGAAATGAACAGTTAGTATCTTATCATAATTTTAGGATTTGGACGTGGTCCTTTAAATGCTATTTAACGTAACCGCCAAAACAAGGTTTTGCGAATATACTGTTTTCCGCCGAGTTCCGCCGCCGCCGCGTAGAACTACACTGAGATCCCTCGACTGATTTTTCTAAAAACCCTGCATTATTATCAGGTTAGTTCAACTAGTGCCTAACAAAGATCAATAGGCACTTGGAGTAATTTTTGCAGCGTGTTCATCTGTGCGTCGTTTTTAGTTAGTCTGGTGCTGTGGATGAAAATCACTCATATCTCATGAGTTTTCAAATATGACGGCCTGAAATCATGTATGTTCATCCATATTGGATAACTTTCTCGTTGACATAACAGGTGATGCTTTTATAATTATGGATTCCTGGAATAATCTATGCATTTATCTCAAGACGAATCCGCCTGATATTGTGCGTGTCAATGGAGCTTTAATGCCTCACTCTGACAAGCAAGCCTGTTAGCCCCAGCTACATTCTTATTCTGCATAACGTCCTTCCAAAAATCTGTTTTATTTGGTAAATTTGCACATATCTCAAGAATGGACGGAGGTATCATCCTGAAACTTTTCACGTTTATCCGTCTTGGATAATTTTGTCGTAGACCAGGTAAGTGACGTTAACTGCAATCACGTATTTGTTGAATACATTCATGCATTTAACTAAGGAATTGTTTAATGTATCAGCTGACATTTTGCATGCCAACAGATCTAGTATGACACTTTATTGTACACATAATGATGGTACCTACAAAGATTTCGTCCATCCGTGCGTCTTCGGATACTTGGGTATATCTAATGCCACACATTTGTCATGTCAGAGGAGATTCCATGCCTTACTTTATTCATTCCTGTGATTTGGCGGATACAATATTCTAGATACACATGTACTTTACACTTTGGCATCAAGGGTCCTCTTGTTACTTAATTTTCTCCACTGACAGATTCTGGATGAATATCCTCTGAGTATTGACTAATCGAATCCTGACAGGTTTATTTCTCTCAGTTTCTCGACACCGCTGATGAGGGCCGCCATTTTGCGTATATACTAAAACGTGAATGTCATAGGTCGCTTGTCAAAATTATGGGTATACCACTAGTGATTACAAGCAAATTCGTGGAATTGATGACCCCTGTTTCCGCCTCTTGTTGTCCCCTGTTTGCTTGTTTTATCCCCCCCCCCAAGGTGTCTCCACATGTCATAAGTTGTTTTGTGAATCTGGAACAAAAAGGATTTTATGTTTGTTTTTGTGATGGTTATTATAGATATTTAAACAAACAATTCAAAACCAATTCCAACCTAGGTATCTAATATTTTCCATTTTTATTTTCATTCTGTAACCTTTTTTATTAATATTTTTATTTGAGATGAGACCAAAATTGCATCACGCCCAGGTTATTTGCTTTTTGTTTTAAATATTTCGGACATTCTCAACTAGAATGCATGATCAAAGGCTCAATTATCAATGCACCACCAACATGATGATTCAGCTCTTCGCCTTTGGATTTTTTAACGGAAAATAATGTTGCTTGCTTTACACTGCAAAACAATTTTATTACTTATGCTAGGTGTATCCTTGAAACAGTTTAATCCAAAACATGCGGAAATGATTAATGACCATTTGACCAAAGAGTGGTCTCGAGTACCCTTTCATTTAAAACGTTTATCAACCGGCTGTTAAGTGTTTTGTTTGTTTTGCTACATTGTAAAGGACTTCACCTTCTGTTAATAGAAGCTTTAACAGGAAAGCGGTTTTGTTTGTCCGTTCTTCTGAAGTCTTGTCAGGAAAGAACAACACGGTCCTTGAAAGCCAATTACCGTTGCCATATTTATCACCCTCTAGTTAATGATGTGCAAGGTACAGTTTCAACTAGCCTGATCTAGCTTTGAATTTTGTTCAAATACCAAGCACGGTATAATCGAACCACTTTCAAGTGTTATAAATCGTCTAGTCCCAGTGAGGGTCAACTGCAAAGCGTAGAATCGATGACCCCAACGGTAGTGCTGCATTCAATATTTAAAGGATGGGTGTCGGGTCACGCCATTGTTTCTCTTTTCTTTGAAGATTTTTACTGTTTAAATGATGAATTGGCAGAAGCTTAAAGCCTGGGAGACTTGCATCAATTTTAAAGTGAAAAGTTTCTTTTTTTGATAACTTGTGCGGTATATTGAATATTCAACTTCCATTAAAAAGACGGATTAGCGATGGTGTATCGCTTCAACTCATTTTATTGTTTCTTTATAACAATCACTTTAGTCTATCACCCTGTCTACTTAAGATATTTCTGTTGATGTACTTTTTAATGTTTTTTACCGCCTCCACTTAATTAATGCTTACCTAACTAAGTACTTTTTATATGTATCCAGAAATCCTTTCCGGTATCTGACTGCGTGACAGGGGCCTATACACGGGATAATTCTAGAGTCAACCAGGCCCGGCATACCACTCCTGTGGGTCCTGGGTGGACGGCATCCCCATTGATGGGAAATAATTCAAAGGAATGCCCGTGGCGCACTTGTTTTACCTAAACCTGACTCCCCATTGGGCCTGGAGAGCGACCGTATATATATACACGGAAGAGTGTGGGTTAGTTTTGAGACCTTTCCGATAATTGCAGAACTTAAAGATATTCTTCGGACTTTGTAATAGATTATGTACATTAATCAGCTTGCCTTTGGGATTATTACCAGATCTTCACTTTTGGATTGATTTCGGGATTAAATCGGACTATTCTCTGAGAAAGTTTGCATGAACTGTTCATCTGGAATATTTATGTGAAAGGATTCATGTAGAGCTGTGACAGTGGTGGTATCCAGATTTCAAAGCCTGGAATCCGGACACTCTGGTGCTGTACATGCTATTTGTTATACTGTGTTATAATATTTTTTAGTGCATTATTATGTTAGGAAAGTTTTAAGAACAAATTATAATTATTTGTTAAATTTTTTATTCATTCCCCTAGACATTTCACTCTGCCTTGTGTTACTGAATCTGATTTTTTTTTATCTCCGTAACAAAATTTATGCTCGCACGACTACGCGAACTGTTGTTATCAGGTTCCGTAACAATATACCTGTTCATTATCTGTGTGTCACATTTCAAACTAACTATAATTAAGTATAGGATTTCAAAAGTAAGGGATTAAGTTTCGAGTATAGCATAATTCCAAACGAGATTTAGATTGTATTATATATCATAATTGTTACGGGGTGACATAAAAGCAGACCGAACTGTCTCGCTAATACGCACGACATGTACGCCATCGACATGGATTTGAATCCCAGATCGGCCCAATATTTTCCCCTGAACAATCTGTCTCGTAACAAAATGGGAGCTCGTCCAACGTGAGGGTACAACTTTATGGCCGAGGGAATGAGCTCACCAAAATGTGACTCCTGGGATAATTAGTCTTGTTCTGATAGCAGAACGCTCATAAGAGCGGGTGTGTTACGGGGTGACATGAAAGCGGACCGAACTGTCTCACTAGTGAAGCTTGCTTTGCTAGCGAAGCGGTTGGAACGCCGGACTTGTGCGCCACCCACATGGGTTCGAATCCGGGATCGGCCGTATGTTTTCCCCTGAATAATTTGTCTTCGTAATATAAACTCAGAAATAGAACCAAGTCTGTAATACGAATTATAAATATTTCATTTCCATATTTATTTCGAATATAAAACAATATCAAATATTATTTCCGGAATAGAAGGAGATGATGGCATTGACCCCCCCCCCCCCCGCTGCTAAAACTTGTATTGACAAGTCAACCCAGGTGAGGACGCAGGCTTTTCTTTGGGGGGGGGGGGGGTGTTAAAGCCAGCCTGGATCCGCCCCTTCTGAAAATGTTTACTTGCAACTGTCCTTCAGGGCAAGGAGGTTATCTACCTTTTGTGTAATTTTCTCCGCCGTTAGCTTAAATTTATAGGCAATATAGGCGTATTGTGTGGTAAGTTATACATTAATTCCGATTGTCGCTGTCTCATACCACCCACTTGTCTGTCAATCTTTGAGATGTAAGGAAAAGATCACTAAGTGCAATGATGTGGTAGACATAACAGGGTGACTCGTTCTTTAACTACCCTTCCGTCAGAAGTCATTTCTTTTAATTATGAACTTCTTCCAGTCATGCATTATGGGTTTGCCGGAACTAATCGGGTCTATGTAGAACTTTAAAATCATGATAAATTCTTTCTATTTACGCATAACAATATCACACTTGCGCATGCTTACAAACTATTACTTAATCTGTAGGCTAGAGCTAAGTCAGTTGGGGGGGGGGACCAATCAAATATACATACCATATATTATAAACCTGCCCGAGTTTTTTTTCTGAATGCGTGTTCTTGATAGAGGGGCGTTTGAAAAGGGAAATTTTTATATTTTTTTTCGTTTGGATCGATTACTAGTTTTCAGCCCGAACATGCGCAGGCTTGTTTATTGTTCATGAAATAGACACTGGAGCGGTTCAAGTCCCTGTGTAAATTGTTGGCTCCCTTTAATCCCCAATGATCAATATATATATATGTATTTTTCGCTGAATATCCTATGTTGAATCTGATTGATTAAATAATGGTAAGGTATGAAGATTCTAAAATTTAGAGCAGAAACAAACATTAAGCTCCATATACATATACAAAGTAGAAAGCTCAGAATATTCTCTGTTGAATCTGCCGTATACAGGTAAAGCTTTGTTATTGGTTTAACTATAGTAATTTGTCATTTGTACAAAAGACGTGATATGTCGCTCATCTGGCAACAAGTATACATTTTACAAAAAATTAATTTTGAAATGCTCGCATCATACACAGACATTTTTATTGTATATTTATTATTTTTTTCCTTCTTTAGTTTTAGTATAAAAAAAACTGTATTACAAGATTGAGAGTACCTTGATATTTTTACAGTGTGCGAATTTGGAAAGACAGATGATTCTGTCTGAAAGAACACCTGTCTATAAAGAACCGAAAGTATACACACTGGTTAAAAATACATTTTTAATCAGACCACCCGTGAATAAAGAACACTTTCAGCCAGTCCGAGTCGTATTTTACAGGTGAGATATGCATTGTCGGCTTGGTCCTTCAAGCTGAGTCATATTTTCCTAATTTCACGGATCTAAGATGACAATTTTGAAAACGCAAGACATCTTAGACACGTGAACATACTATAGCGTGTACATGGTTGACTCTATAATAGCCGCTTTGACAAGTCGATCGTATTCATAACACTGAGTGTGCTGCAAGAACAGACGGAAGGCGAGCTAAAAGAAGTAGATCCTGCCATATCTTGTTTATCTTTATACTAAATGGATGCTTTAATCACGCTGATACGCGGGAAGTCTAATGCGTGCTTTTCCTTACAGATAAATTACGCTGTCATTGTATGTGATTGGCGACCGTAGTTTTTTTTAATCATACTGAGGGATGACATTACGCTACCCTTAGCAAGTAACTTCGATTTATCTTCAAGGGTATGTGTTAGGTGGGGGGGGGGGGTAGTCGAAAATGGCTCGGCTTTTTAAAACACACACACACACACATACACATACAAACCCTTTTTTGTCATTGCGAAACATTTCTTATATATACTCGGTAAGTATTAAGTATTCAAAATAAGGTATTATGTTTCCGGTATATGTTAATTCTAAACCAACTACAGATACAGGGAACTCCCGCATGACGACCACCCCGTTAACACGACCACCCCGCTAACACGACCCCTTTTCTTGGTCAAAGAATTGTCTCATATAAATTATCATATAAAAAAAAAACTTCGGTAACACGACAACCTCGCTATCACGACCAATGACCACCTTTTTTGGTTCCGACCTGCAGATGAGCCCCGTTATCACGATCACTGGCCCGTGGTGACCGCGGCTCGATGAGCAGATAACACACTCATCGCCCAGCTTGGACTTAGATAATAGCCCGGAATTAATTAGCCGTATCACGACCACTTGCCCGTGGCGACCGCGGCCCGTTGAACAGGTTACACGCTCGTCGCCCAGCTTGGACTTAGATAATAGCCCGCGATTACTTAGCCGGGCACGTGGGAAAGCCTGCTTTCATCTGCCCGGCCATAGTTAGCCCAATCTGTTAGCTAAAATATACGCATCAATAGATATTAGATTTCATGGTCCGTGAAATTGTTTGTTGAGTACGGCTGTTAGATAAGCATTTAATATACAGACAAAGAAGAAGTTGGCAAGCATAACTGACACCACACGCATACATTCAGACGATCAAAGTAAAACCGTGACAAATCACATTTCATTGATCAAGCAGGAACCATATAAATAACGCTTAGAATTTGATGTGTTACCGGTATTCTTTTTTCACTGCGTGTTTGACATCAAACCATCTCTGTGTTAAGACCAACGCTGTAAGAATGACTTCAACGCCAACTATTTGTTTCATTTGTGTGTTTTATTTCTATGTGAATAAAACTTTTGAATTCATGTTTATTATTTATTTTTCTTTATATTTTACATTTTAAATTAAACATATACCCATATTATCGCCTGCGTGAATATTAGTAGACAAATACTACAAGGCAAATAATACAAGCATCCCTCTAACACGACCACCCCGTTAACACGACCACTTTGCATGGTCCAACAGGTGGTCGCGTTAGCGGGGTTTTACTGTATAACAAAAATTGGTAAACTCTGAAATGGAGCCTGTTATTCCAATTATTAATCTTTTCCAATATATTATTATTAAAAAATGGAAGGGGATATATACACTATCCCCCCTTATTGACGCCCCTACTCGCATCACAGCACATGTCAGTCAATCTGTAAGCTTATAAGAATTGGTTTAAATATTTAAATATAAGGTGAGGATAAATTCCGTGAAATTTAACACCTTATGCTTGAGCTTGAAGAAAAGACGGGATCGATTTTTAAGTATTTAAAATTTCCTATTTAATTATGCGCTATAGCGTAATGTCTTTTCCGAAATATAATGTATGTTTATTTATTATATGTGTAAGCAACTATGTGTTACCAAAAACCCAATTGCAAAACTACAGCAAATCAGGCTAACCTATGGAACATGTTTGAAAATAAAATAAAAATAAATATATGAGTGATCGATTATATCGATGATTGGTCGTTTTCACCAAAATCGATTAAATTGATTGCATTTTGCAAAATCCATCACAAATGATTAAGTATGCACATGCAAAGTAATCTTGTTAAACAGAATAACAAAGAAAATAGTTAAATCCTGTCAGAGATATGTTAATGGCGAGGAACAAATAATAAAGGCGCCCATAAACCATTTAAATATAACCAGGCGCTGAGATAAAGGTTCATCAAGGTTCGCGTCATTGTTGACCTTTTAGTGTGACGTATCCAAGTCAGACAGAATTTACTATGTCAATGTTTCAGGTATTATTGTGTATAGCAGATTTCTTGGTAAAAAAATATTGGTTATATAGTATATACATGAAATACCCGATTTATAATTGATCGTCCGTCTGATTTCTATTGCGTCATGTAAATACAACAAATTCTGGCAGATAGTATGTACTACTAGTTGGCCATTTTGTACTTTTTGACAAAACTAATAACATTAATTAAACAATTAACTAAGGAAAAGTTAATTATTTACCCGAAATGTTTACTTGGGACTAGCACCCGGCGATGTTGAGGCGTGTGTTCCTTTAAACAGGAATTCCAGTCACATATAGATATTTTTTCTCTGTTATCTCCATTAACATTTACTGTGCATTCCTTGGAAGACGACTAAGAATCCTGAGCTGCTTAGCTTATATATATATATATATATATTCATTAATTGTCTTTAACATTAACATTTATTTTCTTTGTAATATATATATATATATATATATATATATATATATATATATTTATATTTATATATAGATTCATAAATTGCTTATCCTATAGAGCTACCTTGTATATAATTAACACAGCTATTCTATAGCCAAGGGGGAGTGGAAATAATCACTTTCTTTTTATGTTTATGACGAACAAATCTTCTTTTCTTGATTTGAAGTGTTCGCACATGCACATTACCGTAAGGTTACGCAGTCTTGTTACAGAAAATAAACACCTCTGTTGTAATCATCAACTACAGAAACAAAACATATTTTTTAAAACGTGAACAAAAAAACACCAACCTTAAGGCCGGGTTTTATTCCATTAAGAAACGTTTCTATTCAGCTTACCTGAACTGGCACTACTCATTTATGAATAATAACTAAGTTCATATATCTGGTATTTTTTTTCTCACTTAGACTCTGTCACATTATATCTTGAGCATGCTCTTTGAACTACGACAGACTCATAACGAAACTGTCGGTTACAGGACTGAGGCATTGTACTCCTTTTTTCTAGGGCATGTTTTAAAGCCTCGGTCGCAACCGGAATACGGTCGCCGTACGGCGGGTATTTTTTGGGCTATGCCGTGCGGTTGACACACGGCAACCGAACATTATTCAAAGACATCAGGGACTCCGCAACGAACGTAAAGCCCCGGTCACAACCCACCGTGCGTGTTTTTAGTCCTTACGTTTTCTGGGCAGGCCACGGCCGCCACGTTTTTTTTTCTGAAAACGTGGGGAGGGAGTGGCAAGAGTTGGGAGGGAGTGCGTCAAAGCACGGTTGCGCAAGATGTAAGTTCGTGGCCCGTGACCGTTTGCGTGCATCGTACGATGTGCACGTGGTAAGTGAGGTTACTGCACCGTGCTAAGGTCGTGACAATGAGGAAAATACCTTGCCGTTCCCGTAAGTCAGCCGCAAAAGTAATCCTGTGATTTAAAAAACCAAACGGTGATCTACGTTGTGCGGTGACCGCAGTGGGTTGTGACCGCGGCTTAAGACAGTTGTAATAATTTTAGTCAGGTTTTTTTATGTCTTTCAAATTAATATACCATGTATATTTTACATTTTAAATTAAACATATACCCATATTATCGCCTGCGTGAATATTGGTAGACAAATACTACAAGACAAATAATACAAGCATCCCTCTAACACGACCACCCCGTTAACACGACCACTTTGCATGGTCCAACAGGTGGTCGCGTTAGCGGGGTTTTACTGTATAACAAAAATTGGTAAACTTTGAAATGGAGCCTGTTATTCCAATTATTAATCTTTTCCAATATATAATTATTAAAAAATGGAAGGGGATATATACACTATCCCCCCTTATAGACGCCCCTACTCGCATCACAGCACATGTCAGTCAATCTGTAAGCTTATATGAATTGGTTTAAATATTTAAATATAAGGTGAGGATAAATTCCGTGAAATTTAACACCTTATGCTTGAGCTTGAAGAAAAGACGGGATCGATTTTTAAGTATTTAAAATTTCCTATTTAATTATGCGCTATAGCGTAATGTCTTTTCCGAAATATAATGTATGTTTATTTATTATATGTGTAAGCAACTATGTGTTACCAAAAACCCAATTGCAAAACTACAGCAAATCAGGCTAACCTATGGAACATGTTTGAAAATAAAATAAAAATAAATATATGAGTGATCGATTATATCGATGATTGGTCGTTTTCACCAGAATCGATTAAATTGATTGCATTTTTGCAAAATCCATCACAAATGATTAAGTATGCACATGCAAAGTAATCTTGTTAAACAGAATAACAAAGAAAATAGTTAAATCCTGTCAGAGATATGTTAATGGCGACTAGCACCCGGCGATGTTGAGGCGTGTGTTCCTTTAAACAGGAATTCCAGTCACATATAGATATTTTTTCTCTGTTATCTCCATTAACATTTACTGTGCATTCCTTGGAAGACGACTAAGAATCCTGAGCTGCTTAGCTTATATATATATATATATTCATTAATTGTCTATAACATTAACATTTATTTTCTTTGTAATATATATATATATATATATATATATATATATATATATATATATTTATTTATATATAGATTCATAAATTGCTTATCCTATAGAGCTACCTTGTATATAATTAACACAGCTATTCTATAGGCAAGGGGGAGTGGAAATAATCACTTTCTTTTTATGTTTATGACGAACAAATCTTCTTTTCTTGATTTGAAGTGTTCGCACATGCACATTACCGTAAGGTTACGCAGTCTTGTTACAGAAAACAAACACCTGTTGTAATCATCAACTACAGAAACAAAACATATTTTTTAAAACGTGAACAAAAAAACACCAACCTTAAGGCCGGGTTTTATTCCATTAAGAAACGTTTCTATTCAGCTTACCTGAACTGGCACTACTCATTTATGAATAATAACTAAGTTCATATATCTGGTATTTTTTTTCTCACTTAGACTCTGTCCCATTATATCTTGAGCATGCTCTTTGAACTACGACAGACTCATAACGAAACTGTCGGTTACAGGACTGAGGCATTGTACTCCTTTTTTCTAGGGCATGTTTTAAAGCCTCGGTCGCAACCGGAATACGGTCGCCGTACGGCGGGTATTTTTTGGGCTATGCCGTGCGGTTGACACACGGCAACCGAACATTATTCAAAGACATCAGGGACTCCGCAACGAACGTAAAGCCCCGGTCACAACCCACCGTGCGTGTTTTTAGTCCTTACGTTTTCTGGGCAGGCCACGGCCGCCACGTTTTTTTTTCTGAAAACGTGGGGAGGGAGTGGCAAGAGTTGGGAGGGAGTGCGTCAAAGCACGGTTGCGCAAGATGTAAGTTCGTGGCCCGTGCCCGTTTGCGTGCATCGTACGATGTGCACGTGGTAAGTGAGGTTACTGCACCGTGCTAAGGTCGTGAAAATGAGGAAAATACCTTGCCGTTCCCGTAAGTCAGCCGCAAAAGTAACCCTGTGATTTAAAAAACCAAACGGTGATCTACGTTGTGCGGTGACCGCAGTGGGTTGTGACCGCGGCTTAAGACAGTTGTAATAATTTTAGTCAGTTTTTTTTATGTCTTTCAAATTAATATGCCATGTATATTTTACATTTTAAATTAAACATATACCATATATTATCGCCTGCGTGAATATTGGTAGACAAATACTACAAGACAAATAATACAAGCATCCCTCTAACACGACCACCCCGTTAACACGACTACTTTGCATGGTCCAACAGGTGGTCGCGTTAGCGGGGTTTTACTGTATAACAAAAATTGGTAAACTTTGAAATGGAGCCTGTTATTCCAATTATTAATCTTTTCCAATATATAATTATTAAAAAATGGAAGGGGATATATACACTATCCCCCCTTATTGACGCCCCTACTCGCATCACAGCACATGTCAGTCAATCTGTAAGCTTATATGAATTGGTTTAAATATTTAAATATAAGGTGAGGATAAATTCCGTGAAATTTAACACCTTATGCTTGAGCTTGAAGAAAAGACGGGACCGATTTTTAAGTATTTAAAATTTCCTATTTAATTATGCGCTATAGGGTAATGTCTTTTCCGAAATATAATGTATGTTTATTTATTATATGTGTAAGCAACTATGTGTTACCAAAAACCCAACTGCAAAACTACAGCAAATCAGGCTAACCTATGGAACATGTTTGAAAATAAAATAAAAATAAATATATGAGTGATCGATTATATCGATGATTGGTCGTTTTCACCAAAATCGATTAAATTGATTGCATTTTTGCAAAATCCATCACAAATGATTAAGTATGCACATGCAAAGTAATCTTGTTAAACAGAATAACAAAGAAAATGGTTAAATCCTGTCAGAGATATGTTAATGGCGAGGAACAAATAATAAAGGCGCCCATAAACCATTTAAATATAACCGGGCGCTGAGATAAAGGTTCATCAAGGTTCGCGTCATTGTTGACCTTTCAGTGTGACGTATCCAAGTCAGACAGAATTTACTATGTCAATGTTTCAGGTATTATTGTGTATAGCAGATTTCTTGGTAAAAAAATATTGGTTATATAGTATATACATGAAATACCCGATTTATAATTGATCGTCCGTCTGATTTCTATTGCGTCATGTAAATACAACAAATTCTGGCAGATAGTATGTACTACTAGTTGGCCATTTTTTTTTTTTTTTTGACAAAACTAATAACACTAATTAAACAATTAGCTAAGGAAAAGTTAATTATTTACCCGAAAGGGTTACTTGGGACTAGCACCCGGCGATGTTGAGGCGTGTGTTCCTTTAAACAGGAATTCCAGTCACATATAGATATTTTTTCTCTGTTATCTCCATTAACATTTACTGTGCATTCTTTGGAAGACGACTAAGAATCCTGAGCTGCTTAGCTTATATATATATATATATATTCATTAATTGTCTTTAACATTAACATTTATTTTCTTTGTAATATATATATATATATATATATATATATATATATATATATATATATTTATTTATATATAGATTCATAAATTGCTTATCCTATAGAGCTACCATGTATATAATTAACACAGCTATTCTATAGGCAAGGGGGAGTGGAAATAAGCACTTTCTTTTTATGTTTATGACGAACAAATCTTCTTTTCTTGATTTGAAGTGTTCGCACATGCACATTACCGTAAGGTTACGCAGTCTTGTTACAGAAAACAAACACCTCTGTTGTAATCATCAACTACAGAAACAAAACATATTTTTTAAAACGTTAACAAAAAAAAACACCAACCTTAAGGCCGGGTTTTATTCCATTAAGAAACGTTTCTATTCAGCTTACCTGAACTGGCACTACTCATTTATGAATAATAACTAAGTTCATATGTGTGGTATTTTTTTTTTCTCACTTAGACTCTGTCACATTATATCTTGAGCATGCTCTTTGAACTACGACAGACTCATAACGAAACTGTCGGTTACAGGACTGAGGCATTGTACTCCTTTTTTCTAGGGCATGTTTTAAAGCCTCGGTCGCAACCGGAATACGGTCGCCGTACGGCGGGTATTTTTTGGGCTATGCCGTGCGGTTGACACACGGCAACCGAACATTATTCAAAGACATCAGGGACTCCGCAACGAACGTAAAGCCCCGGTCACAACCCACCGTGCGTGTTTTTAGTCCTTACGTTTTCTGGGCAGGCCACGGCCTCCACGTTTTTTTCTAAAAACGTGGGGAGGGAGTGGCAAGAGTTGGGAGGGAGTGCGTCAAAGCACGGTTGCGCAAGATGTAAGTTCGTGGCCCGTGACCGTTTGCGTGCATCGTACGATGTGCACGTGGTAAGTGAGGTTACTGCACCGTGCTAAGGTCGTGAAAATGAGGAAAATACCTTGCTGTTCCCGTAAGTCAGCCGCAAAAGTAATCCTGAGGTTAAAAAACCATACGGTGATCTACGTTGTGCGGTGACCGCAGTGGGTTGTGACCGCGGCTTAAGACAGTTGTAATAATTTTAGTCAGTTTTTTTTTATGTCTTTCAAATTAATATACCATGTATATTGTGTGGTAAGTATAATCAGAGATAATTGTTTTCCCGTCGTTTCTTGATATTCATATGCAAAATTAATGAAATGTAGTGCTAAACGGAGTGGCCTCGTATTCAAATGTAATCAAATTAAACCAAATACTTCAGCCTAAATAAAGATTCAGGTTTTCATGCGAGGCTGCATTGTTTTTTCCATATTTGAGCATTCATTCCTGCGGTGATTTTTTTTTCTTGCAAGTGCAAATCATGTTTTCTTGCACATAAAAGTGACACAGAGAATGTTTTTCACGCCCTGCTTCTGCAAATGTAGAACCAATATAACTTCATATATGCAGACAGCTCATTAAATACCGTGGCAAATGTACTATATACCTCAAAATCTGTACCGGATTTTTATTTCCCATTTGAAATATATAAGTTCCTTAGTGTGCATGGTTCCGAGCATATGGTCCAATTTGTATATGAAATACAGGTAACAATTGTAGTTTAGAAGATAATAAAAACCAGTTCAATGTCAATATTTAGGTTATAATTTAAATAAATATTTAGATAATTAATGAGAACTACTAGTTAAAGATGACCGATTAGTCCTATAAAATAAACTTAGGAAAGACTTTTGATGATTTTTTTTTCAAGGCTGCAAACAAGACAAGAAAATACTAACACTTTCCAGGGTTTCATAACCATTCGGTTGCTTAAAGTGAAGGTCATATTTCAATGTCAGAAGGACGATGTGGTAAAATCTCATTTTGACAATTAAGTTATAATAATGCAAAGTTTGCACCACTTGAATGAGTATAACTAAAATTCTGAATTTTTCATTTATGATAATTCTTGTACAGAGTTGAGTGCAAGTCGGCTATTCCGTTAGCGTACTCGATTCCGGAATGTTATTCCACAATTTGCAGCCCTGGAGGAATTATGGTGGGCATTTCACACTTTCCTAAGTAGGGGTAAGTGCGACTACATATACACCGGGTGTATAGCCTGTACTTAATAACAATTAATGCTGCTGAAAAGGATGTTGATGGGGATACATGTCTCGGCTGGCGGAAATACCGTTAAGTCTGATGATCACATTAACACATGCTTCGAAACGTGTTCAGCTTTGCCATGTACTAGCTGACCATACACGTGTCGAGATCACTCTATTCTACACGTGAGCCAGCGTTACTATAGATCAAACGTCCTGATCTTTGAGTATGTATAATTAGTTGTAAAGAGCGTATTTTAGGGACGTTAACCACGCATTTTATGACCAAAGAAAAAAAAAAGACTCGTGTAAAGGGCTAGTCGAATGGTGCGTACAGTGGTTGTCACGTGTTGTCTGATCTAAATAGGATAACGTTCCTCTATACCTCTAGCTATGAGGGTTTATATATATAAACACACCAACACATCCACCCCCCCCCCCCCCACATACACACACAGTCCTCTGACTTCTATATTTCATTCATTTTTTTTAGTAAAAATCGTTTCCTATAATATCCTATATTGTGAGGCATTTAGATTAAACTATTCTATGTTTTCTTATAATTTTCATTTCAATTCCATGTTTCCGCTACAAATGTTCCTTTTGAATAATCATTGTCATACAGACCTGGTAGCAATGTAAACACCCAACACTTTTGTATAAATGTACAGGTAAGAACATCAATATAAATAATTGTAACAGACCTTTAAATTTTGCTTGGATTACTCATGTCATGATTAATAACGAGGCACAAACCGACTGTGTTGTGAAAATCCAATGTTTACTTGTATTTCCGGCTGAGAATTCCTGTGAACCCCTATGCTTTTGTTTGTTTGTGTGTTTGCGAGTTTATTCACAACATAACTCGCGCAATCATGAACGGATGATCATGAGAGTTTCGGGCATTACGGGAATGGGACAATGACGATCCGGTGTGAATCCGATAAATGATCATCAAGGAATATTTGCAAATGTAAAGTCACTTATGCACGAATGAGCCTGGGAATCTGGATCAAATAAATGAATGCAAAGGTGGTGTTAGGTCTCACAATAGGGACCCCACATGGTGAAGGCTTGCATTCCTAAGAATGCAGATTTCTACTTTTTCATATAAAAATTCAAACGAGAAATAATTATTTTCACATACATATTATATTTCTTTTTTTTTGTTATATTTAATTTCCTGTTCATTTTCTTTTTATAAAGGGAATATACAAATCATGTGAGATCAAAGAATTTAAAACGGAAAAATACCAAACTATATGAATTTTCAGTAAAAAACTGAACAACAAGCGAATATAGGGATTTTATGTTCCATTCTTTACCAAATGCGCAATATACATAAACGAAGATACGATAATAAACCCATGATATTCTCCAGTTTCCATGAATATAGAATGGTATTTACGGATTTTATGCGAATCGCTAAAAAACTGATGACTTGTTTATTGAGGGTGTAAGCTCACATAACATGCCCTATACTTGTTTATGGCGACGATAAACTAGAGAAAATGTACGTTTGAAGAACTTTGTCGAACTTTGCTTATATATACATTATATGAGAGAATTAACAATGGCAACATAGTTTAAAAGGCAGGGCAAGAAGATGGGTTTTCTTCAAATTTCGTTTTACTTTTATACAAGCAAGTATAACCTTGCTTATTACCCTGGAAGTGATGCGAAATGGAAGAAGACTTCATTTATTATAACTTCGTCAACCTACGTATTAAAAACCCAGTGTTTTTTTCTTCATATAAATAAAATTCTACCAAACATCAGCGGCAGTGTCCAATTCAGTCTAGACCAACAATCACAAAAATGTCATAAATGATTCCACATTCCTGATCTTAGAATTACTCCCAGTCAAGGAACAACGTCAAAACAGCAGATATTACTGGGAGATATCAATTGCATTAGATTTCCCTTGCGTAAGAAGTTTGATAGATCATCATTTATAAGTCACACTTTAATATAAAATATAAAGTATGTTTATTTATTTGTTGCAAAAGTTTTCATGGCATAAGAAAAGTGACGGCATTGCGGCATAAACACGTTAGACTGTTTCGTAATGCTAAACTATAGTAAGAAGTTATTGCATGAATCTCATATATGTAATCCATGACCCTTATAACTCTCTATATATTAAGAGAACGAGTTACACAGTAAAACAATTAAATGCATTATATATATATGTATATATATATATATATATATATATACATATATAAATGTAAACCGGCTTCTGTGGCTCAGGGGTAGAGCGCAGGACTCAAAGCCGGGAGATCGTGAGTTCAAACCTCAGCCGAGGCGGTGAGGTTTTTTCACGGTCGGCCCCGACCCAGGGTGAGCGCTCTGCAGGCTTAATGGGAAGGTCGTGTCCAACGGCCGTGTTTCACTCACAAACGAGTGCGCCTTTCGGGGGTCCTCGGTGGTACGATTATCAACCCAGGGCCCGCAGGTGCAGTAGTCACCGGGCCTAGTTAACGCCAGGATATCAAATGAGAGGAAGCCTGTGTAGTCCGAAACCGAAATGGAAATGCAGATGTACATATAATTAGTTAAGCTAGCATTAAAAAAATGGAGGCGGTTACCTCCAACAAAAAATATTAAAAGAATATATATATATATATATATATATATATATATATATATATATATATAAATGTAAATAAACACACATAGACACATATGTTTTATGCTGAGAGGCAGATTGAGAGAAACTAAAATTATTTTATTGTATAAACAAGATATGCGGATCATTACGATACTTCACTCAAAATCAGATACATATCAGGTATATGTAGATAAAATTATCCAGTGACATATATGTTTTCTTCATACATATGAAAGCAAACCTCTCTTAACATGTATGTGTTAAACCCATTGGCAGGGTCCAAAATTATATATATCTTCCCATCACCTTCTGTTGATTTCATTGTGCTATAATTCGCTTATCATTCATCATTAAACCCACAGCTCCTGAATGCCCTATTTTGCACCCTAAAAACTGAATTTACGTGTAGACCACGGCCTTTTTTGGATGATGTAATATTAAATACTCATTGACCAAACCTATTTGTAATTCAATTATGTACTATATATATCCACAGAGTTCCATCCCCATCGCTGGGTCATTAAGGCGCACTCGTTTGTGAGTGAAACACGACTGTTTGGAACAGTCTCCCAATTTAGCCTGCAAAACGCTTACCCTGGGTTGGAGCCAACCATGAAAGATCTCATAGCATCGGCTGAGATTCAAACTTACAGTCTCACGACTTACAATCCCCGAGACCTGTCCTCCACCCCATGTGCTACAGCATTAGCGGGTTCAGGTCTTAAAGTTATGTTTATACCATGAGAGATATTCTACTGGCTTCTATTAGCTAAGCTATATTTTCAGCATAACAGGGCGAATTCGCCTGACATGTTGGGCAAGCGAGTCCTTTGCGCACTAACAGCCACAACTCTAAGCTAAACGTCATATATCAGAGGATTTGGAAAAGTTCAGTTATGTTACATAAGAAAAGGGACAAAAATAATGAACTGGACTTCATGAACATATCTCCGACAGTACCGGATCACCACCTATCAAGCACCATCCCTGCTTTTCCACGTTTTGACGTGCCCATTGATATAACCTTTCTTTTTTTTTTATCTCTTATAGTTTTGAAAGAACTATAGACCTGTAAAACAGCAATGATCGTTCCTAATTGGTTTTCTCAAATGGGCTAAAATGGTGAAATCACATTTTTGTCATTTATATAATTAATAGGGAAAAAAAATCTATTACAACCAAATTTAGCACTGCATTTCTACATCGTATATACATTTTTCTAAAGTTCTAGGTACAACAGCTTAGGAGAAACTGAACGGAAATGAGCGAAAATACCCTTGTAAATTGACAGTTATTGTACACACCTGAGATATGAAGGAGTTAATGAGATATTGTCATCTACATTCTGACCTCTAATGCAGTTTATATGGGAACGGGGGCAAACTGAAAGTTCACTTGTCTCATGAGTTTCCCCACTAGAGAATTCAAAGCGGTTACCTAAAAAAATATTTAGAACCTGATTTGATAATCGCAGTTATGTTCATTTCTGTAACTCAACTCTGCAATTCAACATTTTACAGTCCTGTGACATTAAAAACCGGTCAAGGTCATTGCAAATTATACAAGTAGTCAGCTTTTTCAGGTTATGTGGTACATCCTGCGTAGGAATCAATGAAATAATATAAAAAGGTGACAGAATAAATGGAAGAAATATTATATAAAATATTAGGAGGAAAAACAAATATCTCCAACACGTGTATTTAAGACATTCCTGAAATGTACAAGGAATGACGTAATAATTTGACAAGATTTTCTTTACAACTGAACCTAGCTCACCAAAGAGTTTATCCATGGCTGGATCAATGTCCTCAGTCTGTTCCTGAACAAAATTAAACAAAACATCATCTCATCTACGAACTACTTTTGTGATGTGGAATATATTGTTTTTGATTTCTAGTCAATATTATATTGTCTTCAACGTCACATATCTATGCAATATTACGGGACAAAGCCTGATGCCCAAGAAATTCAGAAAGAGGCCTGCTTCTGATTTTGTCAGAGTGATCTTTCGAGCCGCTAATGGAACAGTCACCCCTCTGGTCGTCGAACCCTCACGGTTTGTCCTTGTCCTGTCACGCTATATGACAGGAAATCAATACAATGTTAATGCACTTTTTAATCAAAAAGCCATTTATGTTATCTAAAAAACATATTACAGACACTGCAGCAGTTTCCTTCTGATGTAAACACAAAGTGGAAAGTGATTTAATAACTAAATTTTGTAGTAGGTGCAATGCCCCTTCTTTGTATTTACTGACTGGCCATGTGGCAAAATATACTGGTAGTCCAGCTGTTAAGAGAAGAATTGTGCAAAACAAAATGAAAGAATCATGAAACCTGGCATAATAGTTGTCCACACCATCCAATATATTTTAAGATATGGGGCCGAACGGAATTCACCCCATTTTGGTCTAAATCAAAGATGGCGGCCAAGATGGCCGCCGGATTATAAGATGTCAATACATCCGGTTATATGTGCCCTAGAATGAAATGCAAGTGCACTATTCCTATATTTCTAGCCCCAGGAAATTCACTTATAAAGAGTTCAAGTCTGTATAAAGATTCTGTGAATAAATTCCTTTTTTTTTGTTGATAATGCAATTGTGCAAATTTGTCCTTCTTTAATAGCACATCGAATGGCAAACATTTTTCGCTTCTGCAAAGTAATCGCATGTAATCAAACAAAGGTGTCATTTGCTGGGCTAGGTTTCTCTGTTTAGTAATGCATTTTGATGCTTATAATGTAATATTTTTATTCCTTCCTTTTAATATCCCGTTATTAGCATGCTAACAAATGTAATTTATTTGAAGAGGTATATTGTGCTCAGAATGTAAATAAGGAATTTCATATGTCCGAAGGCAATACGCATCATGATATATGAAACCTACATGCATGTTGTTATAAATTAAGATCAAATTAACATTCATGTAACCCCTGTGTCCAGTTGGGAACTATCAAATGAATCCAATTGGGATATATCGAATGCAAAAATCCAACTGTACTGATATTTAGTTTGCATGCTAATTTTAAGTAGTTAAGCCCTTAGTTGAGTTCTAAAATGATCGGCTATCTTCATTGGCGCACCAGGCTTGATCATCATCTTCCCTATTAGTGTGGATTGTAGTGACCCGTCCAAGGTAAGTGGCTTTCCCCCATGTCCATCGATCTCCTCCACCGATGTATACTACCGCACGAACTTTCAGAGTCATAGAGAGCGGTTTTCAGCAGTTATTATAACTGATTGTATAATCCATATAACATAATAATAATTATAACATAAATTAAACAATCCATATAAAATAAATTTTATCCTGCTTATTATTTTTATATCAGACTGCATGTGTGCGTCGCAGGGTAGAGACATATAAAATAACCTCACACATGTCAGCTGCATAGATGCTATGCCTCCTAAGTACTTCTGATTTCTCTTGTTTGTTTCTCTTCATTTGCATGCTAACGAATAAATTAAATGCTTTGTAAAGGGAAAGGATAAAGAAAACTTAACCACCCTGTCTCTTATCAAAATAGGAACTTGATTTATCTGTGAAGAATAGTTTTTTTTTAGTTTACAAACATAAAAATAATTTCTACGATCAACTTTGTAAAGTTTTGTCATTCCAATTCGGGAATATCACGTGCTGTGCTGAAGTTTAATATACATGTACTAGTTACGTGTATTTGAACACCGTGTCTGTTTTAACGGAAATAATTTAATTGATTTTAATTAATTTAGACTACATGCGAGCATGACAGGATAAGGACATATTATTCCTGCCAGGATGCTGTGCTTCTTTCGCCTATAGGTGATGCCTTTCAGACTGTATGTTGGAATGAAGACAGAATCAACACACTTTAAGAGGCGCACAACATGTTCCTATATGGTACCATTCTACTATGGTGCTGAATGCATGGCAAAATCAACACACATGTAGATACATTTTGCAGGATGTTAATTTTGTTATGTGTTGATGATGCGTTTTCCAGACAGATATGCTAATATGGAAGAATCAATGCGTGTCTGTTATATATTAAGGCCTTTCGCTTCGATGCATTTTGTTGTGATACCAAACTGTTTTTTTACCAACGAGTTGGCATTCACTTTGCATGATGTATTGTTGTCCACAAAATATTTGTCAACAAAGTAATAATTTGCTAATATAATGCACATCTGTAGATTCATGTAGTACATGCATTACTCCTGGAGCTGGAGGGTCATTCGTGTACAGGTCTCTTTAACAACAAAACTATATATTTTCCTAGTCTACAAGGTGAGACTCGCAGGAAAAGTTTGGGTAACAAGTACGTTTTCTCTCAAACGGCATTTTAATATCTCTGGATGAAGGTCAACCGATGATAAAAGTAATATTGTAGTTTTAAGTAATAACTTACAGAATATTGGCTATTTAACTGTTGTTTTGCTTTTTTATTTACATGAAACCCAATAACGAATTTTGAGCATGGGTCATTGATATAAAAACCGATTTGTGGCACTTAGTGACCTATTTGTACTCATCTGTGTCTGCTTTGCCTCAAGTAAGTTCATCGTTACATCTTTGTTCTTTTGGACTTAACTAATGTCAGTAACATATTTTCCAGATGTCAACACCCTTATTCAACTTACATTATCTTGTCAACGGGCAAAATAATTAAATAATTCTATTTTCTAGACATTGCAAGTACTTTGATTACTTCAAATTTTTCATACATTTGCAGGTTTAAATGAAAGTAGCAAATACTGACATCCTGAGGTAAAAGCGTAATGAAGGGTACAAAACTTCAATTTCTAATATCCATGGACAAATCTTTGAAACAACATACATTTGCAGGTACAAAAGTAGCAAGTTGCAAAGGTGTTCTTGTGCATGAAAAATACTGATATCCTGAGACAAAGGCTTAAAGAAAAGTACAAAACTTCAACTTCTAAAATCCATGGACGGATCAATCTTTGAAACAACATATATTTGCAGGTTCATATCAAAGTAACAAAAGTGTTCTCGTATACAAAAAAAATACTGATATCCTGATAAAAAGGCTTAATGAAAAGTACCAAACTCCAACTTCTAATATCCACGAATGGATCAATCTTTGAAACAACATGCATATGCAGGTTCATATCAAAGTAAAAAAAAGTGTTCTCGTACATAAGAAAATACTGATATCCTGAGACAAAGTCAAATAAAAGATACACAAGCTTAACTCATAATAGCCACGGACGCATCAATCATTGGAACAGCTGAGCTATCAGTACACAGTTATCAGTAAGCATGTAAAAATCAATGCAGAACAAGTGACAAACTCTAACCTACATGTTGCCTGTATCAGGGAATTCACATAACTTGTCAGTAAGTCGTAGCTATAATCAAAAGGTGGTAATTAACAGTTTGGATTTCTACTGGCATGGGGGGTAGATTTCATACACCGACAAAATTGTACACTTTGACCCAAGCCATTGGCAAGGGCAAGTGGAACTGGCACACGACCAACTACTGTTCCTCGAGTGTTTTCCAAGCTGATGTAGGCTTTAACTGACCCTAATCTACCTCAATCTAGCCATAATCGTCAGCTTTCTGGAATTCATACGCTTCAGGGTCAAAGAAGCTTTCAAAGGCATGCATTATGGTATGGGCATTATAGAATGCTCTCTGAATGTGAGGCAAGAGTCCTTGGCTAGTTTGTGGTAGGCTTTGTAGAGAGCTGAACCTGCTAAAGTGGAAGACCTCTGCTCTCAGCTCAGAGAAAATGCTGGAATTGCTTCCGTTCCAATTACTTTAACTAAATATGACTCAGCCTTCCTTATGGTTGCAGATGAGAGAGATTGCGACTTTCCAAACTGCTTTAGATGTTTTTCTGGTTCTGCCTTTAAAGCTGCTTTCTTTGTGCCAATCTTGCTGGTGATTTCACAGCCCGTGAGGCTGTGCAGAGCAGGCAACACGGAACACGCCTGACGGCCAAGGCGCTCAAACATGGCATGTAGGGGTACATACCGAGTGGTATCTCCTACTCCAGCTATGTTTAATAAGCACAGTAGTAGTACGCCGCATTCTCTCACCATCCGTCACCAAAGATTCTTCTGTTCTTCTGTTTACAAGTCAAACACATTGTCACATCGTCCAAAAGGACATGAAAACTGCAACCAGATACTTGAATTTTGAAATACTGGAAACATGAACCTCACGAACATTTGCCATGATGTCAATAATGAATGAAGAGCTTTACCTGTGGTGATACCTATAAGATATCAGCTTTCAGACACGTTTACAACTCTTTCGTGAGCTGGTTCTTTGCTGGGTTTTTTCATTATCCCATCATCATTAAACAAGATGGGGGGGGGGGGGGGGGGGGGCTACATCATATTTCAATAGATCATCAGTTGTGACACCACAGTCGCGGGCGATTTCCATTGTTCTGATAGCCTTGTACATATCCTTAAAAACCTTCTTGTTTGTCCTTTGTGATTTGTTTCTGAGGGTTGCCATTATATTCAAATTTGTTCGGTGAATGCTTTCGCTTAGCCTTTAATTTTTCTGGATGAATCTCTCAGTCCGGAATGAGGTGTACTTTCTTTTTGAGAAAATATTCATTGGGTCATCTCTGGTGTCTGTGGTCATGGCCTCCTTTATCAAAAAGTTCTGTGGTGTTGGAGCCGCATTTGCTGACATTGGTGAGCCCTTCTCCTCGATAAGCCTCACCATTTTCTGGATGAAAGACTCTTTACGAGTTGTAGTTGCTGTGGATGACTCATGGTGGCTGTAAGACTCATGCGTGCTCACCAATTCACCAGCATACACACGATGGAGATTCTTCATAAGCGTCATTTCATGGTATATGAGGTCCCATTATGCCATAAGATGCCTTTGTCTGGCATGTCAAATTACACCAATACTGCGTTTGGAAGATAGGTTGATACTTTGTTCAAGTTTCTGATCATCCCCCATAGCATTGAAAAGCCCAGGCTTGTCTTTCATGGAAAAATTGCCATGCGAAAAGTGCTGGTAGACTGATGGTGCAATTTTATACAGGCGTCGCATGTCCTCTAGATATACAGAGCACCAACGAAGGAAGTAAGTGCTATCAAACGCAGCAAACAAAAAGAGGGCACGCTGCACAGCGTCAAGATGGAGCTCCCAAATACCTTCACGAGCAGCTCTCAACGGGTCATGCACTACACCCATCATACGTAGAAAATGCTCTTAAATTTGAAGTTTTCGTTAACAGCAGATCTTGCTTCAAAAAATTGCTCGAAATCCTCCATTAGCTTTCTGGATGTTGTGGAAATCTCTGTAATGTAGCTCTGACTGTCACTGCTATTTTTCTAGGCGAAACATAAGTAAATCTTTGCCAGAATTCCAAATTCATGAGCATATGTTTCAACAACCATTTGTTTCTCAGTGAAGTGCTTAAGCAAAAACTGCAGAGAGCGGGTATAATGTCCTCCATTTATCACTGAGTTCTGGATTACAGTTGGCCCGGATACACCAGCCTGCAGCCAAGTAATTTCAGCTCCACATCCTGATATTGCCTTTCCAATGCACTTCAAAACAATTTTCACCAGGTAAAATGTTCCCAAAACCGAAAACCAGATTGCCAAATTCCTGAGGTCTCATCAGCTGAATCTCCTTGACTATGCAATAAACTTCCTCATCACAATACAATGGGATCTGCCCTTGATTCTGTTGTGAGCTAATGGCCATGAAATTTTCCATAGCAGAATAAACAGTAGCATATTCAGTGACTGGATACGGTAGTACAGGCAAGAATACAAAGATCTTCTCAAGAATGTCCTCTTTGGTTCATACAGAGTTGCGTGCACGCCAAGAAGGCATGGTTTGTGATTTAGGAAAGACATATACTTGGGTATCATCGACATCTAGGCGTGTGAGGGACCAAATAGTACCCATCAATTATGCTGTGCCACCTGTTTCGGATTTGTAGATCTGATCTTTCATTTTGAATGTGGTAAGGTATATCAGGACGACCAAAAGTCCAAACGTTTCTGACAGGGCAAGCTTTTTTTAAAAGCTTGTGGTCCGTGTACCACCTGTGTATAAGAAATCTTTGGTTTGCAGCTTGATGATGGAGGTTTATTCTGGTACAATACGGTCTCAGTATCATGTTTGGAAACATTGGCACCTGTATGGTCCCAGTTGTCGATAGGACCAGAGGTTAATTGTCCAGGGACGAAGTGACATGGGAGAGCAAAATCTGTTTTATCGTGCTGTGCTGTGTACGATGCTAGGTCACGCTGGTACCTACGCAGTTTGGTGTAACTCATTGCAATTCCCAAAATGATTCAGTGCTGGGGTTACAACTTTGCCACCAAGTCCTAAATTTTGGACAGCCACAGCATTCATGGTGTGCATGGGCGTTCTCTTTGTCCCATTACGGTACACATAGAACAGGACTTGGTACAAGGACTGCACCTTTCTACAACGCTGTGTAGGTAGGATACAACTTGCTTCACTGTCAGTGTCGGCATCACCCTCATCTTCTACCTCGTCATTATCACCTTGTCTCTCAGTAGCACGTTTCTCCTCTATCATGACTGCTTCTGCATTCTAATAAGTTTCTGGTTTAAATTTGTACAAAAACCAAAAAAAAAACTATGAACGGAATCAAGAAAAATAATACTTTTGCAAGCAAGTTTCATATCCTGAGCATCACAAAACTTCCAGGCCAAAGTCATATTTAGCTAGACACTTTCGAATAATGCAAGCACATACTTGCACTGGGATCACAGAACGAATACATTCTGCTAATTCACTTGCAGCATTATTTGAAAAAACTGAATACCATCAATGATTTACGCTTATCATCAGGACATGTAAAATCAACTGTACTGCCAAAGTGGTTAAGCAAGAAAATGTTCACGTCTCTATTCTAAAGTTACATTTTTCATCAATGGTATTCATATGATCACGAATGGCAATATGTTCATAGCCTTTGCCACTGTTGAGGCCTTGTTGCAGTTCTTGCACGACCTGATTAAATGCAAGCTGTTTGTTGAAAAAGCTAGGACCTGAATCCTTCGAGCGTAATTCATACTTATACATACATTTCCTCATGCACTCATTGTGGTAATATAGATCTACTCCAAAGAATTTGGATCATACAGGTCACATGTACGGTTGAAAACAGAGTCTTGAAAGTAGTTTTTTGCAGCAAGGAAAGCTGAAGCCCGGTTTGATTCGCATATTCGATACTTGTTGTATACCTGTTTGCAGTATTTACTGTCACATATGATGCAGTTCTTGTATCCCAGTCTTGTTGCCGTCATCTTAGTGTTCGGTGGGTTGCGCACAGTCACTGAGCGAGAGCGTCTGTCGTCTGCTGGATTCTGTTGGGAAGATTTTGAAGGGTCTTGACTGTTTTCACTTTCCTTCCTAGACTTAGACAATCTATCTAGAACAAATTTTATGCTGTACTTTTTATAACAATCATTTGTCACATGATACGAAAAGCATTTCCCTTCAAGCCTCAGTCTTTTGGAAACATGATCATCACGTATATCACAGGCTTCGTGGATCTTTTTACAGCCATTTTGAGTGCTTACAAGTTTCACATCTGATTCTTTCTGCAATATAATACATTTAGTCCCACCAAAGTCAATGTCTCTGGATGATCGATGCAATTCTACAGATTCCATCATTTCCCGTATTCACAAATTTAGAAAAAGACGATCACATATGTCACAGCATCTTCGGCGCTCCTTACAATCCTGAAACGAAAGGATTATTACATACTCTAAACGCATGCAAATAAGTAATTTGATGAAATATATAATAACGTAACATGTGCCCGACTCCTTGGAACATCATCGTCGTAATCTGTGCCATACGTCAAATAATCTTCCAGTTGTGAATTTTATCATTTTTCCTGAAAATGTACCATTAAAATTAGTCCACAAAAAATAAAATCATGCCAATAAATTTTATGAGATCAAAATATATATACTTAAGTGCAAAATCAAGTTTCTTTGCCATTTACAAAAAAAGGGTTGACTCTGCTTTGACATACATTACATAGAGCCCAGCAGGAAAATTACTCACCCATGAGATGAACTTCCCGAAAGTACTAAACAAGAATATTTTTGGCCTAATATGATATATCTGAATGCAAAATTTAATGAATGAGACGCAATCAAATTTAGGCCTTCTTTCAAATCAGGAGGAAATTTTGGCACAAAATTGGGAAAAAGGGTCACTCAGTGCCACAATCCGACCTTTACATCAATAACTCATGCTCCAAAGTTGTCAGTGGGTTCCATGTAAACACAATTTCCTAATATAACAGTGAAAAGGGGGCTACTCTTGCCGTTTTTCCTTGAAACTTCAATATCATTATTTTAATCGATTGACCTTCACCCGGAGACTAAATGGCTTTCTAGAGAAAACGTACTTGATCTCAAGTGTTACTCGAACTTTTCCTGTGGGACTTTGCATGTAGATTTAGAAAATGTAAAGTTTTGCTCTAAAGAGTCATGTACACGAATGACACCCCCCCCCCCCCCTTTCCCCCTTAGCTCAATTAATACATGTATTGTTAGAAATATACATCAAATGTATCAAACGTCAGAAGTATGTGCTGCCTGTGTTCAAGAAAGCTGATATGTAATGGGTGTGTGCTTTGAGAACGGATGAGCAATATATGAAAGTGGACTTCACACATCATGGCTGAACAATAAAACACACCCTTAGGTTCCAGACATAAATCTTTATCATCTTGAATACATCAAAATTCAGTACAAATTTGGTTAGATTTTTCATTAATGTGACTGATGATTGTAACGTTGCTGTGCCTTTATGTTCTGTGCTTTGGCGGCCATTGAACAGTTAAGTCTTCTCTTTATTTAAGCTTATTTGTATTTCATATACCACTCGCTTAATCAAGTGAAAGTACATTGACGAGAATAGACTTTTTCTGAATATTATTACTAAATGGCATGTTTATTTAATGGAACAGTTTATTCCAACAACTTTTGTAATATTGGTATTACCTATTGTTATAGTTTATGCTGGAATATTTCTTTTACATTTGGCAGAACAAGAGCGTTTTTCTTCTCGTTAAACACACGAATATACAAAATACTAACTATTGGTCATATTCATCATGTGCAAGGCTCAGTACGATCTACAATTTTGCATCATGTGCACATGGTGATAAATTATTTCAAATAATAGTATTGCCAGCTTATAGGTAAGGATAATCTACCATATTACCAAAGAAGCAGAAAACTGCAAACTGCACATGTATCTAAAAGTGTCATGCACCATTACCAACGATAAAATATGCAGGGGTAGGACTATGCCTGGTGGTTCAGCCGTTGGACGTCGGAGTTGTATGTCCCCGGCTCGAACTTTGCCTATGTCTCATTGGCATTATGGTTAACCACCAGGCATAGTCGCTCTAACCAGGAGATTCGCTCTAATGTCTGAACGACAGGTATGAATTCTTTCTCAAGACATACCGATTTTACCCTCTTGATAACTTCAATCATATGCAATAGAAAGTGATACAAAAGGCCTTTATCTATCCTTGACAAAGAACGCGTAGCATACAGCATAATATTTCGAGTCTCCATGGCTGCGTACGGTAAGGAAAGATGAAATCAGAGGTCAAGGAGAAAACGACTAACTGCAAACAGTCCACTACAACGCACTCTCATAGCAAACCGCGGTACGGAAGGGAAGGGGGGTTGCCGCCAAACGATTCTTCGGTTAGATTCAGGCATCTCTGTAGCATAAGAAAAAAGAGATTAAATAATATAACAACACAGCCACTTGTTTATACTAAATGTCCTGACATGACGGTAAAATAAGAGAAATTCGGACACACTTAACTTCTTAAACCAAGCTCTGTTTGGTAGGGTACATATCAGGGTTTCATGTTTCGATCAATCTTTTCAAATTAATACTGAAAAAAAAGGAAATTAAAGAGAAAAGCATCTCTGTAAAAACCTTTCTAAAGAAACAATGTTATGTTTAGAATCTTGTCCAAATGCCTCATGGCTCAATCAGTTCACATACATATTTCTGAAAAACAAAATAAATAAATAAATAAATGAAATAAGACAGCATCTCCGTCCAAAATCCTTTCCAGGGAAATCATTTTGTGGTGGGAAATAGAATGTTATAGTCAGTATTATATTAACTTAAGATCTCATATCTTTACAGAAATACTGGACGAATCCAGCTTGTGATGCATTCCTTAAAGAGCCCAGCTTCTGATTTTGTCAGCGTGTCCTTCCGGCCGGTAATTGAAGAGCCAGCCGTCTGCTCGTGAAACCTGTCACGGGTTGCCCTTGTCTTGTCACGCTATATGACAGGGAATCCAATACACTGTTAGGCCATCTATCTTCAAAAAGACAGTTTTTTACAATCTAGATATCACATTTCAGATGGCTATCATAGTTCCTTTCTAATATAAACAGAAATAGGAAAGTGATTTAGTAAGTAAAGCTTTTCTGTCTGTGAAGCGTTTCTTCCTGTTATATACTGACTGGGTTAGCTGCAAGGTTTGTCTAGCTGACAGATAAATCCATGTTCAGCCTTTGATCAGAACGACATCTCTACAATATGAGCATAATGTCATACATATGCGAGATTCAGCCTGTACATATTAACTCAAGTTCGAAATGAGCTTATTTCTGCACTTCCAAGTCTTAGGGTCTGGCTCCATTTTATTTTGCTGTCGATAACGTTTAGAATTAAAAACCACTCACAGGGCATATACCTCTGCCAAAACCTGTAGCCGCATCAAAGCCTGCTTAAAATCCAGTCAACCCATATTCTGACATTCCTCATGAATTCACATTGTAAACAGGTGATATTGACTGTGAATACAGTCTGAAACAAATAACTATTGTCAATCCTTCACGAAACGTGATGTTAATCTAATGATGTAAAGTGTGGTTGTGAAGGCTCTGGCTGACTTATGATTAATTTAAAGAACTAGTGAGTGTGATGCAAGTGACAGCACTGGAGGGAGATGGCTGATCTGACCGTTGCACATTGGCATAGACTTTTTTTTTTTAATTAAGCAGGTTCGTTTTCCAGGTCACCGGGGGGGGGGGTAACTGCCAGACACGATATATAGATGAATCTCGTAGCTTCCAGCATATACCAGCTTGTCAGACACTTTCTTTTGACGATATTGTTGTATCTGCAACCTCTATAACGATTACATTGCCCTGACGACGGGACTACGTCTGTTAAAATCAATCTAAGTCATGCAAATAAAACGTACCTTTCCTGTATCCACAATATTTTAGTAATCAATTACATTTAATGAGATTTTGATGGGGAGTCGACCACAGAGTGCGGGAGAATTGTTACATTTTTGGCTTATTATTAACATATTTATTTTATATGGATCATACAAATAGCTATTAAAACTAATCGAAGCATTCTCATTGACTCAGGTCGTGGCGTTCGTTGTTGACTGAAGAAAGAGGAAACCGGAGAACCCGGAGAAAACCCCCCAGCTCTGGACGGGCTACTACAATCGAACCCGGGTCGCAAATCGAGGCCCTGTCTATTATTCGAGATGAAACCCATGAGAGAGCATATAGATTTATAGCTTTCTAGATAAAATCTACATTTCAATTAGAGCGATCCGTCCCCATGTTCTGTTAATTAATTTTTTATGTGTTCTCCTTCAACCCATAGCCTATCGTTCTACAAACGTTTTGCAAATTTATTTCACATTTTTCGAAGATAAGGCTCAGATACACATGAACACAAACATGACTCATTAAAAAACACCCTGCAACCTTCCATGGCGGAGGTAATAATGTTAGAATAAAATCATTCGTAAACCTATGATTCCATCGTCAAATTAGTTTTAATTCTACCTATTATATAACCCCATGTCACCTTCGTTGGCGTAGGAAATAATTTGAGATTAAAGTTGACATCCTTTGCTTCTCTGGTAGAAGTAGTTTCAGTTTTGATCGGTTGTTGTATTAAAAATTTGATTGAACTAGATCAAACCCTTTATTAAATGTATGTTATGTAAGTGAACAATACAAGTAACATCCATTGCAATGTTATGTCAGGTAATATTCGATCAACTGGTCATAAAGGAATATTTAAAAATCTCGCGCAAAGCCTGCTTTTTTGGTTCACCTCAACTTATATTTACATGGTAAGCCCAATCCAAAGTAAATATTTCTACTCCTATTTTTCACGGATGAACTGTGTTGGTATGCGGTACCAGGTCACCGGTATAAATTAATGTTCCTAATTGCTGGTCTGACCTCATCAAGAAACAAATCCAAATATTCCCTGACACAAATCTCTTCCTTGGAAGTCAACCTAAAAGTTCAATTTTTCTTTCTGAAATTTAATTGTTTTTATTAAATCAAAATTTCAAAATTTAAAGTTTAATTTAGAAAGAAATAAACATTAAGTTTTGACATTTTGATTTATAAAAAAATAAATATCAAAGTTAGAAAGAAATATGAAAGAAGAAAAAAAGTTTTGAGATTTTCAAACTTTACACATGTCAGGTATGTTAATTATGCATGTTCAATAGTGTTTTTTTTTCTCCTCATATTATTGTCTAAAAGCACGATTTCGTTCTGAAACATTTTCCTTTACTCCAGTACACCCGATGAATAAATAAACATGCATCGGGCGCCAACAGTAGCGCACACATTAAACACCTATAGCGCACGCCTCCTGGTGGCCATACCGCGTCTTTACTAATTAAAATTTCCAAGTTTCCAATCGGTGATTCTTCTCTGGATATTCTTTCATGTTACTTCTCCTTGCTTAGCAGTTGCCGCGCATGCGCAAGGTCAGACCTCTGATCAAACAGCCAGAATTGCGTTTAAGCACACACAGCTCGTTAACATTATACAATGGTTGAACTGGAGAACAATATGTCTTGATCAGTAAATTCCAATGTATCATGGAACAAATGCCCGCAAGAACAATTAATTATTTGGTGTAGTCTGACCGGTCATTTTAGCTGAGAAACACCTGCAAAATATTCACATTATTGCTTGTATAATTCTGGCCTGCCATGTTTAGCCAACGGGTCATTTGTTTTATATTCAAGCAACTGCCCTTGTGCCCATCGAGTTTTCGCTAATAGACCTTTATCTGTCAACGAGATTGTATTATTGGATTATTGTCTCTCCGAGGGATCTGCAGAACTGGTCCCTGCGTCCCATTCTCATGTTGTTACAGCTGTCTGCTCTATAATTGAGATTGCCTTCTTCGCGATACTGCACGCCAACTGTAAATATAGATTGGTTAAAACCTTCAGGTAGGGCTCCCTGAAGGAATGAGTTATAACCAATTTATCCTGATCCTCAAGGGAAAGCCTCGCAGGTTTTCGATGCATCTGTGAACTTGAACCTCTGATATACTTATACCACTTCCGGTCTGTGACAAGTAGTATAATACTTTACTCTCTGTTGTCTGTCAGCAAATTAAGGCTAAATGGGTTGATTAGATTTTGTTTAAATAAAATGGAGGGTTAGGAAAACACCCGAGGTTAAATTCAAATTAATTTTGAAGGTCATCTGTATCGCCAGAAAAATAATCCAAAGTATTACTTAGAATTGGCACGGCTATATATAATAGAGCCATTGATCGGTATAAGCGGGTGGCGTATTACTGGAGGAGACTTAAGATGGAACGGGGTAAATTAATCGTGGCATATGTGCAGACAATCACAGAAAATGTTATACTGGCGGGGGTCTGATCTCTCCGACAACGTCTCTAAAATGATGTCGATCAAAGGTTTCTCAACAAGCCTATAGCCTGTTCATCATACAGTATATGATAGTTTATATGAAGTGAGATTCTTACCGAACGCCAGTAGGCCACCTTTGAAATTGTATCTTATAAAAGTTCGCTAAAAGCGTACTTTTATAATGGCTTGTTTGACGTTGCAAGTATTTTATTATTAAGTTGCGATGGGCATCACTTAATAAAATCAAAGTTTGATATCCAGTTTAAAACCCGTGTTAACGTTAAAACTTTATAATTAACAAGTGTTTCAAGAATGAAGTAGGTTGTAGTTGACTGCTTATGATTAACTAGGATTTACTGGGATACGTTTAGAAAAATAAAGTTTAATTATATTGCTTACGTTTTAATTCGCTTTAACAGATATAACATGTTTAAATTAGAACATTGTATATATGATCTACAATTAAAATCCGTCAACGCATTAAGATTAATACACACGTATTTGAATACAATAATTTAAGGAAACATTTGAAAAAAAATTAATACGGTTAAATTCTTTGAGGGAAGATAGGTTTTCCGTGGAATATTCTTTAAGTATCGAGCCCTCGTATATTCTTAAGAAGCTCTAGTCAAATTAATTAGAACTCGGGAAATACGGGACTTAGAAAATGAAATCAGAACCCCGAAACCACGATTAAAACGTATTGTCTCTTCAGATCAACATGTATTCTTGTTAGGTGTAATTTACACCGCCGATGGCAGTATTAACGCCACAAAGAGGACTTCTGTTGTGTTTTTAACGAATCGGTTTGACTAGTTTCACTATTTGTCACGTTTAAGGAAACACATGATCTTGATAATGTAGTCCCTGTCACGTCTTCATTTTGGATACTGGGAACACAACGTCTCAAAGCTGGTTCCCTTTGGCACTTGTGTGTTGTTTCTACACCGTCAACGTTAACCTGAATCCGGTGAAAATGTGGAACGTTACACCACACAATTTACCATTAGATTGAATTCCCTCAGGATATAGTGTATTGCAACCAAGAATGGGAAAGATAAACTTGTAATATTCCCAAGTTTAGACACATTAAACTTGTAAGAAGACCAGAACCTCGACAATGTCTTCTTTAAAATGCAACGACAGTTTTCCGCCTCAGGTGTATTTAAGAGTCAGGCGAGACGTTTGGATAAGCCCCGGTATTAAAACCATTGAATTGTTTAAAGTTTCAAAGTTTCCTTACAGTGTATCTGCCTGTGTAGCGCTGTTTAATGAAAAGGCGCACGAGAGAAACACTAAAATTATTGTGCCACTCATGTAAATACTTAAACAATAGTAAAAGTTGTCTTGGGACATTAAACGAAATTACATATGTTCACACCGCACGAATCAGAAACTGGAAATGTCAAGAACAGGCTCATCTTATAAATATTTTTGAACTTGCTGAGTTTGAAAAGGGTTCATTACGTGTAAATTAACTAGAAAGCACATGGGAGCCCGCATGCCTCCGCCTAAATCATGGCGGAATATTACCACGAGCTTATAAGAATTTGTTGTGTGTTACAGGAAGTTAGCTAAAGATATTGGAAGGTTAACATACCTTATTTTTTCAACGAGGTAATAATACAATTCTTGATCAAATTGTAATTAATGTGTTGCAGGAGTTTGCAAATAATCAAGTAAGAAGTGTTTACCTTTTGGGTCAGATCGATATTACATGTAATAAAATTACTCGACGTCGATCTCTTCATGTTTTATAACTGAACAGGTACTTATCAAATATTATTCCATTGTAGTCATATTTTATAACCTCTAGCCATTTAAATGAAAGCTAACCGTCCGCCGACACCTTGCCACATATAATAATATTGTTAATTCGAACATTGGTCCTCTGAAGCTTACAGGAAGCATCAGGACTGCAAACAATTGTATTTTTATCCATCCTAAAATTATTACGATTACAATAATTCCCAGAATCCATCCACAAAAAAATCATCAACATTTATTCAAGGCCTTTTATACACTCGCACACTTACATGCTCAAATACAAGACGAGCTTTTTGCTCACTGTTTAACCAGAGTGGGAGACCTAATACGCACAAATGGTCATCTCCCGGTTGTTGTTCTAACATCTCTCAGCAACGAACAGATTTCATGCTTTGTGTATCTATTCCAGATTCATATACAGGTGAGCGTCGTTGATCCGAAACGCTCGGTGACATTTTTTTTTCTGTTCAGAAAAACGATATTTCGGATTAACGGTTTCCCATGAGTCACCATGATTGCCAAACAGCATGTCCGCGAGCACCGGACGTATTCAGAGACTGACTGACACTAAGTAATGAAAGTAATATAATAAAGGTTGGCAAAACCCGTTTGGTAAGATTTTCCTATCCACTACCAGTGTCAGGCTCAAGAACACATTCAATTTAACTTTTCAAACAGATCGAAGTTTTCCAATTCGTCTCCTCCTTATTGTGAGAAACAATTCCTTATTTTATTGAACCTATGGTCATTACCTTTCACCCGAGGCTCCGTGCACACAAAACCTGAGATAAAAAAGAATGATAGTTGCGTATTTTTTTTGGTAACCCCTACAGTTTTTTCTTTTCAATTCTGTCTTATATAATTATTTAGCTTTTTACGGGGTGACATAAAAGCGGACCGAACTGTCTCGCTAGGGAAGCTTGATATTTTAGCGAAGCGGATGGTACGCCGGACGCGCGCCACCGACATGGGTTCGACTCCCGGATCGGCCCAGAATTTTTACCCTCAACAAATTGTCTTCGTAACAATCTAAGTATTTACATCTGTAGAGTTCAATTTCGGTTTGGGACTACGTGACAGGGCAGTAGCACTCGCTTCTGATCATATTATTTTTGTATCCTGGTGTCACCCAGGCCCAGTTGTAATGTACTAAGGCCAGTCTGTTCCTACAATTCTCACTCTCTGATTATATATTATGTAAGTTGCAGGTGTTTAAGTTAATTGGGACTTTGGGTATTCAAATGTCAGAGCTGAGTAGCCAGGTATTTACATAATGACTGTAATTGCTTAGCTTGATTACATGGCAACTCTATTCAGTCTAATTGCACTGAAGAAGCTAACCTGCTGATGTACCCTTAAGAATATAACCAAACAGTAACATAGATCTGATCGCTGGCTATGGTTTTCAACTAAATATCAAGAGCACTGAGAAAAAGTCACTTGGGAAAGAAGCAACTAGTGATGCCGCTGATGCCAATTTACAAGAGAAGAGCTCGATGCTTGTGACGCCGCCGCTGATATGCTTCATGGAACACAGGTCAGAGGAAACAAACCCCAGGACGCGTCGACAGTTATCAGGAGCAAGGGAGCCATTCCAAGCCATGCAGCAGAACAGAATAACTATGGTATCAATAGACTGTATATGCATTTTATATATTCTTCTGATAGGAATACTAAAGATTTTACAATAATATGGCAGTTAAATGTTGTTAAAAAATGTTGGAGTTATATGAATATTCCAAAATAGATGCAACTGGTTTATCTGTAATAGAATTAGCTAGTATTTTAACCTTTTAAACTTATATCTGTCAGGTCTTTATATATTGACATGCAGTGCCATTCAGGATGCAAGTTGTATCTTAAAACTTACATACATTCCTGGTTTAAAATCACATCTTTTATGGTAAATCTTAGTCTTATGAAGAAAGTGCTTTATAAAGAACTAAGTGAGTCACAGAGTTATGTGATCCGTTAACAGGATGTTTTCCGGTTTATATTGCTGGTACGCTGAAGTTTGGTAGTCAAATGAGACAGATATTTATGGTTAACTCCTTTCTTAAAAAAATAATCTTGAGATAATTAACTGCATGGTCGTTAGTTTGATTATATATATTTATATATCAATGTTTAGCACATATATATAACTTTAAGCATGTGCATCTGAGGAATTTGGATGCATCACTTAGCTAACATATATACTAGTATGTCTTATTTGCAAGATGCTCTGTGAAATAACGAGGTATAAGTTTTAAGTCGAGGTAGTGCCCGGCTGCGACTTGATCAATCTTAGTTCATGATATCAGTTATTCTATTATTAGAAAACAGTTGACAATTTTGCTTATTTTGTCTTATGAATGTTCGGCATGGTGATCTAACAGAGATACGTAAGATATACATGCGCATTTGTTATAATAACTGTTAAATTCATGTTTTAAATTGAAGACGTGCTTTCTAGGTGGTAGCCAGCACAGACATGTATGGCCAACACATAAAATCTACAAGCATGGTTGGATCAGGTGTGAACATCCATTGTAGTAGAAACGCACTATATTACTGTAAATAAGCGTAATCAATTGATATATACAGTCCTTGATACACGTGTTACATACTGTACGTGTATATCCTAGTTTTCAAATTTTCATATGTATTTTAAAATTTTAAGTTTATCCTTTATTGTGTGTATTAACGTGTTACACACTTTTGAATAAGATAATATCAGTAGCTTATAGCTGAACGGTGTGACAATTGTTATATAATTCAACCAATATAAGTCTTACTGTTGACAGTGAAAAGTTGTACACTATAGCTTCAGTTCAACAGCTATATATTTTTATGTAATGTAGGGACGGACCATGCTTTTGAGCATCCCATACATGTAAGCAGAAGTTGCAAATTTCATAAATTCCCATCATGATTTTATTTATTTATCTATTTTTGTTTTACTTTGTTAAGTGTGATGAAGATAGGAAACTGTTCAAGTATCCTGTACACGTCTTATTAATAGTCTGAAAATGTAAATCCTGGTCTATGGGAGTCTTAACCGACCAGGATAACAGTTATATCTTTATATATATATATATATATATATATACATATATACTTATATATATGCATGTGTTTAACAAATAATTCACATTGTCATGAATTTACTGTTCCTATAGTATACTATAGTATATGTCTTGCCATTGCCATTTCTATTTATATAGAAAGGATGGATCAGAAATGAGCGTCTTGTATGGTATTGGCACAGAACAAAATTATTGGTGTTACTGGCGCACCTGTTAGGACGGACCAGAAATGAGCGTCTGGTATGTTTTGTCAGTACAAACCTGCCTATTCAGTGGTATAGGACAAAATTAGTAAAGTGTTACACTGCTATATATTACCTGGTAAGGACAGGTCAGAAATGAGCGTCTTTTTTGTTTCTAAGTTTTGTCAGTGTGAACTGGCCCTGATCAGTGATATATTACAGAATAAGGGAAGAGTTACACTGTCATTTGTTTACCTAATAAGGACGGATCAGAAATGAGCGTCTGGTATGGTATGGTATTTTTTTTCTCGTTTCATTTTGGTGAATGGGATCATATTTTGGTGTCTTAAGTATTTCTGTGTGAATATATATGGAACAGACAGAGGTATAAACACCCGTAAGGATATCCATGGGTGTATTATGATGTCATTTAGAGCTTAAATGACAGGTTGCAAGTGGATATGTGCAAACGTTATTAGATTATTGAGTATATAGAATATATTGACGCTTAATGAGTGCAAGAGGTCACATAAATGTGAAATACTCAAGCCTAATGTGCTACTTGTCTTATATATTTGAATCATACAATATGAATGTGTACATTTCATACGTCAGATACGCAAGTAATGACTTAAAATGTCCAAACATCAACATTTTTTTTATTATTTCAAAATGCTAACACATTTGTTACAGTATACATCATTCTTAATGTCTGAGATTCACCTTTTAATCACTGTGGACAGATATATATGCTGGCATGATTGTACTGGTATTCATGACTATTTTATGTAGAAAATTTTAATGTTGTTTAAAATTAAAATTTTTATGAGGAAGGGGAGGTGTGTAATGTACTAAGGCCAGTCTGTTGCTACAATTCTCACTTTCTGATTATATATTATGTAAGTTGCAGGTGTTTAAGTTAATTGGGACTTTGTGTATTCAAATGTCAGAGCTGAGTAGCCAGGTATTTACATAATGACTGTAATTGCTTAGCTTGATTACATGGCAACTCTATTCAGTCTAATTGCACTTTCATTCAGCTCCTGTGCACACCTTTGCATCTGTTGTGACACGTCAGGGAAATCTCTGATTGGTTTACTAATGGTTTATGAATCTGGCTTGAAGAATGCTGTTGGGGTAGAGTCAGTTACAAAGTGGGGGCCAAGCCCTGAAGAGGGTCACCAATGCATCCTGGACAAGGTTTAAATTGACGCATAGCCTTCCCATAAAGCCTGCAGAACGCTCACCTTGGGTGAGGGCCTGCCGTGAAAATCTCACCGCCTTGGCTGAAATTTGAACTCACGACCTCCCGTCTTTGAGCCCTGTCCCTAGACCCCAGAAGCCGAAAATGGGGTAAAATTAAAGAATTGATAACGTGTAACTGTTATCATATGGTGGAGTGTAAACAAATAAATCAACTTAATTTTTTTTTTGAAAATGTTCGAAACGCGATTGATATGTCAACGAAGATTGGTGGTTGGTCACCTGCCAAGTTTGCTAGTAGGTAGAACATTTCCTGATTTGGACTATATACGAAGGATAGTTTCTCATCTATTTATACCCAATATATATACAATAACACACGGAATTAAACACAAAGAATTGCAGGCTGAGACCTGAACAATTTATTTTTTTCTATCAGATAAATTGGGGTTGGCCTGGGACCGCGGTTACCATCTGTCCGGGCGGTATATCCTTTTCCTGGTGTTCCCTACTTATTCTGCAAATAAATGGAGTGTAATCGATCTGGTTTTGTGTAACATACAGTATTCATATAAATTCATGACTACTAATGACTCCCATGGAAAAGTATGGATTCCTGATAAGAAAAAAAAAAACATATAAGTCTACTGGCATAATACATTTATTATGCGTTTTTATCATTGCATGATGCTTTAGGCGGAAGGGCTTTGTGGGGGCGATGGTGTACGTTGGGCCGATTAAGTACTGGTTAAGGTGCCGGGCTCCTAAGACGCTTCACGCCAGGAGCCAGTAGGCTCGGGTGTAAACAGTTTTTTTGTCCAGCTTGTATTTCATATTTCGTTTTTGTGCCCGGAGACGTGTTAGCCACAAAAATGCGCCTGGCTTGTACAAAAAGACGGCTTACCTTAGTAGTAAGCAAAGTTTGTTTCGTGGTTTGACTCAGTTTGCAAAATGTCGGATAGCTTAAACAGACCTGAAGGCCTATTCATTCGCCGATATTTCGAAATACCCATTTTAGTAAAACAAGTCATCTATATTACGTGTTTATATTGCATTCGTTTTACATTAAACTATATTGGGATTAAATAGCAAAAAAAGTTTATCCTGGGGTTTTTTATAAGCTAAAACAATCACGCCGTTTCCTTTTAGCGACAAGAAACTGAAAAATATCAGACCTGGACATTTGTTTCTGTCATTTTTAATAGAGAAATTATTTTTTGTATTGATCTTTTCTCAAGCTAAATTTAGCTGCGAAAAAATCGGCTTATTTAGGCTTAATGAAATATCTGCGGCGCCACCTGAATAAATCGGCTGGCGGCGGCGCAAAATGGCGACGGCGCCGGCCTCTACTTGGTAACAGTCTTCCATGTTCAACATTGCTGACACTGTGCAGTAGAAATCGCTGTTTAACCGTTCTTCAAATACAAACGAGGAAAAACAATTGAACATTAATTATATCTATTGCATATTATACAGCGATGACTTAAGCTGCTATAAATTTAAAAGGAATATGGTTTATTTGGACAAAAATATAAAACTAAAGGGAGAAACATGAAGTGTATGGAAAGGCTTGTTGTCACAGTGGTTTGCTGGGAATCACAAATACGATCAAAGAGTAAAACAAAATGAGTTTTTTATCATTAAGATGATGTTAATGATAATAGAACAAACGTGTTATTTACCATACTCCATATTCTTTGCCTTTTTCATTACCTGTGTTCTGAATTATTGGAGGATGACAATACCGTAGAGACAGATCAGGGACCGGGCAGGGCGTTAATATAGGGGGGGGGGGCTATATATCCCTAAATTTTTAGAAAGGGGGTGGTCAATGTAATTATCTGCCTGCTATTAAGATAAAAATATTCATATATTAGAAATGAGATATATTAATAATCGGAATTATAAATATTGGTTCAATTTCTGAGTTTACTTTGAAATATGTAGTTTCAAAAAGCAAGCTCTATTTGATTTTAAAATAAACAAAAACTTCGATGCATCCAGCTATTGTATCATCCTTTTGGTCCACTACAGCATCTGTAGTTTTCGATATTTGGCCTAACCAAATTGGTATCTTCCAGGGTATCTAGTGTGAGACTGGCTGAACTTCCCAGAAAGTAAATGAATACATTATTTTCCAAATATTGCTGTTCGTGTAATATTTCACAGAATTGGTATCTCAGTAGTTATGATATTGCCTCTCTCAGCAATGCATACTACAAAAGTTTGACATACATTATAGAATTACGTCCAACATCAAATAAATATATTTTATTAAATATAGCCGGGAAGAAATCATTAAGGCTGTATCACAATGGGCTGCAACAGTCTTGCGATTAGTTGGAGACACAACAATTACGAGAAAATACTCGTATAAGCGACAACTTTCACTTGCAATCACGCTGAATCGTACTAAGGGGCCGTAACATATCCAAAACGAAGACCGTCAAACTTATTTGCGAGCTGAAAAATAGCATTTCATGGCAGGAATACGCCCAGTGTTTGCTCGATCACTGCGGGGTCCACTGCGATTTTTAGAGCACCGAAACCGGATCTCTCGGGCAGCGGCCAATCAAACGATTTTAGACAAATTTTTGCTTTAAAATTCTTGCGGAGTTCGACAGAGCTGTGCGGCAGCCGCATGGTCTCCCTACGAAACTCGAACGATCCCGTATCCCGCCCGACTTGTACAAAGTCAAACGTACTGCGAGCGCTCTAGGTGCTGGTGTCGGGCTGTCCGAAGGCGGCTACTTCGTCTCCCGGATAGGCTCCTCCTGTCAAATTAGCTTCAAGTTCATGCACCGATAAAGCGGACTTTTTCCTAGGATAGGGTTTCTTTGCTACCTTGGTCTTTTATGGCGGCATTTTAGCTAGCAACTATTACTTAGTACCTGTGCAGTACTCTTCACTCTGTCAGATTTATGATAGACCAAATGACCATCGACCACAACTCTGACGGTGCCTGCCATTACGCCGAGCGGCCTTACCCGGCTACCTTTTGTTTTCTTTCGGTCGCCGGGCGAATCTTGATCACAATTGTTTAAGAGGCACCGCCCGATCCCCGTCCGATATGTGACAGGTTTTATGTGACAGGTTAGATTTTAAGCGTTAAATACGCGTGACTTCCTGCCGGGCAACAAATTTGGCCGGAGGCCGTTGGATATGTGACGCAGGCTTTACGACACGTTTGCGAACATCGTTCGTATGTTTGGCCCAAAATTTGTCTGGAGTTCGTCTACCCGTCGTGCAATTTCGCAAGACATTCGCACGACATTTGTGAAATATTCGCACAAAAATTCCTATATGTCAAATTATCTTTTATGTTGCATCGGTCGTAAAACCCCTCTCAAATTTGATTTGCAACTTACGCTTCCTGACTCAAACTTACTTGAGAATAGTTCCAGACATGTTTGAGACGGGTTTGAGACACCGGCGACTCTACTGCAACTATTGAGCGAGATCACGCCGCGAATGTTCTGATAGAATGTTGTGACTCCCTCGCGAATGCATTCACATATTGTTCCAAAGCTGTCGCAGCTCACTGAGATACAAGCTTTAAGATGTCAATTGAAATTTTGCTTCTCTAAAGTGACAGCAAAATGTAGTTAAGATCATAACGAATAGAGGTAAAATATGACAATTATCTTAGTGATTATAAATCTTAATTTTTTTCTTCTCGTCTCAACAAATGTTAACGGAAATGGGCCTGTCCACTCAATATAATGAATGGTGGTGACACAAATTGTTGTCACGCAACTACTCTGTAACTACGCCTCGAAAATATTCATTTTTGTCTTGAAGTGTCGTATGGGATACCTGGTGTATCCTAACGGGCTGATTATTCCCATCTGACAATTTTTGAAACTGCTGAAGGCTCTATCAAATAGTCACAAGTGATTTTCGTGTTTAAGAATACGGGAGAGAGCGTCTTGTGTTCACGTGCAGCTATTACATTGACTACTCGCATCGGGCGAAATCATTGAATCGTGTAAAGCGAGTGGGCACAATACCAAAGGCTTGAAACACAGTGACCGGGTCTTGAACCAAAACACTTGAATATTGTTAGAAAAGCTAAAAAAATTACCGGCTTAACTAAGAGGCGAGTCGGGAAATTTAAGAGGAAGCCTCGGCGGAGCTTAGAGAGAAGGCGGTGACACACGCACGCACGCACGCACTGAGGGGCACAGGTACCTCACGGGGAGACAAACATGGCAGAGTGTACTGGGAAGCTTCGCTCGTCCGGGAGCAGCAACGATGGCGGTTTTCCGTTCGAAACGTAGTCTATGTGAATTTCTACAGCTACCACTGCTTCATGAATATAGAAAGCTTGCCCAAATGACATTTTACTGAAACATTCATGCGCTATTATTAATTGAAAACAAACAATTCTGTGAATAGACTTGCCTCGTGCCTTCTTCACTGATGAAAAAACCAAGAACAGTGAATTACATATACTAGAATATACCCCTATCAGTACATGCATCCACACTTTTCTTAAATAATGAGTAAGCACTGACATGGCGTGCGCGTTTGAAATGGACTGACACAATTTGCGGGACATGTTGTCGATTTGGCGAGGGGTGAGATGTTCCGCGTGCAAAATCGTCCCAACGATTAACCCGCAACATGATTCACTTGTGCCAAAATTGGTGGACATATTGCCGATATGGGCAGTGGTGAGATGTTCCCGGTCTAAATTCGTCCCAGCGGTCAAGCCACAACAACATTCATTTGTGTTGACTTTAGCGGATTGGTTACAAAAGGCCGACGCGTAGTGAATGTTTGGCAGACTATGTCAGGTTTGATTTGATTGATTAGCGAGAGGAGATTCAGGACGACGTGGGCGCACTATGTGAGAATGGCCACGGCACACGGGAGGTATTAAACCTGGAATATTTTTATCGATTTTGAGGCCATTTCTTTACCAAACGCCTAAAAAATATATACTCGTTCTTCCCCGGACCAAGATGCCCCCTCCCACGAAGTTTGACGACCGTGCGATCCCTAGCGTGCGAATGAATCCGGACAGACCAACAGATTCCCTATTCCGGACAGACAAACAAATTCCCGTGAATTATAGTATGATTATCATTTGAAACCTTCTTGTGCTGTGCTTTAATATAACGCTGTTGAACTTTAGCTGTGAAGATACTATATATAGGGAAAAATGCAGAACTGTTCATTTTGGGTTGCACGTAGACTTATTGAACCCATGTTTCACCAAAGCTATGGGCTTAATTATCGCTCGCAAAATGACTGCTCTCCCGGGTTTACTATTTACTTCTTGTTAGAGTAAATTTCAAGAGAGGTTGGGATAGGGTTTATATATATATATATATATATATATATATATATATATATATATATATATATATATATACATATAGCCTTTCCTTTTGAGGGGTTTGAAGTTTGAGTTATTAAATTTGAATAAACATTTTTTTAACTCCAAAGATTTGGTTTTGTGCAGTTTCTTACCGTATAATGTTCTCGTGTCACATATATTCCACTAGTGAACTCGGCACATATAAGCTGAGCCCACTCGTTCTGATGTTGCCCGAACTGTCCAAATAAAAGAACATGTTACATGCTAGTCTGAGCTTCATTAATAAAAGAGCTGGTTTCGCATCACACGACACACCTCCATCACAACAAGCTGGCCTTCTCGTATATTTTCCCAATTATCTGCGGAGAGCGCAAAATTTGTTGTTACCTGGAATTACTGTGATATAGTTATTCTTTCTGACACACTCTTTTTACCATCTTAACATAGTGGGCTTCTTCAGACTTTGCACGATTTAGGAGGCTAAGAAATTCTCCTACAGAAGAACTTTTATGAAGTAACAATAATGGTAAAAAAATATAATCACTTTAAATATAGCAGACATCTTAATTCAATTCTAATAGAAATCACCTAAACGTAGTCACCATAACGTTGCTTATACGTAAAAAAAGTCTTTCAATATCCATTAAATATAATGGCTTAACCACTTTGGCTGCAGTGTCCAAATGACATTTCTAACTGACAAATAACAGAAGACCGGCTCAGTTCTTTGTGACAGAGAGCTTGTTAGAATAATTATTCAGACAGGCGCTAGGTCCCATGCCAATTTAACATCCTCCGTACACAGTTTCTGGACAAAGGCGACTGATCAGGAACTGAAACCGATTGTTGAGGTGCCTTTTTCACAAATTGTCTGTATACATGTTTTCTGAAATATAACTCTTGCGTGGTTGCGCAAGATGGACTTCTTTTGTCTTATGTTAACATAAAACAAAATCATCATTGACGGAAGTTAATACCTTAACCGCCTTTTTTCAATAACCATGAATTAATAAGCAACGGGTCCAGGATGTATTCTTTTGAATATATTTCTCTCTTGGGTAAGACCGGAATGGAAATATCTGAAGATTGAATTGTCCTGCTAGCGAGGAAATCTCTTTCATGCTGGCTCCAAGCTCAGAGCAACAAAGCTATATATTCACGCTTTCTTTGAAGTGTCTTTACACTCAGTTTAACCGTGGGGAAATATTTATGTTAAACAAAATTAATAATTAATTCAAAACAATAATGATTTGTATTTCGGCTGTTTATCGTTTATTCTTTTATTCTCTTACGTCTTCAGTATATTCAAGAGGTAGGTTTGATGAGAACAAAGGGGGCGGCGGGGGTATGCATTAAAGCTCTCTACCCGAGGGGGAAAGCCTCATGAATAAGGAATCCTGCTCCATATAGCCTGCACAAAACACTCTTTTTTCTTTATTAAAATCGAGACAAAACGGCTTCTGTGGCTCAGTGGAAGAAAGCACGGCTAAAAGCAGGGAGATCATGAGTTCAGGTCATAGAAGAGGTGGTGAGATTTTCATGGTCGGCCAACACCCTAGGTGAGAGCTCTGCTGGCGTAATGGGAAGGTCTCACAAACGAGTGCGCCGTTTCTCGGGGGTTTAGCGGTGGTATGACTCAATAGTCAGCGCCTGGTTAACATCAGGATATAAAATGAGAGGAAGCGTGTGATACTGCCCTGTTAAGAAGTCCGAAACCGGAATGAAATTCTGCAATTGTACGTATGCTTAATTAAGCTAGCATTCCAAGGAAATAATTATTTTTCTTTACTCACGCCACAAATTTTGAGGAACATTTACTTTCGTTATATGACAGTATTTTTCATTTTTTTTTAATTGAGCTCCTAAAATTCAAAACTGAACTATCACCCATTTTAACCATCATTCAGCTGGTTTAAGTTTCATGATTATAATGGTATAAATCAAACGATAATAATAATTATGATATTTTAATTACGTTTAAAACGTATTTTTTATTTCACGCCATGCCTTTGATTGTTTTCTTTTAATTTCTTACAGATTGAAGGCATCACCAAACTTTAATCAATTGTTACAAAAAACACAGAGTCTGAAAAAAAGTTACGACGGTTTAAGTTTAAAATTATATCCCAGAATGAACAAGTACCGGTGATTTAACTGAAGAAACTTTGAAAACTGTTCGAATTATTTCGCAAAAAAAAAAACAAACAAAAAATAAAGTCAGTCTTTTAAATAATGTCCCTCTGAAACAAGGCCGTGACTTTTCATTAAATTAGAGAAAAAACAAGTGACCCATGGGTCATGGTGCTCAGCCGACTGGCATGTTGACAATATGTCCTTGCACAGAAACAAATTAAGATAATGTAGGTGGCATCATAGTTCATGCATATTAGCTGAAGTTCATCAACACCCATAAGCACATCAAATTTGATGACAATCCACCCAGCTGCTCCTGGGGATCTGGCAATTTTTGTGTACTTTGCAAGATTTCTGGGGTACTCAAACATGGCCTGTAACTCAGATAATATAATTCACAGTGACCTCAATTCAAGTTTCTGAGGAGAACTTTTGAGGAACTCTCAGGATGTCAAGTAAGGAGATTACGGTCAAATGATCATGATTAGTGCCCTGCTTTTGGTATCAAATTTTCAATTATTCTTGAGGGTGCTTATAAGCCCCATAACTTTGAAAATATGGGTAACAGAGACCTAATTTAAGGTTTCCAAGAAGACTTTTCATGGGCCTCCCCGGATGTCAAGTAAGAAGAATCAGGACCAATGGTTACGATTTGTGCACTGTTAGAGGATGACCGTATCTTTAAAGGTCTCAAAAACAAAGAAAAAAATCACAAAAATTAAAAATTAAAACCAGGTGGCTCCACCAGTCCGCAGAAACTGACGAAACATTTCATGAACAATATCCATGCAAAGAATCATGATGACCAATGCATTAGTTGTTGAGATATTTAAGCTTTGGTATCAAATTTTCCATTGTTCTTGGTGATTCTTCAGAGTTCCATAGCTCTGAGGTTTTGGGTAACAGAATCCTAATGTTCGGTTTCCAAGGAGACTTTTCATGAGACTCCCTGCAAATCAATAAAGAAGATTCTAGGTCCGGTTGTTATGATTTGTCCCCTGTTATCAGTTGACAGCATCTTTTAAGGTATCAACAATAGAGAAAAATCGTAAAAAAATTGAAAAATACAGGTGGGGCCAACAGTCTGCAGAAACTGATGAAACACTCCATGATCAAAATCCATGCAAAGATTCATGGTGATCAATGCATTAGTTGTTCAGATACTTGAGCTTTTATATCAAATTTTCCATTATTCAGGGGGATACTTCAGAGCACCATAGCTCGGAGGTTTTGCGTAACAGAGACGTAATTTTCGGTTTCCAAGGAAACTTTTCATAGGCCTCCCCACATATCAAGAAAGAAGATTCTAGGTCCAGTTGTTACGATTTGTGCCCTGTTATCAGATGACCGCATCTTTTAAGGTATCAAAAATAGAGAAAGAAAATGGTAAAATATCGAAAAAGTACAGGTGGCGCCACCAGTCTGCAGAAATTTATGAAACACTCCATGATCAATATCCATGCAAAGAATCATGATGATCATTGCATTAGTTGTTCAGATATTTGAGTTTTTGTATCAAATTTCCATTTTTCCGGGGGGGGGGGGGGGTACTTTGGAGCCTCATAGCTCAAAGAATATGGGTAACAGAGACTTAACTCCAGGTGTCCAAGGAGATTTTTCATCGGCCTCTCTGGATGTGAAGTAAGAAGATTCAAGGTCTAGCGGTTACGATTTGTCCCCTGTTAACGGACAGACGACCGGACGGCCGGACGGACAAAGAGTGATTGCTAAAGCTCAGATGACTTACAGTCAGCTGAGCAAAAAAAGCCAAAGGGTGCAGTTCAATGATAAACATGAGTTAATTCTAAATAAATCCTTTACGTCATTGCTATTATAGACACATTATTTCGAACGAAAAAGACGCATGCGTTATTGCAAAATAATGCCCAAACATCCTCGCTGAATAAAACATGTTCGTGTTCTTAACAGCTTTGCTCTTTTATGTTATAGAAAAATAATGTTTCGAATATTCCGTGGGTTGCTTATTGTGTTTTTTTTCGTGGGGATGTTAACTGAATTTTTTAAAGAAATGTTCTTGATAATTCGTGGTTAACAGTCATCCGAAACACATAGGTAACAGTAAACAGAAAAGCTAGACGACCTTAGGTCGAGCGCTTGCCGGAAATGACGTAGAAATAGACAAATGAGCAAGAAATAAGAGCAAGAAAATAAGCCATTGCTTGTGAAGTTAGGATCAATATTGTCGAAGTTATGAGGGTGTTACAGGTGCCCTTTTTATTGTGTCACGGGCGTCACTCGTGTTGTATCGCTCGTGTCTGGCCGCGTATAGCATTCTACGTTTAATCCGTGCTGGTTGAACTCTCGTTGTCATGCTAGCTTTGGGCTTTCTCGCCTGGCTGAGTCACGTGTGGACCCTGGTATGTTTAGACACAGCGATGTTCTTCTAGATAATAACTGTGTATTGTGTTAGATCCTTAGACTGTTCGAGAAGTGGAAAATTTTCGGCTTGGGGCAAGAAGTTATAAATAGGGGGATGTGTTTTAGAGCCGGAAGAGAGGAGAGAAGATTCCAGTGGACACAGACGTGTGTATGTCAGTTTGTGGGACCTGTCCCATTATCCAGTAATTTCAGGGAACTCTATAAAATTTAATGCTGCCTGCCTCAAGTTTACTTCCTTAATTGTTACAAGAGCTTTACATTTGACTATTATTCTCCGAGAGGATTGGTGTTGACTTTCCATCTGGCATAGACAATTTAAAGAGCTTATCGTTGTGACCTTGGTGGTATCCAGGTACTGTGCACATTGTTTATTTTACTGTGAGATTGTATTGATTTGTTATTATACCGCTGTTATATTGTTTAATTGTATTGATTTGGTGCATTGTGATTTTAGGGTTGTTTTAAGAATAAATTATAGTTATTTGTTAACAAAAAACACTGACTTCATTATTCATTCCCCTAGACATTTCTCGTTGCCTAGTGTTGCAGAATCTGATATTTTTATCTCCATTACAAATCATCACGCATACGTGATCTGTTTATATTAGGTTCCATAACAAGGGAAATAAGATTTTGACCTGTTTTTAAGACCTTGACCTATGACCTATTTAGATAATATACATAAAACTTCCAGAAATCTTTAAGACATACGATGCATGTAAGTTAGAAAATGGATTCCAGCAAAATTGAGACTGAAGCATGTTACATGTAAGACACATGAACCAGCAAGCAGGAGAAATTGAGACAGCTGACAAACAGACAGATATACTGACAAAGTAACACAAGCTTGAGACCAGGTGATTTAACCGGGTTATGATGAAGACCAAGAGGAAGAAAATAAGCTGTATTTTATGTAATTGAGGTTTATAGTTTTGGAGATATGGCCAAAAAAATGTTTGGGAGGTTCGAGTGCAGCGCCCCCTAGCGACCATACCCGGAAAATTAAAAGTAGGTTTTAAGTTATTACTGTAAGATATAAGATGTACAAGTTTCAAGAGGATTAATGCATACTTGTGGAATATAGGCTATCATTAAGCGATATCTCGAAATATCTCGTTTGACGAGATATTGTATGAGATATTCTAAGACTTGTAATATAATCAAATAATACTACTTGTATGCTACCAGATGCAAAATAATAGACTTCTGTATCTTTAAAACTGACAAGGTTAGAAAAATACGGCCCCTTATTTTTTATTATCATGACTTTTACCACAAAATACGTAACCATGGTTACAGCAAATTTGAGGCAGCTAATACCAGAAAAAAAGGCCTTGGAATTACGATTAAAATGAGCTACAGTTGAAGTAGATACGGCTAATGGTTAGAAAGATATGAAGAAAAATCCGTTTTGCAAACTTTTGATGACCTTGACCTTTGACCAATATTGACGGGAAAAAATAGGGTTCCTTTTGATTGTCTACCAGGTGTGTAATTATGAAAGCAATTGCTGCAAAATTGTGGCCTGTAGAGTCGTCACAAACACACAAACAAATAAACAGACATACATGACTGACCATCCTGCTTGCAGAAATCGAAGATTTCAGGCAAGCAATAAAAATTAAATGAAAGTGCAGTCACTTTTAATACGATAATCTCTCTACAGTCTTAGATTACAGAAATGGAACTGTTTTTTGCTGGAGAGAACCAAATACATTGAATTAAAATCAAGATTTATAACATTTCTCTCACGCACACACCCCAATTCCGATTGTATGGAATTTATCTCCAAAAAAGGTAATTTCTCAACCCTGGACCTAGGTATAGAGTGAACGGTCACAAGATGTCAGGTTTTATACCCAAAAAAATTGGCATTATGGATGGATTTAAGAAAAAAAAAATGTTTAAATTTTTAAATAAGCATTCTCATTTATCTAGTATAAAACATGAATGTTATACCTTCATCTTAGAAAATGATACCATCATATCAAATCAGAAACCATTACATTCACATTTAAGAAAATTTACGTTTTACATAAAATCATCAACGCTCATTTTACTCTACAGGAGCCATTTATAATGAACCACATCAATAATTTTCATTAGATATAGAACTTAAAACAATGGAAAGAACATTTTGCAAAATATATACATCCATACTGTATATTATGACTGTTGTAAAAATCAGGTTATCGATGTGTTCAAGGGTAATTTTAAATCAATATTTCAAAATATACGCAATCATATCAAATTATGTTCACTTAATTCTAAAGTGGTCTGGATTGACGTAATTATGCTGTCAGCGCATGGTATGTAATCCATCATCAGCTGAACATGTTATGAAGGCATCAATGTCAAAGTCTCATTATGTCGAGCGATCGATGTGCTGCACAGAAATTTGCAGTACATTAGAGATGTAAAAGGCTCCTCCTACCACATATATCTGTAACCATTACAATTTTAACGGAAGTCCGTCCCACTTTCTATGGCCTAGCTGATCAACACACGTAAATAACGTGATATATATGCTAGTTATGAACATATAATATAGTGATTATTCGCAGATACACCAGTTAATGTTAGATTGTCATTGATACATGTATATTTTTTATGTCTTGGACCTTCCTTTAAACATGTTCTTTTACTGCCAGTTGGGAAAATTCCCAGGTTAGCATTGAGTCCTTAAGCTCTTGTAAAAAATCCACGCGCTTCACCCCGAAATAAGGGAAAAGATCAGAGTCGCTGGTGACAATCCTTTACTCCTGTTCTGGTTTAAAGTTTATGTTGTCAACGCATAATATGTAACCTTTTTATCAGCTGAACATGTAATGAAGGCTTCAATGTCAAAGTGGTATTGTCTTTTTTAAATATTAGCCCTTTGTTCTTTACCTATTTTTACAGTTTTACTTTATTTAAATTACTTTCAATTTTGTACATTTTTACTATTTTATATATTGTTATTTCTAATACACCGAATTCGTATAAGAAACTTTTACAACATATCATAACATTTTTATTTAATTTTCAGAATACGTTTTTGGTCATTCATACTTTACCTGTGTAAGTCACACACACATAAAAAAAAAATCAGTAGGCTTCATCTCCACATATATCCCTGTTATCAAGTAATTTTACAGAATAAACCGACTGATGTGCCGTTTTTATAATTTTCGAATTTAAAATTGTGATAATAACCCAATAAACGTTCATTTTTTTTTAATGTTAACACAATCATTGAACAATCAACAAAGTATTGTAGCCTCTTGGTTATCGCTTCAATTTTCACAAATATTCCTCAAGGAGAAATATGGATCGCTTTGTAAATCTTGATGCGCCATCTTCATGTTGAAACGATTCCGATTACGGTTACGATATTTAAGGTATTTTTTTAAATCTACCCAAAAATCTTTAATTACAGTATAAACGAAATAATGCGCATTTTGCTCACACACAAGGACACTTTTTTTAACATTCCATATAATATGTTAACCAGGATTTTTCATGGTCTTTTTAATTTTTTATATGGCTCTTGTCATCGGCGGTTGACTAATTATCAAGGGACCTCTTCAGAATTTTGCTGCCTCTCTCTCTCTCTCTCTCCCTCTCTCTCTCTCTCTCTCTCTCTCTCCTTCGATCGATGTGCTTCACAGAAATCTTGCAGCACAATAGAGATATATAAGGCTCTTCCTACCACATATATCTGTAACCATTTTAATTATGTCCGTCCCACTTTTTATGGCCTAGCTGAAAAAAAACACATGTAAAAAACGTATTGTGTATGTTAGATATGAACATTTAATATAGTGATTATTTGCAGATACAACAGTAATGTTAAATTTTCATTGATACATGTGCATTTTATGTCTTGGAGCTTCCCGAATACATGTTCTTTTACTGTCTGTCGGGAAAATTCCCTTTACTCCTGTTCTAGTTTAAGGAAACGTGTCAGACCCAGTCACACCGGGGAACTAACAAGATTACGTGTCTCTCTTGTCTACGAAAACAATTAAACACTTTGCTGACGTGAGATGAAACTCATCTGGTTTTATTATATATATATATATATATATATATATATATATATATATATAACTCTGGAGAAAAACAACACTGTTAATTCACAACAGTCTGTTTCACGGGGTGCGACCCGATCATCAGGTGAATGTGGTTAGAATGAAGTTAACGGCGTGGTTTATATATATATATATATATATATATATATATATATATATATGTATATATGTATAAATCAATATATGTTCGTTACCTTGCGTCAACAGAGGGCTCGATCCGTAAAACAGAGATCACAGATAATGTAAAATATATCAAACAGTCCGAGAGTTAAGCTCATGTTCGATTTCTGACACTACGGGCCGTTTCGCCCAGAAGGCTCTTCAGGTGTGATTATGAACACGGTGTGTTGGCAACGCGTACTGCGTGCACAATTGGATTTGGGTGCGCTGGAGCGTATCGGATATGCCTTGCCTAATTGTTAACGAGGAGGAATTTTTTTTTGTTGCCTGCATTTGCTGATTAATTTTGATCTTGTGTTTAGTATCGAACATTTTCGTCTGGTTATAATGAATAGTTTTTCCCAAAGGCATAACTGACAGCGTTTTGTGATATTTGAGTAGGAGTTGGCCTGTTTGAGGATGTTCCATTTAAGTTCGAACTTAATGTTTTTTTCGCGTAACTGCTAAATGTATTTACTCAGCTCTGTTTCTTTACATTTATGTTTAAGCTTAAAGGAACTCTTATGATTATACCACCGCTTTTTTTTTAATTCCGTATCGCAAGCACCTATGCTTGGTTGATGGTTGCCCCCTTAAGGGGTCGACGTCTGACAAAAAACATCGTATACGAAGCCACCGTTATCACACAAGAAGGCACTAAAGCATACATAGGTTTCGTAACGGAATTTCCCAGACATTTTATGAATTTTGTGCAAAAGGGGATGGGATAACTACATCAAACACTGATCAGCAACATGGCTCTCCACGAAATAGTTGATTCTATACATCGCAAAATAAAAGGCTTTATACGCTCAGAATATAAATATACAGAAGGGTATGGCAAGGAAAAGGACTGAGCCACTTAAGCCTATCGTAAACGTTATGACATGATACGTTCGAAAGCCAGTAACGATACGAATATTTCTAACATGCTCGAAAAAAATACGATACGAAACGAAGCGAAGATCATAGGATACCTTGTCTTATCCTGCTTTGTATTATATTCTTAATGTGTACGTGAGGTTTAAGGTCATAGCCTCTACGATATTTATCTTATAGGACACTTCTCCTACTATAGAGGCCTAAGGACACTTCTGCTACAAAAGAGCTATTAGGAAACAGTTCCAACCATATTTGTTTTAAGTAACCACTTGTAAGATGTTGGTGGTACGTCACTGTTTTCACGATACTGGTCGTGCGTCATTTCTCTTTCTATGCTGATCTCAGATCGCTACGGTAGTCCTTGTCATTCCGGTAATAGGTCACTGTCCCGCGATACATTGGTTTAGGTTACAGCTCCTACGATACAGATGGCAGGTAACGGGACTCTTCTCTTCTCATACATTTCTCTTCTTCCACCACTGAGCTTCACTAAAAACTCCGCTAACTGCACAATGTAATTTCTTTAGTGTATATGGCAGAGAAGAAACATATTTTCTCAATACTTTATATATTAGGGAAATCCGGGAAACGTTTTAGGCAGGATGATAAAAAGCGGACTTTATTATACTAAATGGGCTTTTGAGGACGTATGTGTATATGTAATGCCCGTTTGCTATCCCTGATATCATAATAATTAGATCATATACATGCTTGTTTGGTACAAATCCGATCTTGCATAATGACAATAAACTATTTTAAAATAAACAAAACATCTCGCACTCCACAACATTTTCACTGTATTAAAAATTGAGAGAGAAAGACTTTGAGTTTAAAACGGTTGATATATCATATCGAAATTTCAAATCTGAATAAAGGTTTGGTATAATTGCGTAATACTCACGAAAATAGTAAACAATAAAAGATGATGACCTGAAGATGTTTGATGAAAGAAACCATAGCAGACGTTATATCTTTTGGTAGTTAATTGCATTTAAATGGAAATGGGGGATATATTATTAAACAAGAAGCCACATTTATTATCTTCCAGAAATCTAAAACCTTTAATTACATAGCTACTTGTAGTTAATTTGTAATTTAGAGGGCAATTATACTAAAAACAGCTAATTTGAATGCCATTACGATATATGTCGAAAATGAAAAATCCACTGTGTATTGAAAATAAGTTAAATATATCAAGATGTTTTCAGGGATATTATATCAAACTTATTCCTTTTCTGTAGGCCTCCAATGAGAATACTTTAACAGCAAAATATATATTATACTTAATCATTTAAATTTAATATGCCTTACTATTCGAATAAAATTAAATACATATTGGGATTTTTAATGTTAGAAGGGCTTATTTGTTTATATCATAAAATACCATATTTTATTAAAAAAATTCTTTCCTATTATCTTATTTAAAAAAAAGGTACATTGACTTTTTTATTAAGTTAATGAGCTTTCACGTATGCCAGTTTTTCCTTTTAACTCTCTCTGACTTTCAATCTGTTAATCTGTCACTGTATAGTATCTTAACATTATACCAGTAGAGACTATAAAAAATCTGTTCAGTTTTCTTTAAACGAAATTGGTAATGTGCATTAAAAACCGGATGAAAAAAGATTCTTTTTGACTGGCTTTCAAAACCTGCTTTTTTTGCTGTTTAAAGTGTATCAGCACTTTTTTTTTTTACTAATCCATACACCACTGTTCTCGGAATATAGTCGGAGTAATTGACGAAGTTAAGCATATACGATCGGACCTTTATTTATATATATATATATATATATATATATATATATATATATATATATATATATATATATATATATATAAAGTGGAACCCCGCCTTGCGACAACCCAACAAGTGCGACCACCCCACAATTACGACACTTTGCTTGGTCCCAATTTGTTTAGTTTATTTATGTTTATAAATGACTCAAAATTACGACCACACCTGAATTCAGAATTACGACCAGATTTCCTGGCCCCAGCGATAATGCGACCCCGCTAATGCGACCACCGCCGAGAAGTACAACAACATTTGTCATGAGTCAATGGTTGCGCCTTGTCACAGGCGCCTTAGCGAAAGATCAAACGGGTAACAAGGTTTCTCAACCCGAGTGTTAATCTGGTTCTGCATATCTTCCTTACTCGGTGTCTGCGTTGAGACTTTTTGTGGCGTAGGTTATAGTCCAAAGAGGGTAACCATTGGCCTGATTACTTAATGAGCCGGTCTGCCCTTTGGTTTTGGGCCAGCAATGCTAATTGCCCCTCAGTGATCACCTGCATTACAGCTACCCAAGTGCGTCGGTGAGAGTTTAATATTTCAACTCATCACATATTTTTCGATCCTCATTTGTCAAATTTACGACGAAGTTAATCCTAAATGTGTTCATATCTTAATCACACTGGGTATTGAGCAGTCACTAATATGTATAAATAAAGCTTGCATGGGGGCAAATCCTACACATTGTCTTGCATTATCTGATAGATTGCTGTCAGTTTATTTTTCTACTGGATCAGTTAGCATTTAAATTGCTTGCTGCTGTGCCTCTTTGCCTCTGAAAGAGCTCTCCTTGAAGGAGAAAGGAGCGTCTATCAAGGCGGCAACGCAAGGACGCAGTCAGCATCAACTGGCTCAGCAGTTTAGCGTCGGCAAAATTCAAGTGCATGCTTAATATAATCAAGCGGATAGCAAAATACATGACACCCACGTATCAAGTTCAATATGTATAAAGAAGGTTAATTGTCTTCGTATTGCATCCAGTGTAATTATGTGTTAATTATCAGTCACTACGTATGTGTACATGTATATTAATTTTTTATCATAAATATATATATAAATAATTTTGTTTTCTTTTCAGTTATACAAAAAAAATATACATCAAGGGCCCGTTAAATAAAATATTTTGTTATCATTCCCATTAAAGATACGCAATTTAATATTCATTAAAAATCAGCGTGTTATATGCGACCAAGGTAAGAGTTTCACAAATACGACCACCCCCAAATTACGACCGCTTTGCTCAGTCCCCCCAAGGTGGTCGCAATTGTGAGGTTCCACAATATATATATATATATATATATATATATATATATATATATATATATATATATATATATATATATATATTATGTAGTTTACTTTTTCTATATTGACAATGATTAGACCCCAGCGAGTGTAAGAGGCGAGTACCAGGTCCAGTTAGACCATAGTACCACAGTGTCAATGCAAAAAGCAGTGAACAATTATCATACGATATCTGGGTCGGGATTAAGAGCACGTGCACTATTCACTCCATCCATCGATCCGCGTACCTCGGTCATGCCGCATTATTTTTTCTTAACATTGACTGAGATAACATTTTATTTAAAAAGAAAAAAAACATTATATTTTCTTATTACAAATAAAGGGTACATATAAGAAAGAGGTTCAAATTTATTTCTAAATTTAATTTTACTTGAACGTTATTCAAATTTGTTTCATGATAGTGTATGCAGTTATACAACATGTTAACTTTATGGTAAACACAATGAAAAGCATAACATCGGCAGTCATTTAACTTCTGTGCCTAAAGAAAAAATTGTTTTCGATATTTTATCTTTTTGCCTTTGTCTTTGTTTTCATTTAATCTGATATATGTGATAATAGTCCAAATAAACCAATGCAAATCCCCATTCACAATAACTAAATGAACGAACTTGAAGGAAGACAGGCATGTCCTTTCCGATAACGATCCTAAATGTAATGTAATTTCTTTTCCCTTAAGGCTAAAATATATGTTATCCGAGAAAACGAGTAAAGACATTTGTTTCTCATCAGTTATTTTGTTTGTAATCAACCCAATTACATAATTTATTTTCTGTGTGATACAATGGAAAATAAGAAACGAATTAACTTTAGGTTATATATCTGTCTATTATCGAGGGAAAGGAATGGTTTTCTATCAGTTTGCCAGGAAAACCTTCACCGCTTGAAGGCAAACCTAAGATATTTACAAAGCAGTTCTCTGTTTGTATTTTGGGTTTCGTTCCAATTTGTCCACAAGACAAGGAACTTTAATTACCTAATCAAACCTGTTACAAAATGTTCAGGGCGGCCATATTTCGCAGAATCGAACTTAAAAGAGTACGACTCTACTAGTTAGGGATTATGGGCAATGAAATCCTAGCCCCACAATGCCTAGGGGCATCAAGATATACCACCATCGCAGGTATAAATATAGTGAAAAAAAGTATTTAAGTCTGTTCAAATATATTAGATAACTTTGTGAATAAACAAATAAAATACACTTTGATTATTTTTGTATTAATGACTTTAACGTAATCGGAAATAGTTTGTAAGCAAGCGCATGTGAAATGAAAACAGTAGCTGTTTCATTGAAATGTAATATCACAAATTTTGCTTTTAAAATTTGACAATTAAAGCAACTTGTCTATGCAGGCGATCCCAACAATTCCAGAATGAGCAGAAATGACCTTTGACGGAAGGATGTAGTGCAGTTTAAAAAAAAAAAGTGTGTTGATACATGCAAAAATAGTCTATTATATAAACCATATTTACTCCAAACAGGAAATCCCATTTTGAGTATTTGTTTTGCTTTACTGTGTATATTTCTACAAAGTAATTTATTTCAACAAAATCTGTCAACCCTGTAGCCATGTAATTTCCTGTTGTTTGTCTATCCATGTACTCTAAAAACATGTGTGTTGTTTACCTATCCATACTTTTGGTATATAGCCTACTAGTGATAGGTGATTTTAAAATCATAATCAATGATTGGAAAAATAAAACGACCGATGATCGATTATTAATCGATTATTTCATGTACTTTCTATATAACCTTGAAATCTGCTATATACTAGTATCTGACATATGATCCTAATTTGATAATCAGACATGTACATCGGTATATATTCATGATGAAACCATCAATCCACCCGCATCCAATGTCGACTTCCCGTCGGAGGATTGTAGGCTGCGCAAGATACCGTTTCGATGTGGTTCATTACTTTGTGTTCGTTTATCTCTTGTAGGATCCGATTCTTTCATAAGCATACATAATCGTTTTTAATCGATTATGCAGTAATCAGTTTCGAAGGAAAACTTCAATCATCGATTCAATCGATTGATCGGCACACCACTCTTTAAGCTAGCATATAACGTTTCAACACTTTCTGAAAAAAAGTGGCTATAAGGTTATGCTGGTTAAGGCTAGTTATTAATAACGTTGTCACCACGTTAAATATATGTTTTTAGACTATGTATGGGAAGTTCTCATTATGTTTTATAACAACATTGTGCTCAAACATCATGCATACATTTTAATAACATTTTAACCGAATATACATTTTGCTGAAAAAAAATTACTTTTTTTATTTGAAAACCTATGTGTCACCTTATCTGAAGGGACATATAGATTACTTAGATGAAAGACAGTTTGTGTGAGTAGCTGGAGCAAGTGTGCACTAAATAAACGAGTCTAGGGTTCAATCTCCTGTACATTTGCTATCTTATGAATGTTTTCCAGAAATATTATGTTATAACCCGTATTAATGTGTACTTTCTTCTCAACTTTTATTGTCTGTACACGATATCTTACAATGGAAAGACATTTTAGAATAAAGGTACGTGAAATAGTATGTGTAAACTATAATTTGAACACAATCATGTTTTTGAGTTTGTTCCGATACAAATGCAAATGTTGATTTTGTCTGATATACAAGAGATCTTATACAATTTTAAAATGGGTTTCAGTCAAGTATTTTCGGAAGGTTTTCCTATGAAGCTTTGAAGAGGAAACCAAGACAAAAAAAAAAAGACCATGGCGAAGGCATGCCCTTTAGTTTACCACGTAAGCCGTAGGAATGTTCTTTCTCCCCGGAGTTCTCAAATATTGAAAATATCTGTTGAACCATATCAGATATGTAATAACTACTCCACAAACAGAAAAAAAACTTCACGTGTGTATAAGAATACAGATAAATAACAAGTTCATCTAAGTGTGTGGTTTGATGCGGCTTTCAGTTAACAACAAAGAAAGTATGACATATTCAGACTTACTGACGATTACGTGTTAGCTTTTCATGGACGATAATGCTGACCTCTTAGTACCGGATGACGAAAGTAATTTACTTATAGCTTCAGTAATGTACAGGCATTAGACAAGTGCAGAAATGTGCACTGAGGGGTTCAATGGACACAAAGTAAGGTGTAGGTTAAAAATGAGCCATCAAAGACTAAATTCTTGTAAGGTGCATTAAAGTCTTACGTTCACGAAATATGAAACACCGCCCACTCCAACCGTCGTCGTCGTGTGTCACGCCAGTCTAAGGAATATGAGAGCCGGATTTGACCTGTATATAGGAAATATTTGTATAATGATCCTTGTTGAAGCTCACCCTTGTATTGTCAATCTCAAGATCATTATCGTCTTCCTTCCTGCAAGGACAATATGTCAATCTCACCAAGGGACCTATTCAAATCCCAGTTATCTTAACTACATGTATCATGGTTGCTTTTTGTTCGCGACGCATTCAAATTCGCGATGTTTTGCAAAAAGGGAATAATCGCGAAAATAAAACCTTAAGGGATCCCATCATCAAAGGCAAAAAAGTGAAACGTAAAAAAATTGACCTCGTGAATAAAGATAGAAAAAATTTTCTTTCTTCAAAGATTGAGATTTAAAATAATAATATAACTATCCAGTTTAATTTTTTTTTTGTTAATAAGATTTCGTGCACACAAAAGTTCATATAATTAATTCACATAATAATGGTTTATCACTGTGTGTAGGTCTTTGTATTGTGAGATCGCGAAAATGGAACCATCTCGAAACCCTGTAAAACAGAAAATCGCAAATATGAAGCCCCTCACAGTATACAAAATAGTGTTTCTCCTTAAAGTAATATGGTATTTGCCAAAATTTCGTTCTTAAAAGAAAAGGTTACCCCTGTACACGCGTGGAATAAGCCTGTATTATGCGCAATCATGAGCGCTAAACGTATTCAATAAGGGGCGTATTGCACCTGGCGACCATAGCGCGCATCTGTACAAATCAAGTATTTTCATGCTACCTGTGTTACCTTTGTGGCTTTTCTTTCATTACTCTTCTCCTTGTCAGGGAATCGTCCTGCATAACCTTTGTTCACGCGGTCTTGATTTTGTATACTGCTGCGCTTACTGCGCAGTAAGCTGCGCTTACTCACACACCAAACCATAACAACGTATTAAACAGGTAAATAGTATGCTCGTATGCATTGGGTTTAGCTAACGAGTTTTGTATTCAGCAAAAAATAAACTTATATTACACACATTATTGCAAATATCCATGTACTGTTAAACGATTCATGTAACACTTCATAAAACTTTCTTTATGGGTGTAAAGCGCTTTATTTAGTCATCTGTACTACACGTGTATATAAAGGTCAATGTCTTGGTTCAGATATTTTTCATGTTGACTTCGATGCTGAGTAGATACAGGCCATAACTTCAGAGATATATCTCTGTTGACTACCTCAGAGTATACGAAATAGGTGGCTTAGGTCCTATTCAGATTCAAACCAAGCTAATTATTCCTATTTCCCCCAAGGTTTATAGAGAGCACTTGTAAGGATTTCATCCTACTAATGAAGGAAAACACACCACGCATGATCTAAAACAGTAGACTATATTGATCCCCAAACAAAATGTTAACACCTGACATTTGTAAATCAAATAGATTAAAATGAAATATAACATACCCTTTTTGTGAGTCATGCATGGCTCTACACACTTATAACGTTTTTATATACACGGTTCTTTTAGGATTTCCTGAGCCTCGACTTGCTTCTATGCAGTGATGAAGGACTTTAGTCCGTACTCGGAATCGAGTCTGAAATTGAGTCCACTATTCGTAAGGTCTCGGACTCGAACTTGGACACGAGAGTCCGAGGTAAGACTCTCGGGTTCTAGGTAAGACTTGTATGCAAGTCTCGGAGGTAAAAAACTCGAGGAATTAGACCGGTTCCATCTCGAGACCAGTAGGACAAAGTTATGTCAGACACTACAACTACTTATATACATGCGCGATCTACAAACGGAATAGTAGACTAAAATAAAAGACAATAGATAATAAGCTTTGGTTCGACAAAACAATCTACATTCATTAAAACGTTCATTCATTAAAAATGAAAGAACGCAATTGAAAAATTTTCAAGATTAAAGGCTGAACATAGAATTGGATATTCTTCAATACATAACTATAACACGCGTCATTCGTGCCATATAAATTATTAATTAAACATTTCTGGCAAATGAAAACAGGAAAGCACATCCCACGGGTGAACAACACATTATCTCGGTCATTTAGAAATCAGGACTTAAAAGGTAGAGGTCCTTTGTCAGTGCATAGATGCTTTGTTCCGTAGACATTTCAATCATATTTCAGATACACATATAATCAGTGTGACAAGTACTCGAGCCTCACGGGAATGGGCACACTCCGGACGTAAGTCCGACATAAACTTGTTTTTATGACAAAATATTTCAATCAACGTAGAAAATTAAATATATATCATTTATTTGTAGGAATGAAATGAATATTGCTAGGTAAAACCAGCGGAGCCTGGACTTAAAATACGCAACAGGTAGTGTAAACCGCGACGTTCGATGATACTGTCATAAAGCTCTGGAATGCTTGGAATAACCTGGAACTTCGTGCCATGTAATCATGTGGTATAAATACAGGCTATATGAAAACAACATCTGTGTAGGCCGGTCTATTGATTTCAGATTTCCCCACTTCAGATTAATCCCTCAAAATAGTTGCTTCTGTATGTTTATTAATTTAAAGTTTTAAGTATAACTTATATTGACATGTAATGTTTCATTGGTTTTAGTGAACTGAATGAATTAATAGAAATATAAGTAACCATATAATTAACAATTTCAACAATTTAAATTTCATGAATTGATTTCACCTATTTAATATTGTTACCTTATTTTTGTACATTTAAAGTCTCAGCACCTCGTATACGGCCGTTTAACACCTTGTTAAGGGTCTGTGTGTTGGTAATCACAGTCCACGTGTGTCTGTTTACGATGACATGACCGAATGGCCGGAGGTCCGATTTTGGCCCGCAACCCCCCATGTTTCAGCCTGCGGGAACATGTATTACATTATGTTTCGGAACCTAATATAAACAGATCACTTATCCGTAATGAGCACAACTTTTGTAATGGAGATAAAAAAAAAACAGATTTTGTAACACTAGGAAGCGTGAAATGTCAGTGGCCCTTTGTTAACAAATAATTATAATTTATTCCTAAAACAACCCTAACATTACAATACACTAAATCAATACAATTAAGCAGTATAACAGCGGTATAACAACAAACCAACACAATCACACAGTAAAATAAACAATGTGCACAGTACCTGGATATCACAAACGTCACAACGATAAGTTCTTTAAAATGTCTATGCAGGATGAAAAGTCTACACAAATCCTCTCGGAGAATAACAGTCCAATGTAAAGCTCTTGTAACAATCCAGAGAGTAAACTTGAGGCAGGCAGCACTAAATTGTATAAAGTTAGTAATAGCAGAATCCCTTAAATTACTGGATAATCGGACAGGTCCAACAGACCGACATAAACACGCCAATGTCCGCTGGAATCTTCTGTCATTTCTCCCGGCTCTAAAACACAGCCTCCTATTTAAAACTTCTTGCCCCAAGCCGAGAATTTTCCACTTCATGAACAGTCTAAGGATCTAACATAATACACAGTTAACACGTGTTACAGGATCATCTAGAAGAACATCACTGTGTCTCTACATACCAGGGTCCACACGTGACCCCGGCCAGGCGAGAAAGCCCAAAGCTAGCATGACAACGAGAGTTCAACCAGTACAGATTAAACTAAGAATGTAACAAGCGGCCCGGCGAGGGCGCCACAAAACGAGTTACGCCAGTGTCACACAATAAAAAGGGCATCTGTAACAATTATTTTGGCCAATTCAGTCAGTGCATCTCCTGCATTGACACATGTTGTGGCTCCACGATCCACATGGCCCCACGTGCTGTGTTTATGTTGACACCTGTGTTCGCGCCCGATTTACTGTGTTTAACACTCATTTTCAAAAGTAAGCAAACGGTTTCAAGGCAATATTTTGGCAGGTACCGATTTTTTTTTAATGGGAAGAAGGTATTTCTCATGATAATTCAACATGCTTTATAGGTGATTCGGCCCCTTTAAAATGATATCAATAGTTTAAAGCGATGATACGGCAATTATGTCACATGAAAAAAAAAAACATGTAACCTGCGGTGGTTGGAATTTGATTTGAAAGTGCCTTGTTGAATGTGTTTTGTTAATTTTGGACAACCCCCCCCCCCCACCCATATGTTAAAAACATGTGGATATAAACAGAACAACCTTTGTGCGATGGGATCGTCTTCTTCGGGCTATATTTTTACAAAAAAGAATTACCTTTAGTTAATGGACGTCAGATATCGGAAAAGTTCCTTTAATATTAAAACATTGCCACCGCTTTTTCTGAAGTCATGTGTTATTGACGTACAAAGCAAAATATGACAGTCTCTATTATCGCCAGATTATGTGGGTTCCTAGACCGATTCCTATAAGAGTCAGTTATAAACAGTTAGTTTCAAAGAAACCTGATACAAAGAGACAAATGATGTTCTTGATACCATGGTGCTAATATGGCTTTAATTCTGGTAATTCCTGGCTGATCATATATTCGCGAGGCTGATATTTTGTTAGGCCTTTGTTTTCAACGTTTCGAGGGGGTTTTATTCTCATGATCGTACCAGAACTTATATATTTTAACTACAGCAGTATTTGTATTTGATTATTTAATACAAATTGATCACACAATATCTAACTCATTTCTGTTACGGTCAATATATTGTGACCCTTGTCAGAGTTATTATATCTCCGGTGAGTACCGCGTCAGTTGACGATAGTGGACATATGTTTTTTTTTTTTTTTTTTTTTTTTTTTTTTGTGGACGGATTTCTATTCCAGCCAAAGACTAATTTGTTGATTAACAGACAATCTTAATTTGGTGTGATAATTAATCTATTTGTGCAGATGCGTCATCCAATCTTGTTGGTCTTCTTTGGTGATACATCTTATGCCCGAGGGTACAGTTTATGTGATTATTCCCCGTTTCCAAATACCCCGAATATGAAAAACCTCGCGAACAAACTAGCAATCGCATGATCTGTTTTATCTGACCACTCTTGTAACTTTTGAAGCGATTCCACTCCCTGGTCACCACATTAAGACAGTAAGTTACCTTTTATGTTGAAATGTGTGATCACTGCTTTGTTAATCTGTTATTCTTTTAAGTGAGTTCACAAGTAAAACTAAAGTTTTCCATGAATGTCACGTTCTAAGCCCACCCTGATTAACACGAGTTTTGCGCACGTCTGAGTGGGCGACTTCATCTCATGTTCCTTTCTTTGTAAAGGTCCTGCACGATCTTGCAAGTTCATCAAAAGGGGGTTTTGTTTCAAAGCCTGCCAAATAACAATTCATGCATGAATCTTGCAGGAGTCCAACTCGGCGCATTGCCTGACAGACTCGATTTCTGCCTTAGACACAGAAGACGATATTGATTTAAACAAAGTAGAAGCAATTCACATAATTCCTTGTATGTATCTTAAATAACGACCAAACATATCATCAGTACGCAGGGGCTTTGTTAATTATTATGTTTCGATGACTGGCCATACAAACTGTTCATTTTGCTTTACATTTCGATCTTAATTTTACATACCTTCCAAATGACGCAATATAATATAATTTTGTTCATCCCACTTCTAATTCATACACCATTTTCATGAAATGATGAACCGTTCCTTTTTGTAATGTTACATTTTTTTTATAGAAATCTTGTGTTAAAAGTTGTTATTTCCATTCTTAAGGATGACATTCATTTGACCACAACTTCGATTATTTGTTTGCAACTGATGCATTCGTTCTCAACGAGGCGGTACCGGTCTTAACTTATTTTGCAATTGACCATTTCCAGATAGGAGCTGTCCAGACCCCTGCAGCAAATCAGATTACGGCACTCAAATAAGACTGTTTGTGGTTTATAATACCAAAGGGAAACATGAATTTCAACAAAACTTTTTACTCGTGTCAGAAGAATTGTTTTGCTGCCTTTTCGGCAGAACACTCGCCCAGAAAATACTCCCTAGCGCTTGAGATGCAGTGAAGTACAATTCTGACGACGGTTTAAATTAAATTAATCAAGATTAGTTCGGCAAACCCAATTCTTTTTGAGAGTTTTTTCCCGACAGCTATGTTTTGAATGTTAAAATGGGATATGTACCTCCTATAATTCCTTTTATATAGGATTAGCAGTCTGGCAGCCACCCAAATGATATTGTTTATTCATAAATCAAAAGTCTTGTAAGTTGCCAGATAAAGCACCATTTTCATGCGAAACCTATATTAATAAACTAATCATAATTCAGTGTGTTATATGATAATATAATTAGATGTAGGGTTAGTTGTGTTCATCTTAAGTTTGTGATCATGAATCGCTAGTTTTGATTGGGTTGGGGGGGGGGGGGTAACAAGAAAATCGAATAATAGATGCATTTAATTCCAACCCCTCAAATAAATTGTAACCGATACAACACTTCCGAATTGATTCCTTTGTTTTTTTTATTGAGCAGTAAACCTGGCCTAAAGACCACCTCCGTTTTTCGACCACCTCGAAATTACGACCACTTTTTATGGTCCCGATAGGTGAACTGAAAACCAGTGATGCAGCCACTAGCTTTAGAGTGAACTCTGCCTACCCAGGCTTAACGGAGAGTTGGGTGCAAACCAATGCATTACATCAGTAGAGGGCAGTAGATCAAACAAATGCAGCGAAGATAACTAAGCGTGTTCACGGATGATCACACCAAACCATGATTTTTTTTTGCGTTACAATTTTTTTTTTCTTTTTATATCCTTGATGAAGGGGGCCCTTATCTTTGATTAACTCACCGATCAATAAAGATTTATGATTGGTTTATATTAAATTCAACTTTGGGCTAACCATATTACTGTTCACGGGCTTATAAACGTTTTACTTTTTTTAGTATTAATAAACAGAATTATACAAAACTTATCGCTTTTATTTCCTGTCTTTTTATGTAGGTGATAAAACAATATTGAATAGTTCCGTGCAAGGCACAAGGCACTTAAAGTTAACAACGTACAGCCAAACAAGCTGTGGTAAGATATGTGATAGTCGAACCTTACGTAGTCTACCACCTCGGAAATGCTACCACTTCACCGTGGTGCCATTGGTGGTACTAATTCCGAGGTTTTACTTAACTACTCGGAGCCGTCTGTGAGCTGTCAAACTTGATCGAGCACGCAGCGATGTCGAAGCTATTCACCATGCATTTGCCTCAACCTCCGCACAGGTTCAAGGTTTATTGAGCCAGATTATGGGCCCTTGCAATTAATTGCTTGTTCATCCGGAAAGCTACTTCAGCGGCCTTGAGGGAACCACTGTATACATACATCGCGGACCACATGGACCCTAACTTCAGAAACTCTTCGAATTCGTATTCTTCCGAGACCACCCGAAGATGAGGTGAGGTTTCCCGGGAGCCGGACGTTACCCCAGAATCACGCCCATTTACCAAAAAAGGGTTTAAACTGGCTGGTACGTGGTATTAAGTTTTATCCATTTTCACCGCCACGTCACCGATATCGCGCTGCAAAGTAGTTCCTCAGGTTTTATGAAATTTGAAACAAAGAAGACCATTATAAAATGTTTATTAGAATGAATGATTTTAATGCTCACTCTGTATTTGTTCCATTTACTTAATTATTTTTATTTACAATGCCCACGCGCAATAGCTCGATTGAGTGACCGCCGGTAGACCGCTGTATTCGTGTAAAAAAAACTTGCGGCGACAAACGAAGGGAGAACTACATCGTTCCTATCTTTAAAAAAAAATGAATAGCTTAGACTGTTACTAAATATATATATTTCTGAAAGTCTGAAAATTTACTACCTAAGTAATAGTTCACTAGGGTAACAAACCGAAAATTAAGATTCGATGAATGAAATGATTCGGAAGTCTGAGACATCTTATTCCGGTCATTGGGTGCTAACATCAGCCTTGTTAAGACAAGACGGGAGCCCAGACGAGTAAAGACGATAATGAACCGCCAGACTAGAATACTAAATACTGGAGGTCAGTGTGACGAGTCTTGGGGCTGTTGGATAAAGCAGAATTGTATGACGTGAAAAATATGAAAAAGTAGTATGGTATCAAAGTTTTTCTTAGCAGTGTTATGAAAATAATTTTGTTTATATATATATATATATATATATATATATATATATATATGATAGATTTAAGTTACTACGCCAAGGGACCGTAGCCGGCTTGTCAAGTGACGTAATCTGGACGTCCAAGAAACAAGCATTTTCTTTGTAAGGTTGAGTGTCCATGCGCAATGCAGAAATAATTCCAGAATGTTTGTAGAGCAAGTTTCTTTGTATGTTTTTATTGACAGGGGTTGCTTTAAAAATGACGAAACAGCCATACTAAATCTAAAAAAAAAATTAGGCGAAACAATTAAACCTCAGACAACAATTATGGGTCCCGGAAGATAAGTACCAGTTTTCTGGTGTATGGTCTATTATACAAACAAGCAATATGACACGTCCAGGACAATATCAGACCAATGCTAATTTTAAATTTTCGAGACACACTGGTCATCATTAGTAAACGTTCTGGAATAAGTTCGTTATAACGCAATGGTGTAGCGGCACCTAACCGTGCTACAGAGAGCCCATAGACTCACCGTGCTATTGAAAAATGTTAGTTTCACAGAGGTAGCACTTCAACTGATGAACCGCTGAGGCAAATTAACGATAAAACCTCACTATATGTGCATATTTATTATTTAAATATGAAATAACCACAGAAATAAAGTATATTAATAAAGTGCATTTTCTTTTTAACTTATGGACAAACAAAAGATTTTGCAGGCATGACCGGCTTCTGTTGATGCAATTTATAGCATTTGACTGAAAGCCGAAGATCGCGATTATGAATCTCAGCCGAGGCGGTGACATTTTTCAAGGACCGCCCCCACCCAAGGCGAGCGCTCAGCAGGTTGAGTAGGACGGCCATGTTTCACTTACAGACAAGTGCGCCTTTCGGGGTTCCTCGATGGTATGACCAGGCTATGGGGACGATTACATTCCAAGGGCCCGCAGGTGCAGTAGCCATCTGGCCTGATTAATACCAGGATATAATATGAGAGGAAGCGTATGAAACTGCCCAGTCACGAAGTCCAAAAAAGGAATGGAATTCTTCAGATAAACATATACTACATTAAGCCAGCATTAAAATATGGAGGCGGTTACAAACAAAATGAGGCTAGCTATCCAAAATCATACACACTGGGCTAGTTCCTATCTAAGCCGCTAGCATGTTGATACCATTAAAGATGCTGAGACAGCAATTTTTCGGTGAGTGGCTGATAAAGCGGTCTGGTAAAAACAGCCTAGTTCTGCTGTGAACATCTGACTGTCACACAAAAGTGTTAACTTCTGGACCGGCGCGCAATGACTGCCAACGACGCGACGGAACAATAGTATTGATAGTCTTTCGCATGCTGATGGCACTGGATATTGGCTTGCGCCTCCTACTTAAAGAGCTAAGTGTACTTGACTTGCATTGCTCAGTGGGGTAGAATAATTGACTTCTCGCACTTAGTGTTCAGATGGTAGTTTGCATTTAAAAGTACATCAGGCCTTATCAAATTGTCATTTTTGGTGATAGGTTGAGTTCTGCTGGATAAGCCACTGTGTGTATTAGGACCCGTTCAGACACTCCATTAACGTGAGCACGAAAACGCAAATTCGATTGCTTCACCTTCTGCCGAAACTCCAATTCCATTGATTTTCTGACTCCAAAAAGCAAATGTCATTGTCTGATTAGGTCTCAGATGTAAACGTAATCATGGTTTTGTGTCTCCAAATTGGTGATTTCTGCTGCTGGGTTTATTTTAACATTTTTTTTTTCACTTTACCTCATCACCCTTAACTTCTGACTGATGATTCTGACAGATACCAATGGAGACCGTTAAAGGTCACGACAATTTGTCAGTTATTTCCCGAAACATAAAATTGGCATAATAGGAGTCAATTAACATCTTAATGGAAATACTGGTAAAGCACTTAGGCATGTGACTTTTTTTCGACGTTTCGATTTAAATAAGCATTTAGTTTTATTATTTGCGTTGTTTCAGTTATATAAAACAATGTCGAAGTAGAAAGAACTTACCATAAAGCTTAGACATATCCGTGGATCAATACAAACGAGGTTTATATGGTAACAAATGTTCTTCAAAATAATGAAACTTAGACAAAATCATTCGGTTACAATGAGGACGACACAACTATGTGTTAAATGTTAATTTAATCTGTTGCGTCCTCAAACGGTAAGGATACAACAGATTGGGGACCAAAATCATCTGCTAATAATAATTTGTCCACCGTTTGCCTTTTTTTTTATCATTGCATTAAGAACAAAAAGAAATAGATTAAAGCTTGTTTCATTCATCTTGACATGTTCTCCTAGTCGGTGGATCTCACATGTGGTTTTCCTTCGTGGCATGTAGAGACCCACACCCTCGTGAATAATTGAGAGACATCCTTCTATGAACTATGATATTTAGCGAGAATTCCTTTATATAAATATATATATATATATATATATATATATATATATATATATATATATATATATATATATATATATATATATATATACCTGTTTACGAATCGTGTTATCAGGCCTATATGGATTTCAGGTAGGACGCTTGTCAGAACATTTGACATTTATGACATCAATAAAATCGGACTGTTAGACAATCTTGCATTTATTCATAACCCCTATATATCTTACATGTAGTGACCCGTTTAAGGCCGGTGGTTTTTACAATAATTCAGTCTAACGCTGATGTTATATTGTCAGAAATATGACAATCAATGTCCGTGACCTGCTTTGGGATAAGGTGACTTTTAAAGATGTTTCACGCTGTTATGATGGCCAAAACAGTTTTATCAACATCCTGGGTATTAAGTATAACTTACTGTTTTGTTCGTCGCGTTTACGATAAATGATTCCATGGTCGCATTTCCAGAGCTCAAAGTCATTGCCGATAATATTTATATGATACGGGGGTAATATAAGTACTAGCTTTGACTCAATACAAAAATATACCATGAATTCGCTGTAACGTGACATTTATCTGGTTTATTTTTTTAATGTTGCGGATAATTCAATTCACCGGCCCTTGGGTCAGTTGTTCAAACGGCAAATGTGGATGTGTTCTCTGTCTCTCTGTGTCTTTATCTTTGTCTCTGCCTGGCTGTTCTATCTATCTCTTTCTCTTTCTCTATACCTAATGCTCTCTGTGTTAATATATTCCGTGTTTATTTGGTCCATTGGTCTCTCTTTCTCTCCCTCTCTCTCTCCTTCTCCTCTAAAATAACATTGACCAATAAAGACATATCTTTTTGGGTAATGAAGATGTCAATGTAAATCTAATTAAATGTTCTACTCTCAGGATTTTTTTTTTTGGGGGGGGAGGCGGGGGGCAAAATTGTGTTTTAATTAACATTAACCTCATTTTTCTTCCCTGTTCATGTCTTTGATTGAAAAATATATGAATAATGAATTAACAGCATTAGGTGAAAGAAAAACACAGGTTAGGTTACATATGAAAACAAGATAACAGCTCACTTTAACGATGTGAGGCCCGCTCACATACAACATACAATTTGGTTGTCGGACGATTTATGCTATATGTAAGCGGCTTACATATAGGTTTACACATAGGAATGGTGAATTTAAAAGTTGCGTATAGGGTTTACATATAAATTACTTGCTGTACGACTGTCGTGGGAAAACAGGTCAAGGTTCTCCAGTCAAAATGAACATTGTCTTCACAATCGTCGGGTAAGCCCTTGAAGAAAGGACGTATGGTAGCAGAGAAGGCCCTGGAAATATATTGGTGAAACAGGGCCAAATTCAATACACAATCATCAATATTTCGTTCATATAATCTGGACCACAAGCATCAAGATGCCATTTTTAGTACATATCAAGATGATGATCCTACAGGGAGAAGATGCCATTTTTAGTACATATCAAGGTGATGATCCTACAGGGAGAAATTCCAGTGGACATATGGCCAAGTTAGCCCCTGCCTACGACAAGTGTCTCTTTTCCTGTCATAAAGCACATGGATTAGTTCTACATGAATTTCATGAATTGTGTAACTGCCGGGCAACGTATGTGAAATCACAAGTTTATTTTGATCTGTACTAGAATATAGTGTCGGAGGAATTTGATTCGATGAGGACTTAAGTTTCCTACTTTGGTAATCAAACGTTTTAACCAAGTACATTAGCTGCGCTTACTCGGCCCGCGGTATGAGGATTGTTGAAGCGGAACCGGCAATGCAGAATAAATCGTGTTGGCCATGTACTTAACGCTCGGTATAACACTTTCAAAACCCGCCCGACCACTCTGCATTCAAATTTCAAATACATGGTTGCCTGGTCAAGTGGTCCCTATACCGAGGATGGTATGCGAATTACATTTTTATGATACCGCATTCCGTATACCACTGGACAAGTAAATGGTTTATGATAAAAAAACCTACAGCGAAATAAAAAAAAAATACTTATAAACAGACATCAGTTGGCAGCTTATTTTTTTTTATGCCATACTAAAACGGTATGCGTGTCACATAGCTATATATACAATACATATGAAGATGATGAATAGTGATGGATTATTCATTCAGTGTACAGGAGAGTTTGCATAAAACAAGTTTACGTGTCCATATTGCTGTACTACGGTATCCATCCGAGAATAGAAAGTTCGAAACTTACCAACTTTAATATACTTGAGCAAAAATTAATACCCGTATATCACAAATTATTTTGTGCGTGTACGTGAATTGAAATCTGATCTTGCTTAAGTGCATCTTGTCCACATGTTTATGTTCAATCCAGACGTATTCACGAGTTATTTTATCTTTAAAGTTAATCAAATGAGATTCGATGTTAGTTGTGTGGTCTCAGATAGGATGACTTCCTCAATGTTTTACACTTTTACAGACACATAAAACCACCTTTGTCGGGAACCTCCATATAAAACAATATATCTGTTCCTGTTCATGGTATTTACGAGAAATAAGACACTGGGTTGGTGCCCTTACGAATTACCACATAACCTGTAAATAAAATTTCATCAAGCATGTGCACGATTACTGAACATCTGAATTCCCTATTGCCTGGTGTATGTGTAATTTAGTAAGAGGGGTGAAATTACATGTATATACTGCCATTACACCAGAAAGAAATAATAAAAGGTATGAAGTTGGATTGGCGTTTCCATTTTGATTAAAGGCTTTACTTTGAATATGGATTTGTTATACTTTTCAACATTAAATATAACATTTAAACCCACATGCCACAAGAAAATTCCTTCGGAATTTATAGTTACTTACTTTGTTTACTTGACATCCGTATATCACAAATTATGTTCTCCCGTGTTTATGGTTTGAAATTAAATCTTTGCTAAAATGGTATTTCCACAATTTCATACGAACACGAGTTGATGAGTATAAAATAAAATAAAAATTTCTTGCTTGATTTACATATATATACGACGGTTTTTCTTAGTAATATGCATGCATATAAAGCAACGCCTCAGACCCTTATACGGCATATACGAGAACTAAGCTTCTGTTCGAGTATCCCTACGTAAAAACATTTCTAGCAATCTAAGATAGTAGCTCACATACATCAGTTTATATGAAGCACATGCACAAATACTAAATAATCAAGCGTCTTGAAGATGCTGCTAAATTCGTCTGTATCTAGGTTATGTTTAATTTGGTTATTGTGGGGAATTTAGGAAATTATTTATTGCCGCTCCCTTGTGTTGGTCGTTGGATTTAAGGTTATTCATGCTTGCGCTTAGCCATGAGCAAGAGCTGTCCCATTGTATGTATGTCTGTTTGTCTGTATAGAGCACTTCTGTCCTTTTTTCAACATGTTAAGCTGATATATATAGGACAATAGCAATGCAAAATTAACTTTTGTGTGGTTAAGAAAACTCATTGACGGGTCCTAACCGCCAAAAAAAATGTCCCTCTAGACTTCGTTGATCGTGCAGCGTTTACTTAAAGACTGATTAAGCCTACATGTGTATCCCCAAACCTACTCAACCTGTCATTTTATGGGAAATGGTCTTAGCGATAACCAACTATCCTTGCAATAGAGGAAGCCTTCTAAGTAATAACTATTGTGTGATGATAAATAACTGATAGATCCAAAAATGTTCAATTTGTCACACGAGAAGGCACTTTTTTACTGATGTTGAAAAGGCAGACGTACTTAGCCAAGTACGGTCAGAAATGACGAGTACATATGCACAGCGTAAATTAACCAGAACCCATCGGGTTAATCAGCCACCCTAACCACTCCATTGACTATAAGGTAGTGTTAAACCATTCACGAATTATTTGTTTAATGTAAACGATGAAATACATAACTGACTTACGTATACTTAAGCAGATAAAAGGTATTATCGTACAAAACAATGTTATCCTGTATACTTGGACTGAAATTTAATCTTGCCGAATAGCATCTTGAGCACACGATTCTTGTTGATCAATGATGTAAAAGAGAGTTAGTTTGTCTTTAAAATTTATCAAATGAAAACCAACGTTATTTATTTGGTTTATGAGTTAATGACTTTCTGAGTGTTTCACACTTTAACAAACACATAAAACACCTTTTATCAGGGACCTACAAATAAGGCAATATCCCTGATTCTTATCACGATATTTACGAGAAATCGACATGACGGTATCCCACCGGTTACAGTTGCTGAAATTGCTTTTGTATGGCTTATGGGCTCATTTGTTTATCGTGGGAAAATTATTTATTATTGCGGCCTTGCATGCTTAGGTTGTTGAACCCGACTTTTAAGTTATAGCTTATAGTCATTGGGACAGTCTTTTGTGGGCTTCGCTGATGAAAGAATGGCTTCCAATTGTCAGCAGTAACCGAAAGCAATTTTGTTCTTTCTTTTTCTTTTGCATAGGTTTGAAGTGTTAAGCAAGGTTTTTATGCTGGCGCTTAGGCCTAGCAAAGTGCTAGATGCCCTTTCGTTATGTGTATGTTTGCGTATAAATTCTCCTCACTCTGTCTTTCAATGCACATGTTTTACTTAAATGATAAAAGCTCAGCAAACATGATTTTAATACTTTATAATGTAACAGTACCTCCTTTCTTCCTTTTGAACTTATTTGTTATTAAGAAAACTCATGACTCGTACCAACCACATATAATATCCCTTTAATTTCGTGAAGCGCGCGATGCTTCCTTTCGCGCATATTGTAATTCCACATTCCATGGCATTTGATGGGAATAAATCTTTCGATATAAGACTAAGTGATCAATTACTGTCGCGTGAAGATATGAAAATTAACTTTAGATCTGATAATGTTCAATCCTTAAATGCATTTTGCCCCATATTTGGGATATGACAGTTTGAGGGAACTTGAAAGAATGCTGTCTAACATGGCTAGTACATGTACAGAAATGGAGGGTATAACGTATAATTAATCGCAACCCTTTAGGTTGTTCTGCTACAAAACCTCCCTGGAAATTAATCATCGACGATTGGCGATGGTAAGCTCCCTGCAATCTAAGTATAATTACATATAATGGTACTACAGGCGATAAAGATGTTGAATTATTTGTTAAGTGTAATCGAATACATTCATAAAACCTACAGGCTTTCCAAAACAAATAAGGCTAAGGTTTATCTAATACTTATAAACGGAATTTGGTTCACGTCTGTTCGCAATGTTCTCTAAAACCGCGTTGTGTACAAAAGTGTGCCTTACATCATTTTACAGGTTATTATGCCCGCAGTGACATAGGCGATATGAGAATGAATAATGTTTAATGTACATATAATTTTGAGTGATTTTTTCCGTTTTTACTGACTTGCACAGAGGTTAGACCGAGCACAGCCGAACTGTCTTCGGCAATGACCGGAACGCATGCATCGTGGTCTCTCAACCTCAAACACTACTATTGTTCAAATGAATAACGCTTGCTTTCAGTGAGGGATTTGTGCCTGTCAGGCCTTTTATTTGAATGAGACTCTCACCCACGTGCGTGGTCAGTTAAAGAGAAAAACACGTTTCTCGCTTTATGAAATGGAGTGTTCAACCCAGGAGGAATAATGACAAAAAACCTAATTCAAGGTCCCAATTTCACGAACAGGCGTGGGGTGGTGTGGGGTTGGGTGGAGTCTGGGGTTTCAAGCCTGAAAATTTGTCTGATACGATGAAAAAAGGTTGTGGCGATTGAAAATGAATACGCACCCTCTGCATGGAGTACCGTTGTGAACGCTTCTGCTACTTCCGAGGTATGCTCATGCCTGTTTCTTTCTTCAGGAACAGTTTCCTTGCAACGTACATTTAATAAATATTTCATGTGTTCCTCACATCAACCTTATCTCTATACGCCCAACGATAGAATCCAGTCAAATATTATCGAAAACCTGAATGTAAACACTATCACTGACCAGGTCTTCAAGGTAAACATACCGGGGTATTAATTTCTTGCCACGAGAACAGCCCCACAAAATAAATGTTAAAAATATTGGAGCGACTGCAAGATCACTTATGCACTGTCTCCACCAGGTTATGAGTTTATACGGACGGACGGTATGATGTTAAGGATTCACGTAATTTAAAAGTAAGAGGCAGATAAAAATAAGTGGCAAAATTAAGATACAAACAGCTGTACATAGAAACGTTTTCTGTTCACAGAAGTGTTGTGCCTCAGAGAGGTGCGCGAGTTATTCTGCAGTTGTGCCAAAATGTTTATACATATCTTATGGAACAGTTTCCCACTGAAAACCTATATTTTCTGATAACTTTTAGAATTAAAAAATGAGCCAACATTTCACATCTCAGTTAATTAATCTCCCCAACCCCGGTAATAAGCCCGGTATACCGGGTCTATCAGCTAGTATATTTATATTGCTATTCTCTTCGGGAACTTAGGAATTCTTGGGTTCTGACTTTTGCATTCTAAAGCCAGACATATATGTATCTGTATATCACAAGTTTTGTTCCACGGTGTACCTGAATTAACTTAAATATGACTAAAATGAATCATTGTCCAAATTTACATGTTCGACCCAGATCTGACGTGTTGTTTTGTCTTTAAAATTTATCAAATAGAAATCTACATTACCATATTTTGCCGCAGATTGAATGACTTACTTAACGATTAACACTGTTAAACTGACAGACTAGGAAGACAAAAGTTGTCGGGAACCTTCATATAAAAAAAATATCTTTATATTCACAGTATAAACGAGAATTAAAGCTCCCGGTCGGTACCTTACACATTCACTGTTTTCGCATATATGGAATACTAGCTCCACACTTTTAGACACATCCGTCAGTTTTGTTCGGGAATCTGCAAGTAATACCTCTATTTGTTTCACAGTATTTCCGAGACATAAGCGACCGGACTGTGTCCCCTCGTGTATATATATATATATATATATATATATATATATATATATATATATATATATATATATATATATATATATAAAGTTTTATATCAAATACGTGCACGATTACTTCTTCCCAAGTTGCCACTTAGGTCGATATTGTATCGGTTATGTTTAATTTGGTCAAAATGGGGGAATTATATATTGCCGCGGTCTTGAATGGGTTGTTTAACTCGCCATTTATTCAGGTAATAAACCAAACAAAGAATGGGAACTCTACGGGTATTTATGCTCAGCCGAGATGCTGTTTATTATATGTATGTGTGTGTGTATGAACTACCAATGTCTCTCTCTCTCTCTCTCTCTCTCTCTCTCTCTCCCCTCCAGTTCATGTTTGTATGTATGCTCTTTTATTGTATGAATGTGTGAGTGCATATACCCCTTATCTCTCACTTTCGGCCTCTCTCCCTTTAACTTTATGTTCGTTCAGTTTGCTCACTCTATCCATCTCACTATGCCGATGTGATTATAACAGAAATTGAAGACTGACTCTTGTTAACACACAATGTTGGAAAATTAAAAAAAATATATATATAAACGTATACCTACATAATGTATCCCATAGCGTTACCAAAACGTCTTTAAATACAAAATGGTGTTGATAATGGTGTGTTATTTTGACTAGACGGCTGACGGTGTGATAAAAACACATTTTATTTGCATCTCGAATCAGCAGGTAATTTCCCAATGGTACTAGTTATAGTGCTCGTTTTTTTATTTGCATCAGAAATGGTGTCCGGTTTCATTCCGCGCCAGGAACTCCGACGTGAAAATGTGAAACATAAACTCTACCCGGATATTCCTGCTAATGTATTAATGAATTTTAATCCATTCGAAGCGACGAGTGTATGGCAAACCTATGATACTAATAGTCCGACAGCACACCATTCTTATCGCAAGCTTATTTAATTTCAATTTATCAGACGGAGCATACTACGGAGAATGGACTTATCCCTAATTAAAGAAACTCGTGCTGGCTCTCTCTCTCACTGGCAATACATATTTGTTCCAAGTTAACAAAATCTTTCTGACAAAAAGGACTTTGCCTGCCTTTCCAAAAGATTGTTTTGGTATGTTTATTGTATAGATTTCCACAATCATTAACAGACAACCCAATAGGCCGTACGGGATATTGATTATTTGTTTTGCATCTGCTTATTGAAATGACGAGAACTATTTCCTTGCTGAACAGCCGGGACGAACATAACACTTAGGCCGGAGGTCTTGATGCGCAAAATGGAGAGAGAGATAAAAAAAAACATACAGCGTTATACTAAACAGACAAGCGTCAATTCTTTTATATCACTCTGCCCAAGCTTTCGATTTTAAGGTACCATCAAAGATATATTTCTGAATATCAAACATCTGTGCATAGGTGATTGGTATATAACCGATAAATACGGTATGGTATATGAAATAAGTTGATAATGAGACTACGTTAGAACTACTAGATTTATATTAAACATTCCATAACCATAAATAATCATGCTTCAAAATAAAGCACTCCTTGCAAGGAAAGAACAACAATGATTAATAAATCATTTCCCTATACTTGCCAGCTGGGACAAACATCTTATATTAGCTCCAATGTGAATGGCAGGCTGACCAGAGAGGCTCATCTCAAAAGATCATTATTATGACTCGATACTCGGTTGTAATTTAGTCATGTTTCCACCTTGTGTGAACTATCCGATAAGGCAGTCATGTTGGAACTTGAGCGATGGACGCGTTTATAATGGGATACAAGATATAACAGAACTCGTCATTTTATTAAGCTTATAAGCACCTTTGACGCCTTCGGACATCCTAATTCGTTGATTACAGACGAGATTTGTTCCACGGTTTAAGCTGTGGACCACTGATGAATAATAAAACTGCTGGTGTTATGGAGAATTACTTTTCTAGGGTTATAGCTGATAAAACAGGGAACACCGAAACGAAAATATTAGAATCGTCTACTATCTTAGAAAAAAAACATTGATAATATGTTGCTTACCAAAGGGAGTGTTAAGCGCATTGATGTGTGGTACAGTTTGCAGTCGTCAAATTTTCGTTTTAATACGTTGCTAGGGTGTTAGAGGGAATCACCTTCCTAGGCTTGTGCCTCCTAATACAAGGGACACCGGAGAATAAAGTTATGGAATCGCTAGTGCTTTTCTTTGATACTCTTTGGAAATATCTGGTATGCACTGTTTTGACTTTCTCAATACTTTAGTTGCCTTTTTGTTCGCGAGAGTTTTAATTTCGCGGTATTCGCGAATTGGAAATAATCGCGAATATGAATCCTTCGGGAATAAGATACCCGTTTATTAGGATGAACAAGAGGGTATGGCGCATTTGCACAAATGGATTAGTTATACCTCTGGAGAAATGGTTTGTCAATCAACAACATAATCTGTGTATACGATCAGAAGCGGCTCATGCAAATATACATGATTGTCAAACATCGACTATGACACAAGGGCGATAACGGAAATGAGTGAGATATTGTGGGATTTATTCTGGATTCGTAATAAATGCAAATACTGTTGTAGTTAGATTTTATAAATTCCGATGCGATCGCGAAAATTAAAACCTCGCATAACGTGCAAAATGAAGAAATCGCGAAATTTCAGCCTGGCGAATATGAAACCAACCACAGTATAAACCGCCTGTTTAGGACATGTTTTCTTATTTTAGTCCATGAGCCAGACCCCCAAAAAATGGGTTTGACTACCAAATATAGGGGGACTAAATGCTGTTATGTTTTTCAGTTACTACAGCATCTGAACTGTATGAAAACATGTGATGGACATGCAGCATGCCCAGCTAAATGTCTTTTTGGCGGCCATCTTTAAACTATATCAATGTTTGTGTACAATTTAATTTTTGGTAATAATTTGGTTTTTGATCGGTCTTGGCTACATAATATTTACCGTGTGCTAATAAAATGGCGAAATATAACTTTTTACAGACACACAAACAAATTTTGATGAATTATTTGAGATAAATATTGAAATATTGATTCATTTTGAATTAAAAATTTAAAAAAACCCTATTTTTAGAATATATTTATAGATATTACAAAATATTTATAATAATCAAATAAGTTGAATGCATTACATATATGAATACAAAATAATCAAGATATGGCATATTTTCAGCAATAATAAATAGTTTTTAGGCTTTTGAAGTGATGCTGTGTGATAACAATAGTAAAATCACCTAATATCGCCCGACAGCAATCACGTTATTGTTGTTTAAATAAATCATTAAAAAGGTCAAGAGGTCACCTTTTATCATCATATATTGTCAAAATGTTGAAAAATCTAGCAGAGTATATCTTCTAATTAGACGAGAATCAAGCTTTTATAAAAAAAAAAACAATGCCTTCAGGCCTAATGCGAACCTGTGCAATGGGATATACATCAGTTAGAATAATGCCTCCATAAAAACATGCTTGATCATTATACAAAAGGAGCTCGATTGCTTTTCAAGTACATGTGTGACACGTACATGTACATAACAAGTACCAAACATTTTGAACTCAAGTGCAAGCACCAATTACACAGCGTCACTCCTGGTAAAAAAGCTTATATACAACACAAAACTGATTGAAAATGGCACCACCGGTTTTGAGTATATAATTAAGCCATTCAACATGTATGGACATACAAAATTCCAGGAAGATAATTCAAACCACTCTAAGGCTATATGCATGGATACATGAAACAATTCTAGATGGCGCCACAGGTATTTTACACGACGGAGCTGTCCAAAATGTACAGATATGCCTAATTTCAGGCTGATATATAAAATCACAGCTGTTTTAAACAGGATCATACACTGTGCAAAAATCATTTAAGTTGGTGACATCCATCAACGATGCATTGACATACCAACATTTCAGGTTGATACTTGAAATGTTCTTGAGTTTGGTCAACAACCCTGATAAAGCTCAACTGAGGAAGGCAGTTGTCCCTTAGTTGTTGCTAAGTGCCAGGTGTAGCTACTGACCTTTACCGGGCTGCACTGACTGTACTTTTAACCTGTTGCCTAATCTGAAACAGTTGACGTTCTGCTAAAGATAAAAATAGATAGAGAAAAATCTTGGTCTGTCGCCAACTCTGAATTAGTTGGCAGTCTGCCAAGCTGTTAATAGATACAGACAAAATCTTGGCCTGATGTTAAAAATGTTTACACAGACTAAAATATTCTGGTAAAATGATTTTTTCATGCTCACATATTCATAAAATTTTTATCAAAAATGTTTAGTCTATTGAAAGTAAAATCAGAATACAGATATATATTTTTTTTTTCGTGCATTTATCTTACACATAAGTTAGACATGGACCAATAACTTTTATGTTGCTAGTAGACCTCTGCTTTTACACCAAGAGAACTCAGTCTGTTACTACAACAAATGTACTAGCTTTGTTTACTAAATTATTTAAAGGTCCTTTTATTTAAAAGGGTCAAATAATTCAGCCGAAATCATTTAAGTAAACTCTGATCAAAGAAGGACATATAAGAATCGTTTTGGTGCAAATTTACAGAATTTGATACAACAGGTTTGCAGAAAAAGACTAATGCAGCCCCCAGTTTGATACTATGTTTGATACAGACCAACTTCAGGTTTCCTTGATCAATGTACTCGGTGTATTCTTATATAACTGTGACAACCCTACCCAAGGATAATTCTTGTGAAAAATTATATCATTCGGCCTGCAGTTTCATCGTTACAGATTGTGATGCAGAAGCTGAAAAGGGATAAAATTAAAAGGTGTTTGTCCGTAAAAAACAGGTCAATGAAGACGGTGCCACAAAAAAACTCAATCTTTCAACATTTGACATGTTATTGATTTTGGCGTAAAATTTTGGGATACTTGCTCTTGCTGTTCCTGAGAATTTAACGGGGTGGGAGAGGGGGTGTCCCCTGCAGCCCCTTCTAGGCAGATGAATATGCAAATTTGATGACTACCACACTAACACATAAATCATATTAAAAAATATTTCAGTGATCCCTAACTGCTCTAAAAGTACACAGGAATGTGTGATGAACACTCCGGACTTCCAGTTAAAGACCTGAAAGAAACACAAAGACAGATTACCTATGATGGAATCCAGGATATTCAGCAAGTAACTTAATATCTTGAAAAAAAACATTACACACACGAGCAATTTTTTTGGAGCATTCAATATGGCTGCAAGCATTCAGTCAGAAATATCTCCAGAGAAAATATGTTGTCTTGCACACAAGCATATACCATAACATTTTCCGAGACTTCATATATTTTACAGTCTCTGTAATTAGAATTAAAACAACACCACACGCATAAACCAAATACTTAACAAATAAAGGAATAGAATTATTCAATATTGTAAGTAAAAAGTTCCTGTAGAGTTTCTCTGACGTTGTGTGCAGTTGAAATTATTTATTGCATATTAAATTAACAATAGCTTGGGTTTAACTTTACGATATTATGCTTTATGATTTCGTTAATTGTGATTTTGTTAATGATCATACAATAAATCACATAAATTGTAAAGTAAAATAAACATTACACATTCGGTTTTTGATAATTAAGTTGTTTATTTTGTTTAGCTCAACTGACTTTTGATTTCCACACTAATAAGGACGCATGGGCTTTGTGATAAAAAGGTGTTGAAACATGGCGGGAAATCAACGCTGGGTCACCAAAATTACTCTGATGTTTTAAGCGGCCTCCTTGGGGAGCAAATATTTTAAAGGTTCTATTTCAGATTACTTTTTTACGCGAATCACGTGAATATCTCATTCACTCCCCAGTAAAAGAATGATCGATTCGTTAAAATAGGCACGTCTATAATAGGTGGGAAAACATTTTAAACTGGTTCATCTTCTTTTCCTTAAGTAGCTGGTCACTATAGCTTATCATTATTATGTGAAAAAATGAATCTTATTATATGTCATATACATATATTATACGTTGTCTAAGATCAATTTTTTGTCAAAATTTGCTTTTATTTAAACTGTGATAGATTTATAGGTATAATAGATTATACTTATCAGTGACACATGTCTATGTTAAATCAAACATAAAACACTGTATGCGGCGCTGGTATTTAGTAACCAGACAATTGCTGGATCAGAAAGCCCACAGACGTTCAGGACTGCTGACCAATACGTTACGAATTTCTTCTGTCAAAGAACTTCAAAATTGAGATGTAACAATCATTTAGAAATTACGTGGTTGATATTTTATGAGGACATAATTAATTGTTTGAGAACATTTCTCTTTGATTTCCGTTTTAGTCGAAACCATACGTTCAACCGTTTTGTGTGCTTATTCTAGAATTTGAGTAAATATACTTAGAAAATGTCTAAAAATTCTAGGCATAACACTCTTGCAAAAAAATAATCAAATGAATAAATAAATACGCCTACATAACATAGTCTTTGCGGTAAAAAGACCATGCATGTTTCCATTCATTCATCAATAAGAGTGGTTCATTATGTACGTTTTGTAAAAACCATCTAGTCTTTGTGACAACTTGTCTTACATATTAATTCATTCACTCAATGAGTCCGTCATTCAGTAATCTTTTCATTCTGTTATTGTCCAGGCTTTAAAATAAATATTAAAATTAACATTCAAATATATTTTTGCACGTTAAATTTTTTCTTTTATATATAGTAATGAAATGTATATTCCAATTATTTTTGTTCATTTATCCATAAAGAGGTTCACCATTGTATTGTTATAAATGGCGGAAAGACCTAATTGTTAATGAATATAATATAACAAAATGGGTTATTTAAAGTCGAAACATTTCAATATATTTAAATGTTTAGCTTTAAGATAAATCTCAAAATTAACATTCAAATAATGTAAAAGTAAAATAATAGTAAATTAATATAATATATAAAAAACTGGGTTTAAAAAGTCGGAATCGTTTTATGTATCTAAATGTTTGGCGGTAAAGTGTTCACATCCCTTTCCTTTTCCAGTGAATGAACTATGCTTTTTAATTATAATACAACATTCTTTATTATAATATGTGTGTCCATAAAAATTTAAATGTGGCTTTTTATGGCTTTATAGTAAATGAAAATATCTATATTTTCCTTTCCTAGGATTCCTTTTGACTTTTTTTATATCAGCCTGGGTACCTTAGAGGAATGCATGGTAGCAAAATAATTTGTCAAAATTTGTTCCAAAATGAAAGCCTGTTTAACTGGACTATGAGGGGAGTTTCTATTTATTGCAGCAGGAGGGGTCGTTTCAAAGAGACCCAAAGGGGGCAGTATAAAAAATAAATATAAATATAAATATAAAATGAGAGAGAGAGAGAGAGAGAGAGAGAGAGAGAGAGAGAATATGTATAAAGTAGCAATATTCTTATATTTCAAAATTATCTACTGCTTTTTATTATATCTAATAACATTATTATTTCAAAGCTTAAATGTTAACCAGAATATGGGCTGAACAAAAGTGTTACAATATACTAAACATTTGCTATATCAGTTAATTTTTATTTCAGACAAAATCTTTTCTAAATACAAATATCCATTATGTTAAAGAACGGGAAAAACAAAGCTGCCATAGTGAATAAAAGGCACAAAAATACATTTGGCCTTGAATTTGAAACTGCCAAGTGATTTTATACATCAAACTAACTTAAAACTATATTATAATAAATATAAATATACTGAAAATGAATCAGTCCCCTACCTGTAATGGTCAAGCATGTTATCTTGAAAGCATTATGCTTGATGTATATACCATTCCACAGGTTCGCATTATGACTGTTGGCCTTGGGATTTTTTTAATTAAATCCTTGATTCTCGTATAATTGGAGGATATACTTTGCTAGATTTTTCGATATTTTAATAATAGAAGGTGATTAAAGCTCTCCTCTTGACATCTGTAATGATTAATTCAAACTACAATAACGTTTTTGCTGATGGGCGATACTAGGTGATTTTAATCTTGTTACACCCAGTATCACTTCAAAAGCCTAAAAACTAGTAATGTCGATGAAAATATGCCATATGAGTGGGGTTTTTTTTGCATACAGATATGTTAGGCATTCAAAACATTTGAAGTAAATGTTTTTTTTTTTGCAAAATACATTCATACACTAAAAAAAAATGGCGTTTTTTTTTTTTTAATTTGAATACAAAATTGATCAATATTTTAATATTTACCTCATATTATTCATAAAAATTTGTTTGGGTATATGTAGAAAGTTATGTTTTGTCATTTTAACAGCTCTTGGTAAACATAATGTGGACCAGGCCGATCACGAACCAAATAATTAACAAATATTAAATTGTATTAAAAAATGTACATAATTTAAAGATGGCCGCCAAAAAGACATTTAGCTAGGCATGCTGCACGTCCATCACATGTTTTTATACAATTCAGATATGGTAGTAACTGAAATACATAATGGCATTTAGTCCCCCAAATAGGTAGTCAAAACTGTTCTGGCTCATGGACTATTTCTATTGACTTGAATATCCAGCCATATAGGACAGGAGTATAGTGAAATACTGCATCTCTATCGGGATGTGGCCGCTTATCTGCATGAGTAACTGTGCGTTTCTTTTCAGCTTCAATAACTTCTTGACTGCTTCCTTCCCCGGTTTCATCTATTTTTATTTACACATGGCAATGTATGTTTTGGATTGTTGTTGTGTTTTTTCTTTAATCGATGCGTCTTTTTTTGTTTTTAGGGACTGATTATGTTTGATAGCGTTCCAAGCTCTCCTTTTATCATCTGTCATTAAAAATTGTAATTCCTGTGTTTGTGCATAGGAATAGAAGACGGTACATTCATTTAATAACAAAACCGTTTATGTGATTAATGAAAACAAATTACCAAACAATTTTTTTTTTTTTTACATTGCTTTTTCTTGTTTTCGTAATTGCACTTCATGATTTTCGCTCATTTCCTTTTGCATCTATGCGTCAATATGCTACGTCTATATTAACCGGATGAACATTCCACGAATATATATATAATTCTAGTGTTCGTTGAATTGTGTGAAGGTAATTGAAAAACATGCAGTCCCAAATTCACTTGATTGCAAATATGAACACAAGATGCCCCATATCTGTCCATAAACATTTTCATGAAAAACCGTTTGATATATTTCTTAATGAAGCCATTTTGACGGTCAAGTGGGAAGAGAGAGCAATCTGTAAAACAGTGGACCGGTTTTGGTTCTTTCAAATGGGTGTTGATATTTTTAAGGCTGCTAAATCCAAGTGGAAACAACTAGATTGTACAAAATACTAGAATTGTGTAGCCAATTAATAAAGATATAACGATACCACAAATTGGTGGATTTTCCTCCACTGATTAAAATATAACAAGAATTTATTAATGGGTAAAGATTTCCAACATATGCTAATATATGTGTTGAGTGTCTTTATTATTTTATCCTAATCACTTAATTGTTCCCTGTTTTAAATTTTCTTATAAGTTACTATCGTTCAGTGCCATTTAATACAATAACCGATCAATGACCTTCTATGATGCAGGTCCCAGTAGCATTTCCTGGTAAACATATATAATAAACTAGGTGTATATGAGAACAAAACAAAGAAGGGGTAAGGCAATCTTGTGCAATGTCATATTATGACCAAAAAAAACGAGATTTATTTTCAGAACAGCAATGTTAAGTCTCTTCTGTGGCACTTGAATTAAAATATTCTTCCGAAAGTCTAATCACTGTATATAAGCAACTGTGGCTCAGGTGAAACGGAGAAATTACGAAAATTCTAGAAATATCATCTTAGAGAAACAAATTGCACTAAAACCATGCACTGCGAAAATAGTAGAGGAAGTTAAGCAGTAGCTCTATAACCTTTCTACACTTTTCAGTACTTAACAGCACGGCAGCTCAATAATATTCTTCTCCCAACACTCTAACCATGCATGTTTTTATAAGTCCATACTCGATTTTATTCATAGTAGAATTTTTTTCTCGACAAAATAAAAGTTTACAGTTATATGCTGTATGAGTTTCCATTGTGAAAAAGAAGACGTTTTAATTTTTGTTTTGCAATTCGGAAAAACATAATCCTCATACTTATATATGTTTATGTTATATTTAGTTTCAGTGGTATTTTATCATGTAAGCTATATCACTTATATTCATTTAGTCAGATCAGAATTTAAGTAATCAATAAAACACCTGAACGTGTGTATCCATCTGTTTAAGCCAATATAAATATGGAAAATGATACCGATATGGTTGAAACTTAAATATGTAATAAAAGACGGAGAATTTATACTCTCCAAAGAGTTGTCTTTCCTCGTGTACACAACAAAAAATTATGCAAAAATTAAATACACTACATCTTCCATGTGTGCGAACATAGATCACCTGTTTGAAGGGAAGGCAGACGGAACATATTCTTAACATCACAAATTTGACCATCTTCATTAGTATTTTTCACGTTTCGACCTTGTCAATATTTTCTGATAATGACAAGCTTTTTTTCCGCACGGGGACCATAGCCATCTTTCTTATGAGATACAGGAGGCAACATCACATTGCTTCCAGCAGAACTCGCACAGTTTAGAAACTTAAGAAATCCTTTCTTGGGGTACATATGAGATATTTTTCACATTGAAAGGTTTGGCAGACGGACGAAGATTGACTGCATTGTTAGGAAAATGGCCATACTAGACTTTTGCCCTGTTAAATATAACAGGGAAATCCGGACATGAAATTGATGGAATCATCTTGTCTTTGATTAGAAATGAATTGACACGCCCTGTGAGCCGTATGATATGATATGTTGCTTATCCAAACAACCGTTAAGCCCAGTGACGGGTGATACAGCTTTCTTCCTTTAATCTCGGGCTTTGCACTTTGCTCCTCATGTTTAATGACGTTTTGACTTTGTACCAAACGGTCAGTAAAGACGTTATAATCACAGGTTTTCCACATCCAAAATAATTAAAACTGTTTTACGATCGCCTCCCTTGCCTCGCCGCCTTTGCGTTCTGTCAATCGCAGCCCATAGTGTAAGATACGGCGTTATGTAAAATCATTAGAATTTCCTCTCACAAAATAAAGAAGGGAAACAAATAATGCATCAGTCGGGTCATGCCCTGCTTTGGTCCTTGTAAAAAAATAATGGAGTGTTGATATCAAATAAGCAAATGAACAGTATGGTATAAAAACACACCATCCTTTTCAGAAACTATTTATATGACCCAATCATCAAGTACAAGACAAGTGGCCTATCGTTATCGTTATAATACAGAGATACGAGGATACAAATATTTTCGTATTGTTTACAACGCCCAAGGGCTACAGATACGCTGTTTCTTGACGTAAACCAGAATGATGTTTAACCTTTTTATTATCCTTTTGAACAACACCTACCATCTGTAAGGAAAAAATCAGTAAATTGGTAAATCCCCTGCGTGTTTGGTGAATTTCTGACAATAAGAATATAAACATAATTCGCCAAGACGATAACCAGATTGTACGCGGCATATAATATAACTCTTTGCCATTCAGATGGATTCGCCTATTTGATTTTGAGATTATATGTCTTACTGATTATTGGCTGTGTATCACAATATCGATTCAATCCAATAGATACCCCTTGGAGTGCATTTCCCAGTGTGGCTTTTGTCGCGAATCAGGAAGACCTATTGGTAAAAATAAAACATACTGTAATCACGGCTAACTACCGAACAAGCAGTTACGTAAAACATAATGGGTTTTCTGTTACACTTATACATGCCGTCATTGACCAGTATAAGTATTAGTATCAATAGCAGTCACTGAACCATAATCACTGGATGTTGTAATATGAATTACCTGCTTTAACAAAAATAAAAACACAATATAGGTGTCACTTCTTTATTTGCCTTAATATGGACGTTGACAGCTTAGCAAACCTCATCTCCTTTCCCCACTCCTCGGTTCTTTCAGTTCTCGAACCTGGCTGTAGTTCTGACTATGACAACCATGTCGGGACCGGAACAATGGACGCTTTTATTATGAGAAAACCGTAAATTCAAGCAAAATCTGAGCTCAATAAAGTCAATGATAGACCTCCCTCTTGATTACATTACATGACATCTTCTAGTTGTAAAATTTGGCTGACAGTCGATGATAAACTACCGGTGTTTGGGGAATGATTTTTATAGGCTAATGGCTTGTATTATTGGAAACACCCGAAATGGAAGTAATAGAAACCCCTGTTCTCTTTGAAAACTACATTAATACTCTTCGGAAATGTCTGATATGATCTGCTTTGGCTATCTGTATAAAATCGCACATTAAGAACACGTTTCCTTATTTTATTCGGCATGAATGACCTGCCATGTAAAACTGGAGTATGATTAATTACTGCAACCGGAACGTCTCTTCCGTAAAGGGGGTGCTAATCTGAATACGTCGGGATGTTTTATTAAAGTTTAAAGTAGGTTTACGCTCCGTCATTCAAGATTCTGCCTTCTTCCATCTCCGGTCTTATATCTTTATTTCACAAATGTCGATAAAGGTTTCCGTTTTGTGTTGCTTTTATTAATGCGTCTGTTTCAGATATTTATTATCCCAGTTACAGCGACATGTTTTGTTGTGTTAGCCCAATGCTATAGAATATTGACAATGGTGTCACTTACAACACCGCGAACTGTAAATAATGAAACATCAAAGATTATTTTTAAATATTATTTTAATACCTTCACAATCTTTTTACTAATTGTTTGCCTATTTATATGGAGCAACTGGGAAAACATAAAGTGCTGAATTATTTTAAACCCATATACAAACACAGGATGTTCTTTCACCGTTCCAAAAAAAATTGTTTCTTGAGGTATGGTTGACTCATGATATCTGTGTGTAAACTTTTGTACTTGAAAACTAGTTTGTCAGTCAAGGGAAGGTCTGTTATGGATTTGTTTTACTTTCTTTCAGATGGGCTGGTCTATTGCATTGTAGAAAACATGAATCAAATGTGGACCATTGTTCCACATATAACAATACTACACATTGGTGACGCTTTCGTCTACAGATTAAAAGTTGGTTGTGATCATAAATGGTTTAAGAACAGCAGAGTATCTTTAATACTGCAACGATGCATGGTCTTCAATGAAAGAATGAACGTTGATTTATAAGTATTTAGACACTTTTATATATACTTGTCAATGGCTTTGTCACTTGCACAAAATAATTGAAGGACCTGTTTGCATACCAGGCATACTAAATAGAGAACTTACATTTTTGCTACGTCACCTATTGGTCGCACGTCCAAGCTCACAAACCAAGAATTACCAAGGTTACAAACTTATATTGGGATATTTTCTTTTAGATTTACTTCCCTTTGTTCGGCATTGTCGCGCATGCAAAATTCAAACCACCGGTCACGCGGTCCTGTCATGGTATACAGATACATGTGAATTGTGTTCACTCACAAACACGATCATAAGAATGCATAAAACATGTAAAACTTTTGGAGGAACCAATCAACCTGTGTTTCTGCTTGTCTGGACTCGGACATGAATATGGACACGAATACCTTTGGAATCGTTATGTGAAAACATAACAGAAGAGGTATAATATGGCATGTACTCAGGCGTTTCTCTAAGAATAAAAAAACAACAATTGATTTGGTAAAAATAAATCCAATATGTGCCACCGGGGGGAAAAGCTATACATTATCACCGCTATGTATGAGAGAAACACTGAACAGGCTCATTGCAAAGCATCATAACTTTCCTTAATAGTGTTTTACTCCGTTTTTGACCTTGGCGATATTTTCTTTTATATACAACGGGGGTCATGGATATCGATCATTACCATGTCACAAAGCACCACCAAAAAATGTTTAGACAAGGCAGATGATGAGCAACTTTGAGATTATCTAAAACTCTCATCTTTAGTACAGATGAGATGATTACGTGTTGCACATTATTAGGTCTTGCTGACTGAGGAATACTAACTAACTGGTGTTAGGGGTGTGACCTTACTAAGGTTATGACTTGTAACATATAATAAAGAACGCCGGCAGTGGAGCTGGTGGAATTGTCTGGTATCTCCGAAGAAATTCATTGTCACTCTATTTTTTCCTGTCGCTCTCCTCTGATGTAGCCGCTTACCTGAGAAGCTCGGTATGTTTCGTTCATGATTCCAGTAAGATAAAGCACCGTCTTTCCTGATCTTATCTTTCCTCCTTCCGTTCAAAACAAAATAATTTGTATATTATAGAAAATAAAATATTAAACAAATGGTATATTATTTACAATATTTTACATTGTTTTTATGAATATAGTTCATGATACTCGAGCATATCCGCCTTTATTACTCGTGAATTCTAAAACTTAAAAAAAACGACCTCTCTGGATAATAACTTACCAAATTTATCTTTGATCCTAGTGCTCGTTGGTCTATGTGGAGGAAATAGGACAACAAACGGTGTAGACTTTATTTGGACCTAAAACCAAATAAAGGATGGCCTTACTCTGTTCATAGGCTTTCCTTTTTAAACTTCCTTTCTGAAGCTATTGTGTGTCTCTATGAAGCCATGTTGGAGGGTGAGTGCACACGGAAAAGGTTAAGATCCCGGAAGAGGAAGGATTTGTTTTTCACTTCATTTCACATGGATGTAGACATATGAGAAGCTACCACTTCCGAGTGTAATAGCTATGTAGTACAAGAAATGTGTAGCCTAATATTGAATATATAACGATACCGAATATAGGCGGAATTTTCTAAGACACATTAACAGATTACTGTAATATGTCGGTGGGTAAAAATGAACAGAATAAGTTATATGTGATGCTTGTCTTTCGTGTGAGAAATATTAAGTTTTTGTATTTTGTAATTCAGAACAAATGTTCTGAGACTTTGTTATTATTTTCAATGGTATTTTATTAAATAGGTAAATCGCCTAGATAAAGATAGGTATTGTTTGTGGTGTAAATATCCAATGAACTCATTTAGCTGTGTTTCAACAGTCCATGAAGATACGTATATGGTTAATGAACCCGATATGGCTGGAACTAAAATATAATAAGCAAAGGACGGAGAATCAATACCCGCCAGTCCAGTGTTGTTTTTCCTCGTGTTAACAGCGAAAACGGCTGTTAAAACACACAAAAAAAAAAAACAATATATATGCGCAATGGGGGCAAACACATAATTACCTTGTTTGATCGGAGGCAGACGGAACATGATCGCCTCAAAACATCGTTATAGACTGCCTCCTCGTTGGTATATTTCCCATCTTTCAACCTGCCGATATTTTCTGATAATGACAAGCTTTTCGGCCCAAAAGCAATGGACAGCTTGATAATGAGATACGGGACAGAACTCAGCACATTATTCCATGCAGAATTTGAGAAGTTTTTCAAGTCTTTAGAAATCTTCTCCCTTGGGTAGAGATAAGATTAGATATGTCTTGTTTAGCTGAGTTGAGAAGAACTATTGATGTTAGGAAAATGACTTTTTAGGATTACAGCTTACGTAACAGGGACCGTCACAATAAAAAGAAGTGGTGGAATCGTTTGGTCTTATGGAGAACATTTATTGATATTCATTAGATAATCTGATATGTTACATCGCAAAGACAAGCAAGTGATACGGTTGGTAGTTGTGGCTATAATCTGCTGTCGTCAGTCTCAGCTTGTATTCATTTTCCGAACAATTGAAACACGTTTTAACTTTACAAACCGGTCAGCAAAAGACATTTTAGGATTACACGTTTCTCCTATCAATAAACATTCAAATGTTAAATATTTGGAATTTCTTTCTTGTTAGTCTAGTTCAATTTTGTTCCATACGCATATAAATATCTTCCAGATCATAATGCTTCTTTTGCATTTACCCTCTGATAATTGTTTATGAAAACAAAACTTGTACAAAAGATAAGAGTTCGTTGCTCGGGTGGGTATTTGCAAAGTTTTGATCCCAGTCGAAATACCACGCATATTTGGTACCCAGAAAGCAAGTGCACAGTACGGTGTCATAACCCACCATTTATATCAAAACTACTGGCAAACCCATTCCGACTACCTGAAAGTTGAGAGTCTACGACCAGCATCAGAGTGCCAGTCCATTTTTTTTCGACGAACGACGAACCTACTGTAACTCTCGATGATAATGTTATTTTCGTCATTTTATACGACACCTCATGGCCTACAGGTGCTCTGTCACTTGGCCCAAACCAAACCTAGGTTAGGTTTTCATATACCTTTTAAGAACACCTGCCAGAAAGATTCCGAAGCAACTCAGCACGCATTATTGGACGATACTCAAATTGTCCGCAACACAGGGAATGACTTGTTACCATGGATTTTTCTTTACAGTTTGGTTTGTGAGTTCATACGTATTATTTAGTGATCATTCATCACTCGTGACCTTATGTTAAAATTATAGGCTGTCTACCACGATATCGATCCACAAAGATCAATGGCCGTAACAGTGCACTCCCCCGTATGACTTTTTTATGAATCTGGTGGGCGGATCAGTCTTATAGAAAAGCCAAGAGGATCGTGTATTCCCGGCCTACTTCCTTACAAGCAGCAACACGGGACGCCATGAGATCTACACCCATTAAAATTGATAAGTTCTGGTATTTGTATCAAACAGAGTTATAATAATTACATTTCGCATTAGGTTTCTCGTTGAGTGGACAAGTTCTGATAAAATGAACACAGTATATGTGCTGATACATATACAAGATAAATACACAAGAGAAACGGTCAAGCAAAATATGAGCACCTATAAACCTTACAGAAAATAACCCTTCGTTTATAGATGAGATATGCCGCACTTTGTATGATTAAGCTGGTACAGGACGGTTAACGGCCGATGTAAGGAGGATAATTTCCTAGGCTTAGAGCGTGTAATATAGGAGACACCGGAAACGGAAGTAGTGGGATCGTCTGAGCTACTTCCAGAAATTAATTGATCCTTTTCTGATATGTCTGATATGCCGCGATAGCATAAGCTGGTGTTATGTCCAGTGATGGATGTTAGAGTCTGCCATCGTTAATCTCCGGTTTTATACCGTGACTAACCTAAATACACTGAATAACGTGTGGATTGCATAAGTGTTCCAGCAGTGAGGCAGCAAAGACGTCTTTATCATCCAACATTATTTAGCTCTTCCCGAATCTTTGAGTTGTTTCCTCTGTTTTATTTCTTTCATCTCGCTGAAGAAATATAAAACGACAATCATATAATACGATCAATAATGATAAAGCAATCAATTATACAGGTCTCTTCTAGGGCCACCGGTTTAAAGAAATCAATTTTCGTTGAGGGTCCACCTATTGCAAAAGAAGGCAACTTAAATTAAGAACTTTTATGAATTTCCATGATTAAAGATAAAACAATATATATTTCAGTCCAAATGGAAAAAAAAAATTGGAATATGTCTATACCTCGATTTTGTAACATTGACGTCTTTGTTACATTAAAAGTTACACACACGAAAATCAGTATAGTTAAATGAGGAATAAAATATTTAACTGAACGGCATGGTAATCAATATGGTTCAATTTCTAGCCATGTGGAGCTGGAGTGCGATATTTTTACTGCAGCCAGAAGGATGTCTCTCACGTGAGTCTGACGCAGTATATTTTGTTAATGATTCAATTGATTTTACGCTATGTCATTTATGATGTAATCCTGCCTGCTTCTAGATCGGGTTTAATATAAATGTTATTCATGTAGTCAATAACTTTGCCAGTCTGATGTATGGTTATTGATGCGTCTGTTTCTTATCAGAGACGGAGTTTACTTTAATATCGTCGCAAGCTCTACTACATCAAATGATGGCTGTCTTATGAGATATGTATCATCAGTCAAACAAACAATAGTATTTCCTGAATCTACCCACTGGAATTGAAGATGTAGAATGGTATCAATAACAAGATAGCTATAACTGTAAATAATTTAAACAATATACCAAACAAAATATATATTTATAATCATAATTTACTGTCGTATTTTATTCATGCATTTCCGTTTGTGATATTGACTTGTCCTGGATAATAGATTGCATATTTATCTTTAAACTTTATGTTCTTTGATTTATATTTATATGAAATCTGAAAAATATATATTTTTAATTCATTTTGTCTCAGATCAGGACACAGGATGGCCTGTTCGATGCAAAAGCGTTTTTCATGAAAAGAGGTGTTTATATGTTTCTTAATGAAATTTTGGTTTAGGCAACAGCGGACCAAATTAGGATCCCAGCAATAACGTTTGTTGTGGGTGTTTTTCACTTATTTTCAAATGGATGTTGTTATTTTAACGGCTACTACATCTGACAGGAACAAAAACACAATAAATGTTTAGCCCATTGTTGCATATATAACGATACCAAGAATCTTTCAAATGTTGCTAAACAGATTGAAAGTTTACAATAATATATTGATGCGTAAGAGTTTAGCAGAATATGCTTTATATGACGCTTTCCACAATATAGAAAAGAAGAAAGTCTCAGTATTTTTTAGCAATGCATTATAAAAAGTATCTTATAATCTGTTATATTTTATAGTGGAAATTATATTATAAATTATGTATCACCTACATAAAGTTGCATAAAGATGCCTTTGGTTAATGTAGCCAATGAAATCATTAAGTTTTATCCCCCCCCCTCATACATGCATATATGGATATAGATTACAACAGAAATATGGTTGAAAAAATATATTATTAAAAAATGAATATCAATAACTGTAAAATATGTTCTGTCCTTGTATAAACATCAACAACAGCACAATGCTGAGGAAAATGAAAAAGATACAGATATAACATCTGGACCAATACATTATCCCCTATATGGATAGAAGGCAGACGAAACAGGCTTTTCCTAAAAATCAATGAACTTGACTCGCTCCTCGGTGGTATTCTACATATGCTTTAATCTTCTTGATGTTTTCTGATAATAACAAGCTTTTCTGACAACCTTTTAGAGAGAGGGGACAACACCAGAGGTTATTCTAAGCAGAATGCTAACAGCTTTGAAGCCTTGATAAATTGCTCCATTGGGTAGAAATAAAATAAGATATATCCCCCGTTGTAAGGATTGGCTGACATGAGAAAGATTAACTACCGAGGTTAGGTCAATGACCTCTCTGGGCATCTAGCCTGTATTTCATGGAACGCCGGAAATAGAAATGAAAGTGGTTGATTCGTCGGATTTCATAGGGAATATTCATCAATTCTTTTCAAAAACATGCATGATAGGTTAGTTAGCATAGGAATTTATTTCTTATTGCTCTCAGTCAACTTCTCTCTATAAGAAAGGATACGGCGATAATATTTCAGCTTGTTTCATTAGAATTTCTCCTCTGATATATAGAAAACACAAAGTATAGAAGGGAAAAGGAAAGTGGATACGTCGGGTTTTGCGCAATCTTTGGTACCGCCCTAAATACCTCCCCAGCTTGGTATCGATCAAACAAGCATGACAACATTATTGTGTAAAAACACACCATTCTTATCATGAACCAATTTTAAGACTCACTTGTAAAGGAAATGGCAATTAACATATCGTTTATTAAAGGAAATACAGAGGAACTCTCTGTGAGCCGACACAGATATTTTCGATTTTTTTAACGCCTTTTGGTTTGCAAATACGCTGTCACTTGATGTAAACCAGTCCAATCGTTAACCTTTACCTTTTCATTATCCTTTCAAAGAAAAACCTACCAGGTGCAGAATAAATCTGAATATATTGGTAAACTCATGCATGTTGGTTTAAGTTTCAACCACAAGAATATCAATGCAGTAGCATGAGTGACCGTTGCAGTGCACTTCCGAAGTATGGCGTTCGTCAAGCCTCAAGTGGGCTTACCATTCCGATATGAAAGCTAACCGAGTCGTGGGGTCACGCCTAATTAAAGACCAAACAGCAGCTATCAGATGTTATGCGTTCTACTAACACTTGATGTAAAGCTAGTCTATTATCTGTACAAATAATTATGATTGCACTATTGACAAACGCGACTTTCGTCGTAAGAACAAAAATTTAATTAACCGAATATATATGCCAATGTACTGTTGGCCGTAATATGGACAAGGACGGCTCAGGAAACGCCCCTCATCTCTACTCGCTACTCGCTCATGTTTCGATCTTGGATGAAAATTCCTGATAATGACAGGCATGTCGGGACCTGGACAATGGATCCTTTATATTATTTGTTACAGGAACACGAGAAATGGTCATGTTAGGCAAGGTATGAGCACTCCCAAAGCCTTTAAAAATCATCCCTCTCGGGTACAGATGAGATAAGATATATTCAACTTTGAAAGAATTGACTGACAGAGGAAGATTAGCTATCGGTGTTGGGGGAATGACTTTCCCAGTCTTATGGCTGGTAAAACAGGAACACTGGAAGCAAAAGTAGTGGAATCACCTGGTCTCTGAGAAGAAATGCATTGATAATCTAGACCTCTCAGTTGTCTGATGCGCTCTGTCACTAACTAAAGCAAGTGTTAAACACATTGGCGGATGCTGCAGTCTGTCGTTGTTAATAAAATGCTGAAAACGTGAGTTCTGCCTGCAACATGAGAAACAAAGACGTTGCCATCATCCGAAGTTCAGGTCGTCCCTAACTATTGAAATATTATCTGTGTTGGAACTTCTTTCATGTCGCTAACGTTCAAGTTTGTCCAATAACCTACCAATGCCCCTTTAAGCCACGGGGTCCCAGTAGTATTTTCCAGTAAACGTCTGTATCATTAACCAGGTATATATAATTTTATCCATAATTCTGGGAAAATGTCTCATAATGGTAAAATCCCACGCTCACTTTCAAACCAACCCTTCCATCTATGGTGTGATTTCCTTTTTTGCTCAGATATAAATAAATGTGTCTTTTTATATATCTCTTACTGATGCGTCTCTTTATTATCAAGGGCTGAGTCTACATTGATATCATTGCATGTTCGCCTACATTATATATGTCGGTTACTTCGGGAGCAGCGGACAAAGTAATGATCCTGGAAAAGAAAGCTTATTTCGGCTGTTTTTCACTTTCGTGGGATTTCTTAAAGGCTACTATATCCGAGTGGACACATGCATTGTAAATTACACTAGCACCATTTTGGCCCTCTGATAGTAAAGAGTTTACGACCAGCGTCCTCGTTTATATAGTGCCTTTACTTCCTTAAGCGGGGACGGCACGTTAAATCTATTAGGATGTAAATATTCTCGCTATTTCTGACAAGCCTCGCGGCCTACAAGTACGCTGCCAATTGACATACACCAGGCCAATCGGTAGCTTTTTCAGTATACTTTTCAACAACACTTAACATAAGCTAGAAAATTCCGTTTTATTCAGTATATTGGTAAATACCTCTGCATGCTTGTGGAATTTCTGACTGCATCAATACAAGCATGGCTCGCCCAGGTAACTGGACGCATCCAACCTGTTGGTGATACAGAAAATGACTCGTAACCATAGCGTTTCAGTTTGGGTTGTGAGTTCACATGTATTCGCTTGTGTTTATTTCTACATTATTCGAAGCCTAATGTTAAAATTATAAACTGTTTAAGACCACATCAATGCAACATGATGGAAGACCACTGCTATGCATTCCTCGATATTGCTTGTATCACGACTCAAGTTAGGCTTACCAGCCCAATATTTAAAGTGCCCACTGAGTCATGTTGTCCCGGGTAAAAAACACACAGATGCTTAGTCTAATTTTGAGGATATAACGATACCACGAATAGATCCAATCGGTAAGCAAACAACGTTGCTGACGTCATTTTTTTCATCGCACTTAATGAATTTTATTTGATTTGGGATCTCCATCTTGTTATTCTTGTTTAACTCGGATTTATACGGTGATCTGTCATGTTCGATACACTTCAGGACAACACGCAGTATAAAACGATGGCTTAAGGGACTTTGCATACTTCTGGTCGGGTGAAACACCTTATCAAAATTCTTGACAGCAATGGAACCTACTTCGGGAGCGTATACTATCATTAGGCGAAAAGAAAAGGCATCTGTCTACACAACGAATTGCTGACCATACATCATTTCCATACGCCATGTGCTCTCGGCGGCTCGTGTGAATTCTGCTCTCATACGGTTTAATAGTATTAAAGGCCTTCAATGAGATATAGGAGACAACACACACACAAATAAATTTCAAGCAGAATTTAAGCAGCTATGATGCCTTCAGATATTCTCCCAACTAGAGTAAATGTGAGATTACATATGTCTCCCGCTGTATGATTGGGCTGAATGACAAAAGACTTAGTACCTGTGTTGGAAGAACGACCGTTCTATGCTTACATCTTGTAATACAGGGGACGCCGGAAAAGGAAGTGGTCTTTGAGAAGAAATATATTGATACTCCTCTGACTGTTAGGACACCCTCTGTCGCTAACGCAAGCAATTGTTAAGAAGACTGATGGATGCTACAGTCTGCCATCGTCAATCCCCCGCGTTAAAACGCAGTTCACTTTACATATGCTGGACAACGTGATGCGTTTACCTGTTTGCTACAAACGTGGCAGACAAAGACGTAGCTCGTCATACGTTTCCCTCGTCTTTAAACAGGCCACAATTCTTGAGCAATCGCTCTAATAGTGATACAATGATACGTCAAACGTCCTACGGGTATGAAGCTTGATCAGTGAAAGGTCATCTAGGTTGAGCTATTTCCATATACCTCGCTAAAAATGGTCATGTCCGCATAGACTATAGCTCCTTTTATTCGTCTATGCATTCCTGTTTGTCCGTCTAATCGTCGGTTGTTTTTGCCATTGCTCTGAAAGTCATACCGTTGATAGAAAACTGGAAATGTGTTCTGTCTGTCCGTCTGTCTATTTGTCCTAGACTTTTCAATATAAGTATTAAAACATAAACGAATTATTTGTTTCTGTTTTCCCAAATCATTTTTCATTCATATCAATGTTTTCACATATTCTTCTGTCTGTCTGTTTGTTTATTTGTCAGCCTATCTTATTTCAAACCCGGCAAGCGCTCGACCTTTGGTCTTCTAGTCATTCTTGACAAATGGTTTTTAAACAGTTTATTAGCAGACAAGGCTGCTTATCTAATAGTGTAAATAAGATGGAAAGTCTGCCATCATGCTTACTTTTTAACCCATTCACGATATAATGTATTTAAATTTTCCATAACATAAGTGGTCGACACATCCTCTTTCAACCCTGCCAATTCGGGGGCACGTGTGAATTCTGCTTACACATGCTTTAATGGTCATGTACGCCCCTTTACCTATTTGTTTCACCTCTGAAACGCCCCTTTACCTATTTGTTTCACCTCTGATTAACGGGAAATTCCTATTGCTTTTCATCGATCGCTGCAGCACGTGAAAATATAGAATACAATTTCTTCACAAAATTCTTCATCTTTATTGAATTGGACTACTAGTAGTAGTAGATGTAAACCTATCGGACGGTAAATATATTTCGTTCGGGTTTAAGTATTTTAAAATACTAAAATAAGCTGAAAGTCAGCCTTATGCTGAATGTAGTATGCAAATACCACTGAATTCCCACAAGTGAAAACAATATCAATAATCTAATGAGGGCGTCAATAATCAAGGATCTCAAATGTTATTTGAAATTTTATTTTACCTGAATATTCTATAAATAATTTTACGAAGACAAATAAATAAGGAGAAATTCCTGGGCCGATCCGGGAGTCGAACCCAGGTCGGTGGCGCACAAGTCTGGCGTACCAACCGCATCGCTAGAAAGCAAGCTTCGCTAGCGAGACAGTTCGGTCCGCTTTTATGTCACCCCGTAACACACACCCTCTTAAGAGCGTTCTGCTATCAGAACAAGACTAATTATCCCAGGAATCACACTTTGGTGAGCTTATTCCCTGGGCCACAAAGTTAAACGTCACGTAAGACGAGCCCCCATTTCGTTACGGAGGCAAATTGTTGAAGGGAAAAATCCTGGGCCGATCCCGGTTTCAAACCCAGGTCGGTGGCGTACAAGTCCTGCGTACCAACCACTTCGCTGGCAAAGCAAGCTTCACCAGCTAGACAGGTCCGCTTTTATGTGCACCCCGTAACACACCCCCTTTTAAGAGCGTTCTGCTATCAGAACAAGAATAATTTTCCCTAGGAGTCATTATTCCCTGGGCCACAAAGTTTACTGTCACGTCGGACTAGTCTAATGTGTTTAGTAACATCAAAACTGTGAGTTGGGGCAGCACGCAGACTATGTTCTAAGTCTTTCTAACTCCAGTCGTTTTAACTCAATTTCTTTTTCTTTTTCTAGTCTGTCTCTTTCTAACCTTTCATGTTCTTCCCTCTCTTCTGTGTTTCTATTTCTAACTGTTTTAATGCTAGCTCATGTTGCATTTCCAGCTTTTTTAATTCTAGTTGTATAGCAGGGCTGTCATTTTTTTATGTTTCAACTTCAGTACTCTCCAATTAAACCTTTGCTAACTAGATCTTGCATGATTTTAGCAATGATATCAGGTTTTCTCAAAGCTTTTTTCACACTTAGCCCTAAGTGTTGTCCCAAACGCACCAACTGGTCTTTTGACAACTGTTTAAGCTGATCAGGGTCGGGATCGTCAACAAATGTTTCAGGTCTGAAATTTGCCATGTTAAGATGTCAAAACAATAACAAATAACCACTGAGATAAATCCTGTAAACAATGTACTGTAAACAATATGTAATCTTGTAAACAATGTATGATAAAACAATGTCCAGGTCAAGGCCTAATATCTTTGAAAACTATTAAGCATCCCGACGAGAGCCCCCAATCTTATGTTATGAAGACAAATAAATGCGGGGAAAATCCTGGGCCGATCCGGGAGTCGCACCCAGGTCGGTGGCGCAAAAGTCCGGCGTACCAACCGCTTCGCTAGAAAAGCTAGCTTTGCTAGCGAGAGAGCTCGGTCCGCTTTTATGTCACCTCGTAACAATAATATATCAGGTTTTTACTGAAACCAAATCTGATTTAGTATTTCAGAGAAGGCACTGATTCCTTTAGCGTGGTTGATTAATCTATTGGCCGAGCAGAGAGCTCCTGTGATTAGGTGTCAGTATATTACCCAGGACGTATCAAAGTATCTTCAACCTAGACTTACTATGATGATTGGCCACTGCCAGCAAATGCTGCCGGATATATGAGTAGCACGATACGTTGCTTGTTGGTTCAAGAATGTTTTAGCCAAGTTTATTCACTCATGATCTCATCTTGCCTGCTTCCAAGTCTGCTTTTATATCTTGTTATTCACAAATATCAAATAACGTGTCGTGGTGTTGTTATTCCCACAGATGATTTTTTTTTCTAACCAGGCATTATGTATATTTTGAAATCGACGTAAGCCCTTCTTGATAATATGTCGCCTGACTAAAGAGATTTGATATCACCAGGCACGCAAATATTTTCTATGGTTGCCCAAAGACATATTGTCGATGTACAATGGATTTAAGAAAAGAATACCCAACTGTTAAGCACCAAAGCGAAAATACATCACATATACAAATACAATATTTATATTTGTTTGAGTTATTTAGAATTTTTATAATAATTGAATTTTATATTATTCTTGCATCTCTGTATTGATATTTTTTAATTAAGCCCATACTAGATAATAACGCAGTATCTTTTTGGGGATCCTATGAGGTGTTACATGGTTGATTTGGAGCGAATCCGACAAAATACATTTTATTATTCATTCGGAACCAGATCAAAACTGTAATGTCCTTTTCAATCATATTAATTTTTTCCATTAAAAACGCTCGATATATTTCTTTATGAATTAATTTTTAATGGTTAGGCGGACAGAGAGAGTGAATAGATGTAAAATCACTCCAGAGAAAGCCTGTTATTCAGGGTGTTAACATTGGATTCTACATTACAGTGTACATTATTAATACATGTGTTTGACCATTGTTTGAGATATAATGATGCTACAGATTAGGATGCTACAGGGCCCTCGCCTACAGATTAAAAACGCTGATGGTGTACAATTCAAGAAAGAAAAGTTATTTATTTGTATTCTCATGATGAGATTCGTGGGACATTAGTATAATTTTTCTAATGATTTTTAATAATAGATATATCACGCGGACATAAAAATTTAATTATTTATTCCTGAAAAAAGTACTTTTAACACGTGATGCTGTGTGCCTATACACGAACACCGCTGTAAACATGGATAAGTCTGATATTACATGACAAAAAAAAAGAGGAAAACGTACATTATACAATAACATACCCTCAGTGTAAACATTAAATAGATTGTTGCAAGAAAAGTTCGTTCCATTATTCATGTATTTCAGACAGGACTAGCTCACCTCAAGACATCATAACCTTGACTGGCTCCTCGATGGTATTATAGTCAGAGTTGATATTGTCGACATTTGCTGATAATGTCAGGCTTGTTTGTACGGAGGCAATGGGCACCATTTATAATGAAATACAGAGGCTAAAAAGTTATTGGATTGGACGGGTCTTGCACAGCAAAGAATCGATGCTGTTTTCCCTAAGGATTTTATGATGAATAATTAAACATATTCACCGATTGACTGTTCAGGTAATGCTCTCGAATAAAAGACCATATGTTCATAGCGTATCTTGTGTTTATAATGCAACCTTCCCTGTGACAGTCTGTCCGGGTAGAAGGTCAGAATCAGCGACACTTACGACTCCATCGCCTGACACATGCTCACTATATGCCAGCGCTGCAGGATGTAGCAAGTGTAAAATTAACGCATCAAACACACATTAAATTAAGCATGTATTCAAGGAGGGGAAACCATATCGGCCGGTGGCTCGAGTCATATAAAAGGCTATTTAGAAAAGGAATGGTCAGTGGACCATGAGGTTACCCTCCAAACCGGTCGGGCGAGCAATATCAAAGGCTAATTAGCGCACCGGGCGGTTGTCGCACATGAATATCCGGGATTGTCGTGCATGATGGACGGATTTTACTTTACAATTACCTGATATACATTTATCAGATATAAATATAAACGGAGAATTTACTAAGCAGACATAGGAAAAGGTTTCGGTTTTCATTATATTATGCAATTAAGCGGGGTAATACAATTATAAGATATGCAATTAAATAGGACCGAGTGTATTCCTCTGGCTTGGCAAAGATACTTGCCAAATGGAGAGCGCATGGTGCTTCTGTGAATGGTTGCCAGTATATTTCCCAGAACGTATATCCGTCGGTTCCGGGTAAGTTCAACCAAGTGTTCCTGGAGTATGACGACTGGTTACTGGCAGCTAGCAAATTCTCGTTTGATGCAGCCGGTTATCTGAGCAGCTCGATACGTTTTGCTCTTGATCCAAGCATCTTTATGTCCCGTCAACCATGATATAATCTTGCCTGCTTCCATCTCCGATTTTATACCTTGTTATTCATAAATATCAATTGACGTGTTCTTGTGTTGCTGCTTCCATATTTTCGCATTTTTGTGTATACAAAGATTGTGTATACTTTGATATCGACTTAAGCTCCCCTCAGTGATATATCGCCTTACTTGAGAGATTTAATATCATCAGTTACACAAACAAGATTATTTTTTGTTTTTGTCCTAGGTAGCGTCCTTTGGTTATATTCTAAAATCTGACAAAATTCCTGTTATTATCCATTTGAAACCAAATCAAATTTCAGGATTTTTATTCATTCGCATTGCTCCTTAAATGCCATCCGATATATTCTTTATGAACACATTTTACACGTCAGGTGAAGAAGAGAGTAACCACAACAACAGCAGAGCGAGTTCAAAGTCTTCTAGAGATACGTTTTACTTTCTCTACCATCGTCTCCAGTCTAAAAAATTGCATTAATAAATATATGATCAACAAAGCATTATATATGTTCAGAGGGTCTTTAGTCAGAGAGAGAGAAGAGTACTTTATCAGTATTTTGTAGATTAGAAAATATATCAGGAGACTTTGGAATATGTTCCCGATCTTTTCATTAGAGATTTATCATTCTTACATAATAATTAAACCTATATGATTATGATAATACCTCTTGTACGCATTCAGCTGTTTTTTTTAACTTGTCCGGCCACGGATACAGATATGGACACTGAGATGGCTGGAAATAAAATATGATAAAATAGCAGGAGTTTTACAATATTCTATAAACTTGTTTCTGGCCATGGTAACAACGTATATGTAAAAATATCAACATAATATGTGGGCTGTAGGGGCAAACGCCTAATATAACCACCTTTATGTATGGGAGGCAGACGATACCGTCTCATCTCAAACACCATCACCTACCCGCGCTCACTGATGGCATTTTACTCAAGATCCGACCTTGGCTATATTTTCTAATAATTACAACCATGTCGGGACCGGTGACATGAACACTTTTTATAATGGGATACAGGAGATAACAAAAACGGTCATCTCAAGGAGAAAATATTAGCCTTCAGAAATCAAACCCCTCGGGTACAGAAGAGAAAAGATATGTTGCAATTTGTAATATTTGGCTGACTAAGGGATATTTCACTCTCGGTGTTAGGACAATGACTTTTCTGAGGTTTTGAATAGCCCTTATTCAGGTGGGATAATGCTGCCTCTGCAAGTTATTATATATACAACATTAAAGCAATTATCGCCATTTGACCTTTTAAAATTAGTCAAGATCATACATATTAAGACCTGGTCTAGCTCTTTACGAGGTGTATCAATACTGAAAATTTGGAGATTGTGCCTCAAATCATTTTAAACGTTATTGCGTTAAAATCATTTTAGTATGATCGCATCTATGACCTTGAAAAATACAAAAAGGTCATCAACATTCGAACTAGCCGGCTTCTGTGGCTCAGGGGTAGAGCGCAGGACTCAAAGCCGGGAGATCGTGGGTTCGAATCTCAGCCCAGTCGGTGAGCTTTTTCACGATCGGTCCCCATCCGGGGTGAGCGATCTGCGGGTTTAATGGGGAGACTGTACCCAACGGTCGTGTTTCACTAACAAACGAGTGCCCCTTTCGGGGGATCCTTGGTGTTATGACCCGCAGGGGTGATTCACCGAGCCTGGTTGACGCCAGAAAATCGTGTGTGAGCCCCTGTCACGTAATCCGGAATAGAAATGGAATTCTGCAGATGTAGGTATTAGTAAAGCAAGCGTTAAAAAAATGGAGGCGGTTACCTCCACCAAAAAAAATCTTTAAAAAATAAAAAAAAAATATAAAAAAATAAAATAAAAAATGAAAAAAAAAACAACATTCGAACTAGACCTTGCATTTCACGAGATCCATCAGTGGTCTGTGTATGTTCCCCTACCACTGGTTCTGTTATCCCTGTTGTATCAACAGACTTTCCTAATAAACACAACCTCAACCCCCTCCCGGCAACACTACCCGTGAAATAAATGAATAAAATCAAACTCTGCATGATTTACTTTTGCCAGGAGAATGATTCTTCCGTTAGGTAACAGCTCATCTGATCATCTCGGCTATTTTGTTCTTGCTGTTCCAAGCATGCTTATTTTTTTTCTCCTATTACGTTCATAGATGCAGCTATTTCTTATTAGAGAAAGCAGTCTTATATCGTTTAAAGCTATCCTGCACGATGTGTCGCTTGACAAATTCAATATCTCTAATGTCTCTACATGTTTGCCCATAGTTATCAATACGTTGTGATGTTCTGAGTAGAATACTGCCAATTTATAAAGTTTGAATGGGAAGGTTTTTATGCATAGATGGAGAACATGTCTCTATGTATTCACTTAGATGTAATTGTTGCCTCGGCTAAGCGGCGGGGTTATGTTTTTGCCGACGTTGATTAGTCTGTTTGTACGTCTATTTACCCGTCAGCAGAATTACTTAAAAAATGTTATTAATGGATTTTGTTGAAATTTTTAGTGTAGCTCCACGGTAATAAGCAAAACAATTGATTAAACTTTGGTCGTGTTCCGGAACCCCATCTCGATCCAGGATTTTTAAAGGAAAAACTCTCGCATTTCTGACATTGCCATATGGGGGCAATAAGCTGCCTTGGTGGAGGTCTGCGCTCTCCGAGTGCTTTTCTGGTTATTGAATTTCTATCTTTGTTGATGGTTGTTTGTAAAGTAGTGCACAATATTGGACGTACGTGAAAATACGTGGACCTTGAACGTAATGTGAGGGATTGAAAGGGACAGAGGTAAAAATACATATTTTGGAAAAATGGATCTGCATGGGGTCATGTATATTGCCCATAGAACTTCCCTTTAAATACAGTTTCTTGGAATATGTTTCATCCGGTTCTTAGTCGGTACTTCAGAAAACAGAAGCAGCCTTTAAAAAAAACTAGTGCTAGCTAAAAATGCTGGATGATTTGGCTGCTTTCTTACACAAATGACCAAATTATTATATCGCTGTATATAAATGTAAAAAAAGCAAATCCCCTCTCCAAACAAGTAATTTCACTCTAGCACTAAATGTTCCTTGCTTATTTTAAATAAAAGTGTTCAAGCCAAACTTTTAAGTTGGAAGTTTTTTAAGTTGGATATTAAAAAAAAACTTTTTTCAAACCATAGATATCGCAAATGCTAATTAGAGACCAAAGTAGAACCAACACTGGGCCACTTTACTTGACTTTTCCTTGATTCTGGGCGAACTCTTCAGACAGAAAATCAGAATGCAAGAGAAACATATTGACATTTTAAAATACTATAAATAAAAAGAGTGGCAGACACCTTGACCTTTGTCTTTGTGGGGTGTTTGTGAAAGCAATTTCTCAGTTCAAGAATCAAGGACGTTTGGGGGCTTGATTTGCTAACCTATACGATTTTCATCTGTCTGAGCCGATGTCTGAGTTATCATGGTTAAAGGTTCTTACCTGAGTAATCTGCTACACTGATACGGGACTCTCGGCACGCCGCGCTGGACCATACCATCAAGAAAGGCGTCTTAATAAACAGGAAGCGGAGCAAAATAAGTTCCTGTCCTGTCTGTCTTTCTCTGTCTCTTTGTCTCTCTCTCTCTCTCTCTCTCTCTCTCTCTCTCTCTCTCTTTGTTTCTTTCTATGTCTCTATCTTCCTATCCACCTATCATTGTGTCTATGTCTCTGCCAGTTTTGTCGGTCTTTCTGTCTTTCATTTTATGCTTCTCTTTGTCCATTTCTGGTCTGACTGTCTTTCTCTGGCTCTCTGCTTATGTATGTATGTATGTTTGTATGTCTGACCCTCTCTCTCTCTCCCTGTCTCTCTCTCTCTCTGATTACCTTGCTTTCTGTCCCTCTGTCTTTCCCTCCCTCATTGTAGTGTTATATTTATGTATATTACAATACACAATTAAATGGAAATATACATTAACGCATAAATGTTAATGTAAATACGCCTTAGCCTTGTTTTCTGTGGAAATATGAGAGGACATTCTACGGGTGTACAGCATAACGCCCTACCCCCGCCCCGCAATTACAAAATGAAAAAAAAAAATCCCAACCGGATTTTTTTAGATATGATTCAAATTACTCAACATTACAAATATTTGACAGCTTTTTTTAGAGTAGCCGGATTTAATAATCAATATTATAAATATAATAACAAAATATGATAAAGCCCTTATAATATTGAGTCAGATAAATTGGGCTAATTTTAAGGTTAACATTTTATGACGATCAGTGAGGCAATGGAGGAATAGGTTGATCCAAAATTACCTTTCATGAAAATTAAAAACCCCGCGAAGGTTATTGGGGAGGGGGTATCCTGCAAAAAATATCTTATGATAATTTTCATGAAACGGACCCTGTAGAAGTGGGTTCATGAAGTTAACGTTTTCTTTACGTTTTTGTTTCAAGCTGTATAATTTGGACATAGCAAAGCGATAAAGCCTCAGAGCAGACTAAGTTAACTATATGCATGCAATCATTCGATCACTGGAATGAGTGCTTTTCTGGTTATTGAATTTCTATCTTTGTTGATGGTTGTTTGTAAAGTAGGGCACAATATTGGACGTACGTGAAAATACGTGGACCTTGAACGTAATGTGAGGGATTGAAAGGGACAGAGGTAAAAATACATATTTTGGAAAAATGGATCTGCATGGGGTCATGTATATTGCCCATAGTCCTTCCCTTTATATACAGTTTCTTGGAATATGTTTCATCCGGTTCTTAGTCGGTTCTTCAGAAAACAGAAGCAGCCTTTAAAAAAAACTAGTGCTAGCTAAAAATGCTGGATGATTTGGCTGCTTTCTTACACAAAAGACCAAATTATTATATCACTGTATATAAATGTAAAATAAAGCAAATCCCCTCTCCAAACAAGTAATTTCACTCTAGCACTAAATGTTCCTTGCTTATTTTAAATAAAAGTGTTCAAGCCAAACTTTTAAGTTGGAAGATTTTTAGGTTTGAAATTAAAAAAAAAACTTTTTCAAACCATAGATATCGCAAATGCTAATTAGAGACCAAAGTAGAACCAACACTGGGCCACTTTACTTAACTTCTCCTTGAATCTTGGCGAACTCCTCAGACAGAAAATCAGAATGCAAGAGAAACCTATTGACATTTTAAAATACTATAAATAAAAAGAGTGGCAGACACATTGACCTTAGTCTTTGTGGGGTGTTTGTGAAAGCAATTTCTCAGTTCAAGAATCAAGGACGTTTGGGGGCTTGATTTGCTATCCTATACGATTCTCATCTGTCTGAGCCGATGTCTGAGTTATCATGGTTAAAGATTCTTACCTGAGTAATTTGTTATACTGATACGGGACTCTCGGCACGCCGCGCTGGACCATACCATCAAGAAAGGCGGCTTAGGAAAGAGGAAGCGGAGCAAAATAAGTTCTTGTCCTGTCTGTCTTTCTCTGTCTCTTTGTCTCTCTCTCTCTCTCTCTCTCTCTCTCTCTCTCTCTCTCTCTCTCTCTCTCTCCTTTGTTTCTGTCTATGTCTCTATCTTCCTATCCACCTGTCATTGTGTCCATGTCTCTGCCAGTTTTGTCGGTCTTTCTGTCTTTCATTTTATGCTTCTCTTTGTCCATTTCTGGTCTGACTGTCTTTCTCTGACTCTCTGCTTATGTATGTATGTATGTTTGTATGTCTGACCCTCTTTCTCTCTCTCTCTCCCTGTCTCACTCTCTCTCTCTCTCTGTTTACCTTGCTTTCTGTCCCTCTGTCTTTCCCTCCCTCATTGTAGTGTTATTTTTATGTATATTACAATACACAATCAAATGGAAATATACATTAACGCATAAATGTTAAAGTAAAAAACGCCTTAGCCTTGTTTTCTGTGGAAATATGAGAGGACATTCTACGGGTGTACAGCATAAGGCACCCCTTAACGCCCTACCCCCGCCCCGCAATTACAAAATAATAAAAAAAAAAATCCCAACCGGATTTTTTTTAGATATGATTCAAATTACTCAACATTACAAATATTCGACAGCTTTTTTTAGAGTAGCCGGATTTAATAATCAATATTATAAATATAATAACAAAATATTATAAAGCCCTTATAATATTAAGTCAGATAAATTAGGCTAATTTTAAGGTTAACATTTTATGACGATCAGAGAGGCAATGGACGAAAAGGTTGATCCAAAATTACCTTTCATGAAAATTAAAAACCCCGCGAAGGTTATTGGGGAGGGGGTATCCTGCAAAAAATATCTTATGATAATTTTCATGAAACGGACCCTGTAGAAGTAAGTTCATGAAGTTAACGTTTTTCTTTACGTTTTTGTTTCAAGCTGTATAATTTGGACATAGCAAAGCGATAAAGCCTCAGAGCAGACTAACTTAACTATATGCATGCAATCATTCGATCACTGGAAGAACCCCCCCCCCCCCCCCCCCCCCGTTTTCCTATATGAGCGATAATGGGGAAACAACTTTTGCGTGTGTGTGTTTGAGAATAAGGTCAAGGTAAAAAATAAATAGCACATCTGCTGTGACGTACGACTAATAAATTGTGGCCATTTTTTAAATCAACTATCTTGGAGATGTAGTGCAAACAGAAAATAACAGAAGAAAGAAAAAATAAAGAAAAGAAAAGTGTAATCGATGGTTTTGCACAAGGGGGACTTAAGGTCTAACCATAATAATGTTACCCATTTATTGGTATAGAAATGAACTAACCCTACAAGCCTAGCTCCCGCAACAGCGTGCGAGTTAAAATAAGCTGCTGTTACACTAGGCCACGATTAAATTTGTTTAAATTTCAAATTTATGGTTTTATACGCCTTAATAAGATACAATTCTTTTTGTTAGGATCCTAAACAAGATCTACCAAGATTGGATAACCGATCCCTAAAGCTGGGTTTTCCACTAGGTCACGATTATGCCGATCCGATGCGAAACAAGAATCGTATTAGCTCTTCATGATCATGGAATTTTTAGTTGAAATTGTCACAATTTTTAACACTTTTTTACGGTTTTATACGCTTAAATATGACACAATACGTTTGATTAGGATCTAGGACAAGATCTAGCACCATTGGATAACCGATCCCTTACTATTCTATGAAGATCTGTTTTGATTCAATGACGATCCGTTGCCATCATTTACGATCATCACGATTTGGCTGTACGATCTCTCACTCTTGCATTACATCAGTCTGTCCAGTGACTTTACAGAGGATACTACATTGCGCTTTAAAAATTTAAATTTTTTTTAAATAGGCATAATCGTTGCAAATATTTCAGCAGGTTAAAATTAAGGCACGATCAGAATGACAGCTCACGATTATGGAGATTTCATGCGATCACCACGAATTTGACTTACAATATTTCACGCTCTATAAGATGAGATGACCAAATATAAAATGACCACATCGTGGTCTAGTGTAAAAACCTTTTGTTTTGGACATTTTTTTCTTTTGGTGAACTTGGAAGGACCGATCTATGGGGCTGTAAATTGACAAATCACTGCTGCAAGGACAACGACCTCCTCCGCCTAATAGCGGTTTACTAGTAAAGCACAGTACGGTCTTTAGCTGATCCAAGCAGGGTAAATGGCCAGTCATTCATGCTCAAATATTATTTGCCTCTATCCCGGGTATTAAGTCTTAGCTATTCACCAATGCTGATAAATGTTTGTTTTATTCTCCGTTATATTATTCGTGCTTCTGTTTTGGTTTAAAACACCGTAGTGCCTTTGGAAAACTCCTGGCATTTACTGTGCAACATATTGCGGGCTTTAGCGGTCAATGTCCTCTACCCATGGAGATGCCCTCAAGAAGAATATCTTATTCTCTTGAAAATTAAAAAAAAAACAATAGAAATGCTTCAAACAAAAAGACTGAAATGTTAAAAAGCGTGTTTTGTCATTGCTTTGGTGAGGGATAACATTGGAACCTGTCCGAAAGACCACCTGCATTTTAAGACCACCCAGGGGTGAACCGAAAGAATTTACATCGGTAAGAATTGACTTGTCATATGAGACCACCTGGAAGTTAACACCACTGTTAACCAGTCCCATGCGTGGTTTTATTACACAGGTTACACTGTAATTGATATGGAAATCATATTCAGATAAAAGACGAGGTAATCTGAGGACTGCTGGTGTTTAATCATTCTTGTTTCATCTTCCTTCCATAAGTGCTCTGGCTAGCCTTTTTTTTTATCAATTGACACGTATTCATAAAGTTTGTGCCAGAACTTTTGAGAGGTCGGTTGGGGACGGGGGATACCAGGATGGTTGCATTTCTAGGTGGTAGGGCATGTAATGTTTTGTCATACCCAGTATCGCCTGTATTAACAGATAGTTTGTTGGTCATTATTATTTGAAAGAATTTCGCTGTATTCGTATTTACATGCATACTCTGATAAATCCTTATAGTACCTTGATAGTCGAGTGGTTAAACGCTCGAGATCGGCCCTCTCCGCTGGCAACCCAGTTTCAATTCCGGGCGTGGCCATGAGATTGGGTTGTAGGGGCCCGTCCAAGGTCAATGTTTTCTCCGGGTCCTCCGGTTTCATCCATCTTTACCGACTACCGAGCGCCAACATCTGAGCCACGGAGAGTGCCTCGTATTAGTGATTACAACTTCTTTTACAATCCATGTAAAATAAATAAAGTTTAAATAAATCCTTTTCGGCAAATATAAAGTATGTGTAATCGATTGATTTACTGCTATAAATTCAATTAACTTTAAATACAAAATGCATTTTTGCCTCAAGATCTAAAAAACAGAACGTTATTTATTCAGAGACATATTTGCAGCTGTAAAAAGGATAAATATTGAGATCATTCTTGATGGTACAGAATTTCAGTATAGAACTACCGACAGGTACCAAAAAGCATAGTACCAATTAGAGCACGGAGCCGAGTTAGCCGCACAAATGCGGCTAGTTTGGACAAAAAACGGCCGACTTTAGTAGTAAGCCGAGTTTCGTGGCTCGACTTGGCTTGCAAAATGCCGGCTGGCTCAAACTGACCTGAAAGCCTTTTCATTTGACGATGTTACCAAGTACCCGTTTTGTTTTAACATGTCATTTAAATTACGTGGATCCATTTTACATTTAACTTGTCTGTAATTGAATATCGAGTATAACTTATTCTGGTTGTTTCATAAGCCAACACTTTCATACTTAATAAATCATACCATTTCCTTTCAGTGAGAGACAAAAATTAACAAAATTTAGACATTCGTTTCCGGCATTTTTAATTGTAAAAAAGAATATCTTTCAGCATTTACATTTCTCAAGCCAAACTGAACTGCACAAAATAGGCTTACTTCGCTAAATGAAATATCTACGCCTTCTTATAAACTCGGCTGGGCTTGATCTTAACTGGGCTGGCGGCGCACAATGGCGGCGGCGCTTGGCTCTAGTACATATGACCTCGTCGGACAACATTCTGACGCTATAATCGGATCGTGTCGAAAGCACGTCTGACGGCATTGTCTGAAAGAGCAAAGCTCATGCAGTAAATCAGTTAACATGCCAACCAAAAACCAACGTGTTTTAACGTAATTACTATTGAAAGTCGCCACCAAGTGTCATCTCACTTCGAAAGCTGAAGCATTCATATTTAGCATCGTCACAAAATGTATAAAATATAATTATTTCAAAAGAATCACGACTCCTCCGCTGATTTTTTTTTCAATATAGAATGTAACCATCGCAGATTTTCCATATTCAGTTCTCATGAGTAAAAAATCATGCATGTGTATGTCTATTAATTGTACTTATTAAAACTGCAAGCTTTTTAACTTACGACTTGATAATATTTGCTGCGCACTGTATTCAAACTACCAGTTTGTGTTTTCTGACATTTAAAATGTGATAGCATCTTATAATATTCGTAATTAATTGCGTATATTTATTGTTCAAAATAGTAGCGGCAGTCAGCCACCCAAAAGTCGAGTTTTAATTAACTGAAGATGTTGAGGAAGAAGTACAAGCTATATACGGGTCGGATCAATTATATAATAAGTAGATGTGCACGCAACAAGGTACTTTCATTTTCATCTACTTGTCAATCTAGTTAACAGCTGGTATAAATGAACATTAAAATATATAAAACTTTTCTTTAAAAAATGAGAACCAGTAAAACGGGCTCTGAGGACGAAAGTAGATGAAGTCAACCGATACTTCTATAATTATATTTTATTGAAGCTTTGTAAGCGTTGAATCATTACAAATAAACAAATAAACAGTCTTATGTAAATGAAAATGCCATCGTTACTTCTGTAGTTATTAATAATAACAGTAATAACACGTTTGAAAAGTCCGGATATGGGTCTCTAAATTTGTCAATTATTCAGGCTTGGCATTTAATGAAACTAGCTTAGACGAGTGAAAATCAAGCAGTGACGGCCGTACTTCCCTGGAACATAGGCCTATATTTTTCATTTGTTCTAGTAATATCTGCTATGCTTTATACCCATCCGGGTTTCCCCGGTGGACAACAAGTTGGGCTCCGGAGATAGCATGCGAGTGTCTCTGTTTCAGTACGGGCTTTGTGTTTATGGAATATTTGCTTTACATAAACTTGAACCTTATATCGGACTGAACACATAAATTACTACTGCCATGAGAACGACCGTTCCGCAACACAGCGGTTTAGCAGAAAAGCCGGATCCGGCTGCACATGATCCAAGCACGTTTTATGGCCAGCCATACATGAGCAAACGGAACCACCCCTTAACTCATGTCTTAAATAACTATTATTCATCTGGCTGTTTTGATAAATGTGTTTGTTTTGTTCGTCTGCATATTACCGTTGCGTCTGTTTCCTATAAATTTACCAAGATAACTTTGAGAAGCTCTCATCATTTACGTAGAACATTTCACTGTTTTTTTTTTATATTAATGGCTTCATGTCGGTTATTAATGTCGGTTAAAACGGATTATTTGCCAGTGTTATAATACGCCCTCAAGAATAATGACGCTTGAAACACAGACTTATACATAACTATTTAAAACGTAATGTATGAATTGTTGTACATACAGGCTCACAATTTCAAATTTCTTTATAAAACTTACTTTCCAGTGAAAGTATAGCGGAATATAGGTATGGAAAACGCACACACATCAGATGTTTAAGGTTATTTTAGGACCAGTTTTTTTTATAATTACTTCCGACTTAAACCGCGCTAGGCTACTCTTTTTTATTAAATGATACCTTTAATTGTTGTGAATTGTCAGGAAATGGAGAGCGCAGGTAGCTCTCTTCGACAGCGGCTCTGATTATAATCCCCTTGCAGTTGGTTGCACGTTTTACATTTTATCCACAAATATTGACTACGGATAATCATTGTTTTCTGGCTCCAAGAAGGAGAAAGGTACAGACCTGTTATCGTAACTTACTGGTTACTACTTACCAAGTATCAAATATAAGCTGAGCTGAAAACTGGAAAGACTTTCAACTGTATATGCTTAATATTTTGACTAAAGTATACCCCGACTTGTGACCTACGACAGCCGGGTTTAAGTGTGTAGTAGTTTCCAGCAACTTCGAGAAAATAAACCTGGCACGGGGAAGCGATAAGAATGCATCCGACGATATGGTAGAATCTATCTGTTGTAGTGCGATGGAAAGGTCACGTGTATTAAAATTATTAATATTGCTTATTATAAAGAATAATGTTTATTTAGGACCAAGCCCCCACATTATAGTATGATCTTGTGCCCGTGTATTACCACACGATCTATTATATCGCACGGTGTACAATCAGGGATATATTTGCAGCTGTATCAAATTTAAATCACGACGTACATTGACTGTAAGAACAACTCTCACTAAAACAGTCATCTTACCAAACAAAGAACTGGGATTTACTTATGAAAACGTCACTGTGGAGCTAGTAACTGCAGAAATCAAAGTCCTAGATAGGGATTGCTTTTCAAATATAACCCTTTCAAACCGTTTTAATCCACTTTAAAGAGGCATTGGGTATTCAATTTTCTGGGGGGGGGGGGACGGGTTCTATCAACATTTGAATGCAATTCACTAGATTATTTTTTACCCCAGCCCATGAAAACGTTTAAATGCCTGTATATTAAAGTACGCTGTTAAAGGGGCACATTCACCTATAAAGCATTTTGAACTAACACGGAAAATAGCTTCTTCCCTTAAAAATAAATTATACCTGCCAAAACATTGTCCTGAAACCAATTGCTTACTCCTGTAAACGAGTGTTAAGACAGTGGACCGGGCGCGATCACACATGTCACCATAAAAACAGAGGGTGCATCGCCCGGCCACAACACGTGTCAATCAGGAGATGACCTGACTGACTTGTTACCAAATGTATAACACAAGTTCCCGCTGGTTGAAACAATGAGTGTTTCGGCTCACAATCGGACCGCGGCCTAGTTATGGTAAACAGACACACGTGGACTGTGTTTACCAACACGCAGAGCCATAACAAGGTCTTAAACAGCCTTATGCGAGGTACTTAGACTGTGTGCTGGGGATGTTTTGCTGGAAATCTTTTGTAAAAAAAAATAAACTGAACTGATGGTGTGAAGGAAAAGACATGATTTTGCTCCTGATTATGTCCCTTTAAGAATAATAACGCATGAAAAAAACATACTTGTTCTCATAACGTTCTCATAATGACTAATTTATTACAAAAACTAGCAATTTTGCAATTTTTACTACTCTTACCGTTTTTTTTTTTTTTTTTTATTGTTTTTTTTTATAATATGTACTGTTTTCTCCTTAAACGCCATTGTAATTTTAACCAGGCAGTATGGAGCATGAACTACATGCGTTTTGTTTTTGTTTGTATTGGTCCTGATCGTTTTGCTTTAATTATCTTCCTTCCATAACCACGCAGGTTCACCTCTTCATTAATTAATACTCTTTCAAGTTGTTGCCAGCGCTTTAATAAGTGTCGAGCGCTGACAGCCCACTATGACGGCGACTCTTATTGAAATCTCGATTAATATAAAAAGCGTCTTAATTTGTTACCCTCCAATATCCTGTGAGCAAAAAGGCGTCTTACATCATCACGTACTTTAGCGGCGTTAATAATTATCCTGTACTCTCTTTAAATTTGTGTTTGAAAGACCGTAGCTGGAATATGATATAAAGCCATGACACGGCATGTCTGTTTATTGCTTGCCGGAAATCTTCGATTTCGGCAAGTTGGTTGGTCAATTGCGTATGTCCATTTGTTGCTTGCCGGAAATCTTCGATTTTCGCAAGCATTTGATCACCCGCGTATGTTTGTTACTTGCCGGAATCAAAGATTTCGGCAAGTATGTTGGTCAGTTCCGTATGTTTGTTTGTTTGTTTGTTTGTTGCTTGCCGGAATCAGAGATTTCGACAAGTATGTTGATCAGTTCCGTTTGTTTGTTTGTCTGTATGTCCCCGCTCTACAGGCCACAATTTTGCACCAATCGTCCTGATACTTATAGATAGAGTGTATAATCGGTTCTTCTCGGAGCCTATTGTTTTTGGTCATGATCGGTCAAGGGTCAAGGTCAGGGTCACCAAAAAGCTCAAAAACGGTTTTTTCTTCATACCTTCGTCAAAAATAGCCGTAGGCACCTAATCTGTAGCCCGTTTTATTTGCCACTGCATGGCCACTTCCAACACTGCAAAACTGCCTCATTTCGCTGTTACCATGGTTACGCAATTTTGGGGAGAAATCATGGAATTTCGTGATATTTTTCAAATTTGCAGCAATTTTACTGATTCTGAGATATTTTATGTAACATAAGAATATCTCGAAACGGGTTTTTCAGATTTTGGAAATGGCCGCCAGGGGGCGTTGCAGATGAAAAAACATGAAAATTTCTTTTCGTGCTATACCTCCAGCACTATTAAACATTGGGCCATTTCCATCACAGCACCTTAAACTAGGGTCCATGGGCTTATTTTTGCGCATAGGTGCCAAAGTGCGCTATTGCCAGATTTCTCTAGTTTTGGGGTAAAACCTTTGAATTTTGAAAATATGCAGTTTTCAGCTTCTAACTCTGTCAGTTTTTATGCTAGAGAGGTCAAAATTTTTGCATCTTGTAGCCCTTGGTGAGTTCTCGGTGATCCAACCAAAAATCTTGCAAAATCTCGCACCGTTTCTCGTCGAATGAGATTTCGCGATTTCACGGTGACATGCCCTATAGGCCACAGATATGCAGGCATCCTTTTGAAACTGATACATACCACGAAGACACGCGCAATTGCCGCAAGTGGTGATAGGGTCCTTACGGTGGGCAGGCGGCGTGTGCAGCGTTGCGTGTCGGCCTTTCCGGGCCCTATCTATTATCATACATGTTGGAGGCACAGTCCAGACTTTATTACTTGTATTACTTGCCGGAAATCTTCGATTTTCGAAAGCATGTTCGTCACCCGTGTATGTTTGTTCCTTCATCTTATGTATTATACTAATATCTCAAAAAATTTTTTTTCATTTTCCCGATATGGCCGCTAGGGGGCGCTGCACTTGACCCTTCCAAAAAATCAGTTTTTGAACATATTTCCGTAAGAGTAAACCTATATTACACAAACTATAGCTTATTTTCTTTCTCTTGGTCTTCTTCAAAACATTGTCAAGTCACCTGGTGTCCATCTAGTGTCACTTTGTCAGTATGTCTGTCTGTTTGTCATTTATCCTCATATTCGCCTGCTTGCTAGTTTTTGCACTTTAGATATAGCAATCAACAAGTCAGATATGTGGACGAATCCTTTTGAAACTATTACATCTTATGTCATACACTAATATCACAAAACGCATTTGTCGTCTTCAGGATATGTCCACTAGAGGGCGCTGCAGTCGAACATATCCAGTATATCATTATTTGGCCATATCTCCAAAATTATAAGCCTCAATTACATAAACTATAGCTTATTTTCTTCCTCTGAGTCTTCTCCATAACCTGATTAAGTCATCTTGTCTCCATCTTGTGTCCCTTTGTAAGTTTGTCTGTTTGTTTGTCAGTTGTCCTCAAATTCGCCGGCTTTTTGGTTCTTGAGTCTCACTGATAGCATTCTACAGGCCACCGTTTCAATCTATACCTTCCATTTGTCATATATGGCTGACCTACCAATAGGGGAAGAAGCCTATCGATGTCGAGTTCAAAAGGTCAAAGGTCAAGGACACATTACTTAATTATTCTAAATGGTTGTGAACATTTTGCAAGTGAAACTGTTCAACCCAAACCTTCAGTCTTTCACATATGCCATATCTATGCATCACTCAATTTGGTTCAAACTTCATATTTATAAGCACCCGTTTCTTAATAATTCTCGCATGGATTTCCTTGATTTTTGCTATATATTTTGATCTTATATTTGCCCTTTTTGTTGTTTCTTTTGAAACTGACAGGTATCAAGCAAGCTATGGGAATAGTTACCGATAGCTTAACAATCATTCATTTTTCCTAAGACCATCAAGTCACTGTGTTTTAACCAGACATAGGTGATGTATATTTCTGTTGTCGTAGAAAATTTCAAAATATTGGCAAATTGGTTCTTCAAAATGTGACTGGAAGTTGTGAATCTCAGCCCATGATGTGGCAGGTCATGCTTGGCAGCTGAGCGTCATGACCCATGGGTCACTTGTTAAACTATTACATCTTACATCTTACAGTAATATCTCGAAACAGATTATTCATTTTCTGGATATTGCCAATAGGGGGCGTTGCACTCGCCTCTCCCCTATATATATTTCTTTGCCATATCTACAAAACTATCAACTTCAATTACAAACACTATGACTTATTGTCTTCCTTTGAATCTTTCTCCATAATCTGAGTTAGTCATCTGGTCTTATTCTTGTGTCACTTTTTCAGTATGTCTGTCTGTTTGTCAGTGATCCTCTATTTCACCTGCTTGCTGGATCTTGCGTTTTACAGTTAGCAATCTTCAGGCCACAGTTTTTCAGTATGTCTGTCTGTTTGTCAGTGATCCTCATTTTCGCCTGATTGCTGGATCTTGCGTCTTACAGTTAGCAATCTTCAGGCCACAGTTTTGAAGGAATCCTTTTGGAATTGGAACATCTCTTACAATAATATATACCTTTCTGAACATTTCTTACAATAATATCTCAAAAGAAATTTTTTAATTTTTGGGATATGGCCGCTAGGGGATGCTGCGGTAGAGCCTCCACACCATATCATTTTTTGGCCATATCTCCGACATTATAAACTCTACCTTCACTTGTAGTCTGTTTTCTCAGGTGTGTCAGTATATTTGTCTGTTTTGAGCTATGTCTGATTTCATGTTCTTTTGTGTGATATATGTCGTTCAACAGGCTAAACGTTCCAGCAATCGCTTTAAAAGTCATTCAATTTATAGAAAACCGTCAGTTTGTCCTGTTTCTCCAATTTGTCTGTCATTTAAGTCCGGCAAGCTCTCGACCTATGGTCGTCTAGTTTGTTTGTTTGTTTGTCTGTCTGTATGTCTGCGCGCTACAGGCCACAATTTTAAAGCAATCGCTCTGAAACTTTTACATTAAGTGTAAAATCGGTTCTTCTCGAAGCCTATTGTTTTTGGGCATGACCGTTCAAAGGTCAAGGTCAGGGTTACCAAAAACCCTTAAAACAGATTTTTCTTCATATCTTCGTCAATAATAATCGTAGCTGCTAAATCTGTAGCTCATTTTATTCCTCATTATGTTAGCTTTCCATGTGCTAGCAAATATGTCCGGTCAATGGTTACCATGGTAACGTATTTTGGGGGAAAATCAGAAAATTCGAAAATTTCCTTCCAAATTTCTCATTTTTTAAGTTAGAGAGCTCTAGTTTTTTGCATTGTGTAGCATTTTATATGCTCTGTGCTAAATTAATGCAAGTCTCGCAAAATCTCGTGCCATTTGTCGTCAAATGAGACTTTTCGAGATTTCATTAAATACGATTTAGAGGTCTCAGTTTTACAGCTGAGGTTCTGAAAGTGACAAATTTTCTGTTGTTCTGTATTATCTCGAACTTGTTTTTTCATTTTTCGAAAATAGCCACCAGGGGGCGTGGAAATAGAAACACTACAACTTATCATTTTTCCGCAATATCTTAAAAAATATTAAGCAAATAACAATTTTTTTTGTCGCATCTAAAACTAGGATCATTGCCTTATTCCATCCGACATATAGCCTTGTGCGGCCGTTGCCATGGTTACCAAATTTTTGGGTTAAACTTGACGATCTGAAAATTTTTAGTTTTTGGCTTCTATCTCGGCTAATATTTATGTTTTAAGGGTCTAGTTTTTTGCATAAGGCTGCTTTCTTTTGGTTCTAAGCCATTTTATTGCAAGTCTCGTCAAATCTCGCTCGGTTTATTGCCAAACGAGAAATTACGAGATTTCACAGAAATGCTTATAGCTTGACCACGGTTAATGCTAAAATGGAGTAGTTTTCAGCATTTGGTAGCATTTCAGAAGCTGGACATGATTACACTGCAAATCTCGCCACATCTCGTATCATCTCCCGCCAAACGAGAATATTTTAGATTTCAAACAAATGTCTTTATCTCGGTCATTTTCATGCTAGATATTTTATTTTTCTATTGTTCAAGAATCATTTGACTAGTTTTAAGTGACAAAAGTGAGTATCTCGTCATATCTCGCACCATTTCTTGTCAAACGAGAACATGGGACCATTCAAAGAAACGCCTATAACTGTGTTATTTTTATGTGGAAGACTTATAGTTTTCAGCATTTGATAGCGTCTAACATTCTCGGTCACATTATATGATTATATTGTAATTTTCTTCAAATCTTGCATCGTTTTTCTTTCAATAAAAAAATTACATCCAATAACCATGACCATAAGCGATGGCAGTATGTGATAGTAAATGTCGGCAGGTGCATTTCATTTGACAGTTGGAGCTTTTTTCTATGGATGTGCGATGCTCCATGAAAAGACACAATTCGGATTGATCCCACCTGTGCTTTTGGTGGCGGCCTCTTTTCATGCTTTGTATGGCCGCACTTTGAGGATTTCAATGCATTGAGAGCTTAATGACCTGTTGTAAAGGATAATCCCTTTAAAAAAAAAAACAAAGAGAGAGGCTCCCCGAAATGTTACTGAATGCAGAGATAGTGTTGCCGGTAAGCACAATCACAACTATAATATCAGGGACGGATCCCCGATTTGCAGTTGGGTGTGTCAAATCAGGGACGGATATCCGGTTTGCAATTGGGGGTAGGGGTTAAATATAAATTATACATCATATAATAATAATAATAATAATAATAATAATAATAATAATAATAATAATAAAAATAACATACTAATAAAATTTCGCGAAGCTTACTTTTATCATTTTGGAAAATAACCACCAGATGGCGCTGCAGTAATCATTATTGTACCATATCTCCAAAACTATAAACTGTGTCACAACTTTGATTGTAGCATCTGAAACTAGATTTAATGCGTTTATCCTCTTGGTTACTCTTTCATATTCTTCCCTTACCATGGTGAACTTATGTAGGTTACAATTCATGAAATTCAAAGTATGAAGAATTATTCGAATAGACTGTGGCTTATTTTATTCAAGCTTTCAATTTTGTATGGCATGAGTACACGACCTTCACCTGGAGTTTTTTTTCTGTCTGTCTGTCTGTTTTTCTGTCTACTCATCTGCGACTTTTGAAATTCAGTAAAACCACATAAAGATGTGTTTATGCTTTCCAAACAATAGGGGTTGGTCATTTGACCTGTTCCAAATGTTTTTTGCCTTTCTGCTGTTTGTTGTCTGTTAGTTTGACTTCTACTTCCGGCAAGTCCCGACCTATGGTCGTCTAGTCTGTTTGTCTGTCTGTCTGTGTGTCTGTATATCCACGCTCTACAGGCCACAATTTTGCCCCAATCGCTATGAAACTTATAGATAAATTGTAAGATCTGTTCTCCTCGGAGCCTATTGTTTTTGGTCATGAACGGTCAAAGGTCAAGGTCAGTGTCACAAAAAAAACCTAAAATCTTTATTTTCTGCATATCTTCGTTAATATTAATCGTAGCCACTTAATCTGTAGCTCATTTTATACCTCACTGTGTTAGCTTTCCAAGTGCTAGCAGATTTTTCCGGTCGATGGTGACCATGGTAACGTATTTTTGGGGGAAAATCAGAAAATTCGATATTTTCCTTCTAAATTTTTCATTTTTAAAGCTAGAGAGTTCTAGTTTTTTGCATCAGGTAGTATTTCATGAGCTGTTTATGATACAATTTTAAATCTCGCAAAATCTCGCACCATTTCTCGTCAAACAAGTTTTTCCGAGATTTCATTAAGTATGACCTGCAGGTTGCATTTTATTAACAATGGCTTTAAAATTAATGTATTTTGTGTTATTTATAAATATCTCGAAATTTTTTTTTTCATTTTTTGAAAATAGCCACCAGGGGGCGTGGTACTGGTAACACTACAACTTATCATTTTTCCGCAATATCTTAAAAAATATTAAGCATATAACAATTTCTTTTGTCGCATCTAAAACTAGGATCATAGCCTTATTCCTTCGTACATTCAGCCTTGTGCTGCCGTTACCATGGATACCCAATTTTGGGGTAAAACTTGACAATCTGAAAATACGGAGTTTACCTGCTTCTATCTCTGTTGATATTTGCGATATAAAGGTCTTGTTTTTGGCGTTAGACAGCATTCCTCTAGTTCTGAGTCATTCAATCGCTAGTCTAGTCATATCTCGCACCGTGTCTCATGAAGCGAGAACACGTGACCATTCAAAGAAATGCCTATAATTCTGTCATCTTTTACGCTTCAGACACATGGTTTGCAGCGTTCGGTAGCGTATGACACTCGCAGTCACATTCAGCGGTCATATTGTAAGACTCGTCAAATCTCGCGCCGTTTTTCACCAAACCACGAAGACACGTGCCGTCGCCGCAAGTGTCGGCAGGGTCCCTACAGGTGGCGGCCGGCGTGTGCAGCGGTGCGTGACGGCCTTCCCGGGCCCGATCTATTATCATACATGTTGCAGGCACAGTCCAAACTTTATTGCTTGCCGAAAATCTTCGGTTTTCGCAAGCATGTTGGTCACCCGCGTATGTTTGTTCCATTATCTTATGTTTTACACTAATATCTCAAAACTTATTTTTCTTTTTCCGGATATGGCTGCTAGGGGGCGCTGCACTAGACCCATCCAAACAAATCAGATTTTGGACATATTTCCGTAAGAGTAAACCTATATTACACAAACTGTAGCTTATTTTCTTTCTCTTGGCCTTCTGCAAAACATGGTAACGTCATCTGGTGTACATCTTGTGTTACTTTGTCAGTATGTCTGTCTGTTTGTCAGTTATCTTCAAATTCGCCTACTTGCTGGTTCTTGCATCTCACATATACCAATCAAACAAGCCAGATATTTGGTCTAATCCTTTTGAAACGATTTCATCTCATGCCATTCACTAATATCACGAAACGCATTTGTCGTCTTCAGGATATATCCACTAGAGGGCGCTGCAGTCGAACATCCCCAATATATCATTATTTGGCCATATCTCCAAAACTAGAAACCTCAATTAAATAAACTATATCTGATTTTCTTCCTCTGAGTCTTCCTCATAACCTGGTTAAGTCAATTTGTCTTCATCTTGTGTCCCTTTGTCAGTATGTCTGTTTGTTTGTCAGTTGTCCTCAAATTCGCCTGCTTGTTTGTTCTTTCGTCTCACTAATAGAATTCTACAGCCACAGTTTTGAAAGAATCTTTTTTAAACTATTAAATCTTATGTCTTACAGTTATATCTCGTAACAGATTATTAGCGAATCTGTGAGCTTATGCTATGGTGCAGCGTCGTCCGTCGTCTGTAGATTAACCATAGCTATCTCGAAAACGGCAGGAACTAGCATTACCAATTCTTTGTAAATAAACAGTCATCTGAAAAGCTCTATTGGATTTTGTTTATTTTTTTTGCTGTCTGCATTTACTGAGATTTTATAGGGAAAAGCTAAAAAAGCTTTAAAAATTTTCTTCTGCGAAACTGTCAGCCAAATTGTCCAATATTTCTAAGAAATGATCTCTTGAACAATCTATCTCAAGTTTGTTCGAATGGTTTCAGTTCGGAGATTGAACAGGAGGTTGAACTTAGTCATTTGTCCAAAAAAGCAAACTAAAATTAAAATCTCAGAAACGGCTGGAGCTGTCATTACCAAATTTTATACCTATGTTTGTCTCTATGTCATATCTGAAATCGAGGTATTGGTGGCGCCACTTACATTGATCTGTTTTTTACAAGGGAAAATGTAATTTTAGACTCTCCAGCTTATACACTGTTTTATGATGAAACTGTTAAGCTGATTGGTTTAAACTTTACAAGAATTGTTCTATGGTAGGTTTTCTGCAAGTTTTATAAGAAGAGATTGGGTAAATGCAATTTAAAAAAAAAAACAGTGTAGCCAATTGAAAACTATGATTTATTTTCTTCCTCTAAATCTACTCAATAATCTGAGTAGGTCATCTGGTCTTATTCTTGTGTCATTTTTGAGTATGTCTGTCTGTTTGTCAGTGATCCTAAATTTCGCCTGCTAGCTGGACCTTGCTTCTTGAAGTCAGCAATATTCAGGACACAGTTTTGCGGGAATCCTTTTGGAACTGGAACAACATCTTATTTCTTACATTAAAGTCTCAAAAGAAATTTTTAATGTTTGGGATATGGCCGCTTCCCTATATTGGCCATACCTCCGACACTAAAATCTCTAAAAACCTACTAAAACTATAGCTCATTTTGCTTTTCTTTACGTTCCCAACTTTTTTCTGGTAGTCTGTTATCTCAGGTGTGTCAGTATTTCTGTCTGTTTTGAGCTATGTCTTATTTCGTGATATATGTCATTCAACAGGCAAAACTTTCCAGCAATCGCTCTGAAAGTCATTCAATTGATAGAAAACCGACAGTTTGTCATGTTTGTTTCCCTGTCTTATTTCCGGCCATTTCCGGCAAGCGTTCGACCTCTGGTCGTCTAGTCTGTTTGTGTGTTTGTCTGCGCTCTCCTGGCCACAATTTTGCAGCAATCGGCATGACCCTTACAGGGTTGATTGACAACCGAACACCCTGGAACCCTATTGTTTTTGGTCAACATTGCTCCAAGGTCAAGGGTCAAGGTATGGTTAACGGTTTTTGCACTATAACTTCGCCATAAATAGCCTTATCCACTTCTGCAATAGCTCCTTTTTTTTCGTCATCACCTGGCCTTTCTTTTGACATGTAGCTTACTTAAATTTGCCGTTACCATGGTTACATTTTTTGGGCAAAAATCATGGAAATTGGAAATAACACGACCATTTTTTGTAACTTTGTAAATTTTTAAGCTACAGACGTCTGGTTTTGGTCATTATGTACCTTATAGGCAGTTTGACATGATAAAACTGAAAGTCTCGCCAAATCTCGCACCATTTCTCGTCAAACGAGAGTCTTCGAGATTTCATTAAATATGACCTACAGGTTGCATTTTTTTAACAATGGCTTTGAAATTGATATATTTTGTGTTATTTATAAATATCTCGAAATCAGTTTTTCATTTTTTTGGAAATAGCCACCAGGGGGCGTGGTGCCTGAAACACTGTAACATATCATTTTTCTGCAATATCTAAAATAATTTTAAACATGGCACAATTTTTATCGTTGTATCTTAAACTAGGAACATTGGCTTATTCCTCCGCACATGTAGCTTTGTGCTGCCATTACCATGGTTACCAAATTTGTGGGTTAAACTTGACGATCTGAAAATATGCAGTTTTTGGCTTCTATCTCGGTTAATATTTATGTTTCAAGGGTCTAGTTTTTTGCATAAGGCTGCTTCCCCTTGGTTCTAAGTCATTCAATTGCAAGTCTCGTCAAATTTCGCTCGGTTTATCGTCAAACGAGAAAAAACGAGATTTCACGGAAATGCTTATAACTCGGCGACTTTTACAGCTACACAGGTCTAGTTTTCGGCATTTCATAACATATGACCAGCTTGACACGCCAGAAAAGAAATCAGGCCAAATCTCGCACCATATCTCGTCAAGCGAGAAAAAAACGAGATATCATGGAAATGCTTATAACTAGGCGACTTTTACAGCTACTCAGGTCTAGTTTTTGGCATTTGGTAACATTTGGCCAACTTGACATAGTAAAACTGCGATACTTGGCGAAATCTCGCACTATATCTGGTCAAATGTGGAAAAACGAGATTTCACAGAAATGCATATAAGTCGGCGACTTTCACGGCTAGACAGGTCTAGTTTTTGGCATTCATTAACATTTGGACGGCTTGACATGACAAACCTGCAAGACTGGCCAAATCTCGCACCATATCTCGTCAAACGATAAAAAAGGAGATTTCACAGAAATGCTAATAACTCGGCGACTTACACAGCTAGACAGATGTAGTTTTCGCCATTTCATAACATTTAGAGAGTTTGATATGACAAATCTACAAGACTGGCCAAATCCTGCACCATATCTCGTCAAACGAGAAAACACGGGAGTACACGGAAATGCTGATAACTCGGCGACTTTTACAGCTTGACGGATCTAGTTTACGCCATTTCGTAACGTTTGGCCGTCTTGACATAATAAAACTGCTCGTCTTGCCAAATCTCGTACTATATCTCGTCAAGCGAGAAAAAAACATGATTTCACGTAAATGCTGATAACACGGCGACTTATGCAGCTAGACAGGTCTAGTTTCCGGCATTTTGTAATATTTGACAAACCTGACATGACAAAACTGGAAATCTCACCAAAGCTCGCACCATTTCCCGTCAAATGAGAAAACACGAGATTTCATGCAAATGCTTATAACTCAGCGGCTTTTATAGCTAGACAGGTCTAGTTTTCGGCATTTCATATCATTTGGCCAGCTTGACATGACAAACCTGAAAACGTCTCACTGCTTCTTGTCAAACGAGATTAACGGGATTTCAATGAAAAAATATTGAACTTGGTCCCTTTTACACTAGAAAGATATGCAGCTGTTAAAGGTCAGCATGCATAAATAAACATATTATCCGTTTCTGCTGCCCCCACAATGTTGCTCATTCATATGACTGTTTCTACATGCACTCTCTGTCTATCTGTCTGTATCATTTCCATTTCCGGCAAGCGCGTGACCTCTGGTCATCTTGTCTCTCTGTTACTCTGTTACCATCTCTCTCTCTCTCTCTCTCTCTCTCTCTCTCTCTCTCTCTCTCTCTCTCTCTCTTGAAAAAAATCACCAATGTGATAGAGGAGTTAATTACAGGACCGACATTTTTTCACAAATCAAGCCGATATTGCTGTAAACAAATGTGTAAATGCACTTCTTAGCTGAATGGTGTTGGCCACAACGTGGCGCATCCTTTTAAAGCCATAAACTGTGGAATAAACATATTATTTGCTTATAAAATCAACATATAATTTTGGACTCTCTTTAGTCTTTGCGTCAGTTCCAGCCTAGGGCCGTAGGGGTATGTAAGTTAAAAAACAGAGAATCAGAGAAACATATTTATATACTCTCTCTAATCTCCCTTACATACACATCTTTCTTTTATAAGAACAGGGGCTTCAATGCAGCAGGTAAATACCCCCCCCCCCCCACCCCATACACCCACATACTTTAAAGCAACGGGTACTCGTCAATGTAATAATCCCCCAACCCTGCTAATAATAGAATAATATTTATATATTGGAAATGAAATATATTTATAAGTAAAATTACCTAATTTGGTTCCCTTACCCTGTTTAACATGTGACGTTTACGAAAAAGTAATATCTTATTTTTAAAACATTATTCTCAGTTGTAATATATTTTTTGAATGTGTCACACAGACAATAAATAAGGACAAGAACGTTTGGCCTTGCAGGAAAGACAATTGATAAATGGTTGACGTAAGGACAAAGACCCCTTAAGAATACGTCATGCTGTTGATCCGATCATTTTCAAAGGCCCGTCTTACATGAAAAAAATCTTGACTGACTCCGTCTAGGGTAATTTACTGTTATTTCACTGTCCCATCCCATGACTGATGGGCTCGTTTTTCACCAAGCACAGGGTATGTTTTGACCCCCTCTTTACAGAGTAGTTTTTTGTCTGACATATCTAAATATCATATCACCATTATCTTGCTTTCTTTACATTATATGACATGATATTTTTTTTTGTTAGTTGGTTTGCCAATTTAGGAGAAGAGTTAACTTTGACAGAGGCCAAACTCAAAACCCCAGCCGGCAAGTATCATATATATATATCATGCAATATTCCTTACGTAACACGTCTCCCCTCGATGAAAAGGAATAACAACATGTATAACCACTTGAAATGACGTACCCATTGTTATACCCTATTCCAGACAGGTCAACATCGAGGTAAACATGTTTAAGAATCTATGTGATTTCTGTCGTCCTCTGTGTATATATCAATGATCTTATGGTATTTTTTTTTGTTTGGGAAACGTTATTATACATACTTCGTGAAGGATGTATGAACTTGTTATAAACAACATGTTTTTAAATACAGCTATGTCGATAATCGGGAAAGGCATGCAATCCAAGGTGGTGGGTTGCATATATGCGGAGGTAGAAAGTTCACTTGTTGAACACTCTATTTAGAAAGCTCTGCCTTCCCAGACTTGCTGCCAGATGCCCTTGTTGAATTTGTTTTTATTATTTTGGAGGACCCCACATATTATAAACATATTGATATAAACAAATCAAGCAGCCTATGTGCGGTGATATCAACCGTTTACCGGTTCATTTTCTATGAAAACTCCAAGGGATTACCTTTAGTTTATAAGGGACAGATAGGTGATTTGGACCATTTAATCATAAATCACCACGTTATCTCCTTTGATAAAAAAAGCTGCATTGTAACAGCCAAGGAATTTAAATGAAACATCGCAAAGAATTAGGTGGACAGGGGTCTTGGAAACGAGTACAGTACAAATAAAAATAACGGACGTACACAAAGACAACATGACCTTCGTCAAGTGGATCGAGGGTTAGCCATCAAAGTTGACTACAATGTTAAACATATCTGACAGAACATTCGTTAAAAGAATATTTAGTTAACAAGATCTAACGCCATTTCGTAGCTGCAGGCGGCGGCTAGCGGAGGGTATTAAAAGAGAAGATTCTTTACGCTTCAAGTGTCAAGGACGCTGCTGGGTGTATCCATTATCCCTCGCTGTCTTCCTGTGTCTGAGCCCGCTGTCTGACTGGTCCTGTTTACGTGACTCTGGCTGAGAAAATTTTAACGCTGATTGTGAACTCTAGGAAAGCCGCTCTGGGTGCAACAATCAGACCCAGATGAATAAAGATGTAACTGAACTAAATATGGCCTTGTCCTGATGGCACAGATGATGCAATCCAGTTGTCCTATAGGAGGGTCTTTGGTGTCTGTTGTCAGTGTCTTTTGTATAGTATGGACAACATATGTGATTAAGTTGCATTTATAATTCTTTTTAGCCTTTTTTGATTCATGGTTTGGCGATTGAGCTTTTCCTAATGGATAAGTTCTAGAGTGGGAAAAGTCTCTTATGCATGCCATTTAATGTATACATTTAATTGCGACTAACGTTAATCGGGTTATATTTTCTTAGGTTGCGGCAAGCGCATCGCCAGTAAGGACCTTATCTGGACTTTTTGAGAAGAGCACGGAAATACGACGGACTTTGGTGGCGAGGTACCCATATCGAGCGAGCAGAAACTGGAATCACAATTTTAGATGACCAAACGAAATAAGGGAAATTAGAGTGAGGTATGCAAATTGCTTTGCGTCAATAGTTAAAATGAGGTGTTTTTTTTGGCTGGTGTGTAATCCGCATCCTTGCATAAATTAGTGTATAATAAAAGGTATATAATAAAACGGTTTTTAAAGAATTTGAAATATTTTAAAAGAACGCACCGTTTTACCACAAAATGCTTTTTATGGATGCGCCCGACTGCTCAACAAGGGTCTTCAAATAGAGTAGGGTACAAAATAAATCAACGGACGTACAGACAGACAAAATTACCTTCGTTAAGCCGAGGGGTATCCACCATCGGTGACTACAGTGTTTAATATTTATGACAGTTCATTGGCAGTTAAAGGGATTCAGAAGTTTGTTGCTGCAGGCGGCGGCTAGCGGAGGGTATTTAAATAGAAGATTCTTTACGCTTCAAGTGTCAAGGACGCTTGTGGCTCTATTTACTATCCCGCGCTGTCTTCCTGTGTCTGAGCCTCCTGTCTAACTGGTTCTGTTTACGTGACTGTGGCTGAGATATTTGTTACGCAGATTGGTAACTCTAGGCACGTCGCTCTTGGCGCAACAAGCAGATCCAGACGAATAATGAAGTAACTGAACTAAATATGGTTTAGTCCTGGAGGCAGAGATGATGCAATACCTTTTACCAAGAAGGGCCTTAGGTATCTAATGTCAATGCTGTCAGACTGGTATGTATCTCTCCAGATCCACTTTAGCAAAATGAGGGTACTCCATGTAATAATTCCCCATGCTTTTGCGTATATAACATTTATTTATTGGAAATAAAATAGATTTAAAAGTATAATGAAAGTATATAAACTGATCCTATTAATCCATTTCTCATTTTAATATAAAATATTACATAACTGCGTCTGATAACCTATACAGGAAGCAAAACAGTTTTTGTTTATTAAAACCCTTTACATATGTGTAATATATTGAAAATATTCACACGTACCATATAGATGTACATTTATACATCCTCTATCCTGAAATCGACGCCCATGCTATAAGAGTAACTGTAAACAGTATGGTTCCCACTGTCGATAAGTGTTTGATTTGTTATTTTATGGTTTAATTTATGACCTGAGCTAATTGGTACAAATATTGGCGTGAAAGGGTACATCATGTACTCTATACTCATTCGATACGCCCTCCACTGCTTTAAAAATGTTAGTAAAGAAGGGAGTAACGTCGATAAAGGTCCCAAAATTATATTATTCCATAGAGCAGAAACCTGTATAACGGCTTTTGTCGACCACGCCCAAGTTTCGGCATAATGTGTAGGATGTATCTGCTGTTATAAGATGTGGTAATCCTCACTGTGTTTAAGGCAAATGTATCCATATTCTGGAATCTAAAAAAAAACGGAAGATTTTTAATAACACGCCATAATGCTACATGCTTTTCTCATTAGAAGTTTTCCATTATTTCCAAATAAAATCTGTGAGGTTCGTGTGTATGCAAAATGGCAGCCATTTTCGATAAATTTAGAGGAATAAACCATGGTACGATAAGAGCGAGATACACGACAGTAAAATACTCTGACGACAGCGTCGACGCGAGAATCTGCAGAAAGAAATTAATCTGAAGGAGACAAGTTTAGGCAAAGTTGGGAGTGGAATAACTTTTTTTTGTAGAACCCGCCAAGATCCTCTATTCATAGTAGGATCTCATGGACAGTGCAAGTCGAATATTATTTTTCAGGAGGTGGTGTGATGAAAGATTTAAGAGTTAAAGGGAGGACCATTAAGCAAGGCTTAATCAAGGGTATGAGAGGAGGGGTATAGAAACGTGAAGGTGCAATCTAGGGTTGTTAAAAAAGGTGTGAGACGGAAAATCCTGGTATTTTACGGTATTAATCGTATGATATTCTATATTAAACCATATGTCCTCTTCGAAAAACGTGGCAGGCAAATCCTAAAGATGCAAACCCGGTTTTCATGAAAGAAAATCTGTGGTACCTTAATAGGCCAGCAAACGCAAATCCCTCACGCGTTTGTTGTTGTTTATTGGGATGTTTTTAACACTTATGTAGGGTCCTTCAAAATTAACCAAACACATATAACAATGACGAAACAGAGTTATGCATAGGGCATTTTAACAAGTGGCATTTTAGCTACAGCACACATGCAACCAATCACCTTCGATTACCGGCTACTGTGGCTCAGGGATAGAGCACACGACTGAAAGCCCGGGAGATCAGGAGTTTGAATCTCAGCCGAGGCGTTGAGATTTTTTCACGGTCGGCCTTCACCCAGGGTAAGCGCTTTTCCCTAATAGGAAGGCCGTGACCCACGGCCGTGTTTTTCTCACAAACCAGTCCACCTCTTGAGGGTTACTCGGTATTATGACCCAACAATGAGGATGATTACACACCCAGGGCCCGCAGGTGCAGTAGTCACTGGGCCTGGTTAATGCCAGGATATAAAATGAGAGGAAGCTTGTGATACTGTCTTGTCACGTAGTCCGAAACCGGAATGGAATTCTGCAGATGTACACGTACGTATTTAAGTAAGCATTAAAAATGGAGGCGGTAACCTCCACCTAAAGAAAAATAAAAAATGAATAAAATAAAAAAAAAAGTCCTGGTTGTCACCATTCTCGCATGTACCGTGTTAACTAATGGCTTGTAGGTTACCGAGCTCATATATCCATCACAGAGGCGTTATAAGAATTTTTTCTGCACATGAGTTCAGTTCATCAAAGGGGCCAAATTACCTATATCTGACCTTAGCTATGAACTAGCTTTTATACTTTTAAAAAATGGGACAGAAAACTTCGACCTTACCATACACCGTCTGCTCGTTTTGTTTATATCAATGTGTTTATATTATTTCAGGGCCCGCCAAAATAATAAAAACAAATTCAACAAGGGCATCTGGCAGAACGTCAGATAAGACAGAGCTTTTGAAATGGCGTTTTGCAACAAGTGGCTTTTCTACCTCCGCGTATATGCAACCTACCACCTTATGTTACATATTTTTTCCCATTTGTAACTATTCCTGTGTTTAAAAATATATTGTTGATTAACTAGTTCATACATCTTTCACAAAGGCCTAATAAGAATTTTCATAACCAAAATTACCTTTGGATCATTAGTATATCATCATGCATAGGAGCCAGAAATTATATAAATTCTGTTTTCAAAAGGTAGGTGAATGGGCAACTTTAATATGTGCCCAGAAACGTAAGTGAATACTTTATATTGATGATTTCACCCCTTTGTAATGTTTACCATGAAACTACCGAAATTATTAGTAATTTCCCACCCGTTATATACATCGGTCGCGTACACAGCGACTGCTATAGCGACCCTATAAATCACGCAGTTCTGTTGTCTTAATGGCGAACAAAGGTTATATATGAGCATCTTCTTTCCGTGATATCATAACATAAAACAGCCAAGACGTTGATATTTACAGATAACTAGTACACAATGGGGTCCATAAACAAGTGGCAAATTATAATAGTGTAATACAAGTGCATAAGGTTAGCAAAGATGCAGAGAAACGTCATATGTTTCCATATTCATAGATCAGTAAATAGACAATAAATGAACAAGATAACGTCCAAATTGCAGGCAGACACAAGATTTAGCTGACTAGGGAGCTGCGCATCTATAACCGTTGTTGTATATGTTATAATTTTTTATATAAAAAATACAATGGATTGAATAACTATTGGTATTCGTTGTTTAACTAAATAAATAAATGAATACACGGAAAAATTGGTATGGGAATTGAATCAAAGACCTTCCTATTTCCGGTTTGCTGGCCTACCTCTGAGCTACAGGAGATCCAAAACTCCTTTATGTGTTAGCATTACTCTGACGTCACTACCATTACTTAAACGTATACTAATACACGAACAGATTGATATACATATATATGTTGATATATATATATATATATATATATATATATATATATATATATATATATATATATACATAAGGAGAGAGAGAGAGAGAGAGAGAGAGAGAGAGAGAGAAAAAAAACAGAGAGGCAGAGAAAAGTGGAATTAAAAGTAAGCCCATAGAATTTACATGATCATCCCACATTATTTTGCATTTTGAGCTTTTTACATTAACATTTATAGGTATTACATAAGCAAACTCACATTTCTGATAACCTGTTGACCTTGACCATGAGGCGCATTTGACCTTGAAGAATATCTATGCTAAGCTGTAGCTGGCCGCTGCAAGGCCAGAACATGGTTCCCGTTTCAAGTTCACGGTCTTATCACAGGAAGTGTATCTTACCTGAGTCTTGTGAGAGCACAGATACATGGATACTGAGGGACGCCTTATGACTTGGTATATTGGTCCCAAAGAACAGTCCCACGATCATATAAAACATATTGGAAAATACATATATAGTATAACCTAAAATTTTTAATTCTCCTTTTTTTGAAAATTCGATTTTTCGTTAATTAAAATACGGAACCGAATTTTGCCCAAGTTAAACGAAAATACGGGAGATTATATTAAGCGAGCAGTGGACCCTTAATTTTTCATTTGTGAATGGAAAATGTACAGTTGTGATGTCTGATTGATATACTTTTAAACTTGAAGGTTTAGTTCTACTGCCAGAATAAAGATCAGCTTTTCACAACATGACTATACCCCACATAGTATCTACAAGTACGAGCTGCATTCCGTCGTATTTATATAATAATTCCATAATTGTCGTTTTTTATAATTAATAGATAATATATATGTGTGTGTGTGTGTAAAACACATATTATCAATGGAAAAATTGCAGAACACAGGTTTATTTTTATTTTATTTTTTTTTCATTTTCCATTATAATAAGCACACGTAGATATATGAAGAAATGTGGCTTGGAATGAGGAAGATGGTTACCCTATTTATCTATTTTAATATCCCAAACCAAGTTTTTGGAGTTCTAAGAAGTAAGTTCACTTAAAAGGAAATACCAAATTATTACCATTACCGCAATTTTTGCATTCTGTGTAAACTTTCAATTTAAACATTTTTTGAGCAATTTTGGAAACTAAGATGTTAGCAAATTTTCCTTAACGCTAGAACAGATATTCTTGTCAATCGCGTATTGTTAACAAAACTAATATAAACCTCAGAAATATACACCTATTTTATTCATGATTCCCTCTTGAGAAACAATCTCATCGATTCCTGCGATGACTTTCATTCGTATTACAATTCCGGTGGCCTTGGTTCGCTGCAGACCAAATCAGCCCCCCTTGTTGTGGCGAGATCTCATATGGCTATATGTGACAAGCTGTCTACTAATAGCGCGGAAAGATATTTCGGCAAGTCTGGCGTTCTGTAAACGTCTGTAGGCTAGGACTTGGACATGCGGATAGAGGCGTCACTTGGGATCGGCTCATGTTAATGAAATAGACAACATCGTGTCGAGTGACATTTATTCAAGGGGGCTTCAAAAGGGCCAAGGTACACTTTCTGCAATTCTGCATGTATGCTATTTAGTTTTTTTTTGGTAGCTGATTGTTGCCTCAGCCAAGGAGGGATGCGTTCATTTTCGTTCGGGTGTGTGTCTCTGTGTCTGTCTGTGTGATTGTTCACAACATAATTCACGCCATCTTGAACGGAATCTCATGGACATTTCCTGATACCTAAGGACTGGGCCAATGAAGAATCCATTAGTTGGGTGTCGGCCCGGCTTATGATCCGGCACCAGGAAGGCTTTCCAGGAATATCCCAAACGTGCAGTCACATATGCCCGATGGAAAATGGGAATATGGACCGAATAAGTGAAGGCAAACACTTATTGGAGAACAATGTATAAATACTATTTATTAATATAATATAATCATAAACAATTCCCAAAAGTTTCATAATTCGGTAATTAACTTGGTCTGTGGAAGTTTAAAATGATAAGAGGCATTTCGTGTATGTTTTTTTTTTTTGGTGCAAAATGTTTTCATGTGTATATATACTTTTAGATAACGAATGTACTCTCCGATTCTGAACTTAACGTAATACTTAATAGACTGTTTGATCACATGGTAAAACGCAAGCTTTTTCTTTCATCATCGTTCAGTTGGTTTTGTCGTTTACATTTCTAGTTTTTAGTCTTTAGATATTATATAACACGTGAACCGATAGCCTAAGTTCTAAAACCAAGGACGTTCTAGTGTCTTTTTTTGATAAATCCCTTGACGATGCAGTCTTGTGACGTCCCCAGCCGATCAATACATGGTCCTAGTGTCACCTTGACTCCCCTCCTTATTCATCTTGGCATTTAAGGCATCCTGCCTTTTTAGTCTAGTACATATTTTATTACCCTATTCCCCGTAACACTCCCTACACGGTGTCCTCTGTTCTCCATTATTTTAGTTCTAGCGGTTTTCTGGCGTTTTTTTTCTCCTCACTGGCTGACACAACTGTGTTGTCATACATTCGTTGACCTTTTTTTCAGTCCAGATCATTCCCTGTATCAATTTTCGACTTCTCTCCCGACTTCTTCAGTGAACTTTGGAATTCTGTTTGCCCTTGATATTTTCCTGGAGATTGTTTCTTTTGGAAATATGAAATCCATTTCTGTCTTCAGTAGCGACAACCTTAAGTTTTTCTATACTAACTCCTTCGCCGTCTTGCGAAAAGAAAACGCAGTCTATGATTTCTTTACTGATCTAAAGTTTTTACGCTTGGCATGTATTGTACTTGAGAAAAAGGTTTAAATCATTGCCTGTATCAGAATTTTGAACTTAGACTGCCATCGTGGTGAAGTTTTTTTTTAATTCTTATCAACATAATAGAAGACAGAAACACATGATTATCGGCATCGATGAGTGCAGGGCGATAATAAAGGATCAGAAAGCCGTTATACCGGGAAAATTATTTTAAGGGCGCTTTTGTTTAGATTTTAATAATTAAATTTCGATTAAAAATTTTTTTGCTAAACAGATAAAAGAATATCATAATTTATTATTATTAAATATTTTCTTTAAAGCTATTTTGCGGTTGGACTTTATAACAAAAAAAAAACTACTAAAGAAAAACAAAATAAAACTTTTTGATGCGGCGGGCGGTGGAGATAAAAATTGGAGCGCATCTAGTGCCTGGAGTAACCACTCATTTGTAACCTAATTTCATTTCAGATACGCTATTACGGTGGTCCATTTTTGCCATGGGAAAGCAATGATAAGTCATGCCCAGGAATAAAAAACTTGTGCCCACAACTTGTTTTCTTCTCAGCAAGACTTAATTTAAGCATTTGTTATACTCGCTGATCGGTCTGCTTTAAATGGTTAAATTTAATTAAACTTATATATAGTCAAACTCTGCATGTTTCTCTCTAGCAATTCTAAAATGAGCCTAAAATCCATAAAATGGCTCCAAGACCTAATATATAATCTAAAACACAATAATATCATTCCAGTCATCAGTTATTATAATGATTTATGTGAAACCTATCTAGAAGTAGCGTTCATTTGATAACCAGATTATTACAGTAATACGCCTGCCAACGATCGAAGTACTTGAACTCTTACGTATAATGAAATTCCTAATTTCCTATCCTAATTTGGCTGCCAAAGAAAATAAAATACCAAAATTAATCGAGTTAAGGGCAGAAATAATAACGCTAAAGTGGTAAATCTTTTTGAAGGTATGGAATCTAGAATATGAAATAGCAACATTACTCAATCCAGCGTGTTCTTACATCGTTTCATGTTTTTGATCTAATGTTCTGTGTTTATTTCAGACTGTTTCTTTCTTTCCGCTGAAACATATTATAAGATTTGTTTATTTCCGATGCTGTTAAAAGTCAAGAACCTTAAAATCAGTTTCTCTACCGTTGTAAGCAATAAATAGCACACTGTCCACACATAAAGGGAATTACAGACATTTTAGTTTCAATTGTCGCGGCTATTACTGGGCGTAGTATAAATATTTAACAGTCCTATGGCGGGAAAATGCAATGAACAAGTCTTAAAGAACTGCCTACCGAGGAACATTAGGGCACATTCTTAAGGTTAATGTCTGGTTTAACGTGCAACCTTCTCAAGTGACACAAAAGAGATAAATTTTTACTGGCCATTAAGGAGCGCGCCGGTGCAATGGTTAGGACACTTGGTTGGGACAATGTGATGAAACGTTTAATGTTATCCGTTCAATAAGTCCGCTGGAAAAGAATTGTTTTAAACGAATCAAAAATAAGACAGAAAAAAGCTTAAGCTCATATCTGTCAATTTTGGTTATATATAAATATAGACCGTAGCATAAAGCTGACATGAGATACAAGCATGAATCGATTCCAATAAACATGAAGGAAACGTTTAAAAACGCTTAAAAGAGACTATTCTGACATATGCTCCAATATCAATCAAATAAAGTTGATCCCTTGAACCTTATATAAAAATAGCACAGAAAACACCGATCCAACCACACATAGGTTTCTCAGTTTGATTGTAGGTACATGTTTATGACAACTGCGGGGCCTGCCAAATTAATCTAAACAAATTTAAAGGACATCAAATTAGCAAACCCGACTTTCGGAAAGGCCTTTGTGCAGACAGTAACCTATCAAGGTCCGCAAATATGTAACCAACCACCAAAGGTACTTGTTTTGATTGTGATTATTAACATTGCCGCATGTACTGCACTGACAACGCGGAATAATACAAGTTCATACATCCGTACAAAAGGCGTTATAAGAGCTTTTCTTAACAGAAATTAATGACAGTTTAATTAATATACACACAGAGTTATCCAGAAATCAGGTAGGAAAGTATACAGCAATCTTAAAGATGTGTATATTGTAATTTAAATTCTTTTTTATCGGTACCGACAAATCACAGAATTTCCTCTTACCAAGTTATTCCGAGGAAACAGGAGGCAATCCTTTCTGTATGACTTTAGTGTTACTGCATCATTTATCTTTTTTTTTATTTTCGTTTTCATCTATAATTGTGAAAATAATACATCTTTCTCTCCGTTGTTTTTTTTATGTCAGCATGTCTCCCATTAGTGGCAGAATCTATCTGTGTGATCCTGAAAATGTCATGTACGGGTCGGATGTTATGTACTCCCAGGTCACATGATGTGAATAAATGAATAAATACAAACAATGAGTCGGAGAAGATAATTCGTAATATGTTTATCAAATGACATATGAAGAGACATGTGGTCGGCGTATCCTGTTCATCAAATAAATCCGTATGTTTTCTTGAGAGTCGCAATTCAGTTTTTACAACACGCTAATGTAAGAGTTTTATGTTACTATTCGGGTTATTCTGGAGTTAATCTGGGGATTCGATTGCCCTAAGTGTTAACTTTTAAATTTTTAAATAAATACAATAAAACTGCTGTGGTATTTCCCTGATGTTAAGTATGAGCCATGCAGACCGTCTCTGCAGGAAACTGTAGCAGCATATGGATGCAAAAACCTGGAGAGGGGTGTTCCCCGGGGTTAAAATTATCTTATATCTGCATCGATTCTGAAGCAGGGATCGTTACACTTTGGAATGTTCACCTCTCCAACGGATAGGCATTTAAACAGGTTTCACTTTCCGCAGAAAAAAAGCCTTACCATCATGCATTCCATCCTACATGCACACAGCCATGCAAAATGAACTAAATGTTTCAAATAGTAACACTGTTATATAAGAACACGATTGCGCGGAAAAAAAAACAGGAAAAAATATTTGACGAGGGCCTGAATGCCAGGGGGTATAAAAATTATAAACCATTTATATAAGAAAATATAGGAAATATAAGGAATCGGTGGAACTTACACCTCCTATATAATATTTCGTATATGTGTCATTTTGGTTATTACTTCTAATCTAAAAAAATGTCTTCCCGTGCACGTGTTTGCCGTTCTGAGACACGCGGAAAAACGTTACTACGACCCCTGTGAAGAATTATGAACATCTTCCTGACAGAGAAGGATGGAACCTTGTTGTTTTGACCCTGATGTGTCTCCTGCCAGCGTCTGAGAGATTCGCTCAGAAGGCTCAGCGGGTCTTCAAAATTATACAAGGAACTGGTTTATGCTATTTAGAAGTCAGGACGCCGAACTTGTGGATTCGCCAGGTCCGTCAATACAGGGGTCAGTGGTATATACCCTATTCCCCACAAATACTGCAAAATGATAATTAGAATGTTAGACATTGGTTCTGTTCCTGAGTTTACTATAAACTATTATAAATCTATATATTTATTTATAAAAATAAGTTGTCCCTCTCACGCCTTCAAGTCATCCCACACCCTAAAGATAAACTGATGCAACTGGGATTTGCGTACGAATATGACCGTCCCACGCGCTAAATCACCGGTCACAGTTTACAAGAGTCAACCATATACGGTTCACGGCAGGCGAGATCCTCCGGCGCATTAGCCAAAGGTTGGTACAGGGTTGGTCATTCATCGCTTAATAGATGGTTTCCGCTAGACCGCTTGGGTTAATTGCCGGCTAATCGTCGGTTGTTTGTGGATAATATGCCGTAATACACACGGAAATGGACATGTCTGCGTTAGATAGAGCCGGGCATGCCAAGGTCAGATGCCGGAAGAAATACTATGTGAGGGTCGCTTGCTGTCTTGATCCCGATATTGCCTAGGTTTTGCATGGAATTGCCAAGGTTATGACCCTCACTGTTATTTTGTCATGTGTTTCATTAAATCGATGACATGATGATAACTAATCATCCTAATTTGGCCTGAGATCGTTTCTATTCAAAATAAACCTCTTTGAGTTAAGGTCTTCACTAGGTCCTTCTGTCTAAGCTGTAAAACTAAACATTCTTAAATCTGTCTCAATGAAAGAAAACAATCTTCTGTGTACATTACATACACTCGCCAAATGTCACTACCCTAATAAGGCATTATCACAAAAACAATCGTGGTAATTAATATGCCTCATAAGAATTATTTTGCAACCCATTTTGATTGCTTATCTATTCTCTTTAATACATACCAAGGCCATTGGTGTAAATTGAGGCCCAAGTGCATTGTGCGAAAATTTCTTTATATATCCCCAACCCCTTAACTACAAGGTCACATTCTTTTTAGCACGATTTGGCATAGTGCTGGCCGTCATTATTCGACATTCAACTTATGAGAGGTCTTAGTTTCCCTCGAGTAAATAATAATAAATTATATTGATACCATTTTTCCGGCCGTACTGTTCCTACAAATTCCGCTGAAACTTGTTCCAGGGGTAAAATATTTTGGTTGCCGCAAAAATTTAAGAACCCTAAACCAATTTTCCCATCAATGCGCCTTGTTATGGCGACATCAGATACAATTCTAGGAATGTAAACAGGAAAACCGAATACTTAGGATCAGTTGTTTTTCGGGACCAAGAGGCAGGGGTTTCAATATTTAATCAACTTTTGGCGACAACAAACAATATATAACTCCTAAAGATAACCTGCAGCGAGGCTATTAGGTTTTTCAATTTTGTATTGCATTTTAACACCGATCGAGGCCCACAGGCAGACACATCTATCAAGTGATATAAACTTATATTTGCCGTAAAGTTTTTTTTTCATTGAAAGCCAGTTTGAATTCTTGGTCGGAAGCAAACCATGCCAGGCTTATTTAAAAGGTTTATCTCACAGTTTTTCCTAGTGGGTTTTGGAAGATCTTTCTTCCGTATTACTTCCTATGCAGGTCAACATTACACGTTCAACTGTCGGTGTACAAGTTCGACGTGGGACATCATCATTTTTGTAGTTCCCTCATCCACAATGGGCCAATTTGCTCTCACTAGAGTACGACTCTGCCGGTAAGGGGTAGCAAGTGCCACTTCCTTCGAGACTCTGTTAAAAAAAAACACGACTTAACACCCATAAATAAAGTTAAGAATTCGTATGTCATTACCATGGGTAACTTGTCATTTTGAAATATTGGGTAAATCACCCCTACCAAAATTTAGCAGCTTTGCAGCACATTTGAAGCAGATTTTCAGCAGATAGCTGGAGCAGTGTTTTGAGCAGATCTGCAGCAGAGTATTCAGTACAGTTATACAGCATATGCTGTATATGTACTCCCAGACCTACCGATTATCTGCTGAAAGTCTGCTCCCTCATTCACCATATATAGTCCTGTATTGCGCAGCATATTTTGAGCCGTGATTCAGCACAAATTGAGCGGTTCCAATTATTTAAATTGGTTCTCCAGGGGAGCAGGCCTATTTGCATATCAGAAGCAGTTTTTGAGCAGTTCCTCAGCACATCCTCGGCAGTATGCTCTCCTGTAGCAGACTTGTGTGCTCTCTTGGAGCAGTGCTCTCTTATAGCAGAAAAGTATGCTGTCCTGCAGCAGTGCTCTCCCACAGCAGTGCTCTCCTACAGCAGTGCTGTCCTGAAGCAGTGCTCTCCTGCAGCAGAACAGTATACTCTCTGGCAGCATTGCTCTCCTGCAGCAGAACAGTATGCTCTCTGCAGCAGTGCTCTCCGACAGCAGAGCTCTCCGGCAGCAGTGCACTCCTGCAGCAGAATAGTATGCTCTCTGGCAGCAGAACAGTGTGAACAGTATTATAGTGTCTGTATAACAATCTTCTCATAAGCATATAATGTTAATTAACACTCATACTTATTAATGACAAATATTTTTTAAAGTAAATGGTGCACACACACACACACATATATATATATAGATATATAAACTGTATTTGTCATAGTCACATATAAGATGATACATTATATTCACCTTCATCTACATTCATGTCTCTTTGCCGTTGTAATGTTATAATGATTATCAGTGTTTAAACCAATGTATGTGTCAGAAATAAAACTAACAACCAATTAATTTATTATTTATTCATTTATTTTTTTCTTTTACAAGTAAAGCATTCCTACAATGCACTAGCGTCATATCGACCCTCTGGCATTACGACCAGATTACTGGTGCCAGAGTGTCTTGACATCTAAGTCTGAGGAACGCATTATAAGACCTTAGGAAGATGCAAATATTTTTGTCATTTCTGACAACGCTTCATAGCCTACAGTTACACTGTCAATCAACATAAACCAGACCTATCGTTAGCATTTTATGTGTACTTTATAATCATACCAAAAGTGAGCGAGAGTCCAGTTTTAACCAAGCACATTGGTAAACTCCTCTGCATGTTTGTCAAATTTATGACTGCATGAACACAAGCATGGCTCGCACGGATTACAGAACGCAGGCAGCTTGCAGGCAATAAAGGAAATTACCCGTGTCAATGGAGACGGTGTGTTAGTTTTGGTTGGGAGCTCACATGTATACTATTGTTTTAATTCGTCAATTTTAGCATAAAATTGAGATTATGGGCCGTTTACCAAAATATGAATGCAACCTGACGCAAGATCACAGCGATACATTCCTCGATATTACTTGTATCATGACTCGAGTAGGCTTACCAGACCAATTATCTGATTGCCTACTGAGTCTGGTTGTCACGGCTAACAATGCAATGGAGCCCCTGAATACACCTTCGGCGGCGTAAGTGTGAATATAATGATGAGGCAAATATAGTTAAAATATGTTTAATAAATAATGTTCCAAGGCTCATTACATGAATATTGGTGTTTCTGTTGTAAGGACTTTATGGAAAAAGCAGTGTTTTGTTAGCATGCGAAAGAAATCACTGATATGTTTTCGTTTAAAACGAAAAATAATGAGTGCAACAAAAATAATATAAATATTATAACTACCTATTAAAAGATTTAAAAAATAAACTATATATCCCAGACCTTTTAGTTATGTTTTTCATCTGTGAACCCTCTGCAGTATTATAACGATATCAATGTTACAATTATCTAAGTATATTTGTTTCTAATGAGTTTGTGTATATCAAACCATTTTTTTACAAGCTATAGCCGTTATATATCTTAATGGTAGACACCATCTATATATATATTCTATATATATCTATATTGTTTTTAATGTGAAAGCTAATCTGCTGATTTCTTCAGCTTACTGGAAGAAAGTGCATACAGCGGACATCATGAATTTATTTGAATTTTTAAGCGAGATATGAATAAGAACAAAGAATTTGTGCTGGTGAGAAAATTTAAGTGTTCCATGACGCTGAATGTTTAAAGGGACCCAATCACCAATCTTATCTTTATAAACTAAAGGTTACCCCGTGGACCATTTAAAAAAAAATCAGAATCACCAAGACATTCTTTTTCAAAAGGAAGGCGAATGGGCACCTTTAAAATTCTCGAATTAATTGTATCATACAATGTACCATGTCTCAGTTCTATCAGTCCGGTATAATGGCCTTTTTGCCACAAAAACTGTTAATGGCATGACTATATTACATGTACCCAGTACGTATAAAGAAGTATTGTCGTGTTTCTTTAGCATGGTAGTTATCGCCTTCATTTACTTAGACATATACCTGATTGATACGTCTAGCCGGCGGGCGTGGGTTTCATGATAACGTAAGGCTGTTCTAGATATTGGCCTACAACCCATAATAATTATATATATATATATATATATATACAAATTCACCCTGAAATATTTTAAAACCTAGCATTCGTACTAATATTCAGCGTGCCCCCTTAACCCCCCCCCCCCCCCCCAACGAGGATCCGCTGGGCAGACTCATTTGTTCAGGTAGTTGTTCTCTCACTGCTGGCTCGTGGAGTCCATTGGATGACAGGAAAGTTCTACTTTATCCTGGTCTAATGGGCTTTACGACCTTCAGCTAGGAGACTTGCACCACTTGGTATGGGTATAGTATATTTGCCTTTTATATTGTATATTTGCCTTGTATATTGTGTATTTTCACAGTATATGTGTATTTTTATCATATCATATGTATACTACTGATATTTTCACTGCTTCCAAGGCCCTATTAGATATCATTTCAATATGCTGATTGAGCATCCTGGTTATATCTTTGTATTATATTTACTATTTACTACATATATAACCTCTTTGCCCTGCCCTGTTATGTTCCAGTATCGCACGTGTACCCCGACCAATCCTATTGTGCACCCGAGAACAATAGGATCAGTGTCAGTCTTTCACACGCCCCCCCCCCCCCCCACCCGAATCGCACAAAGCATAATCTCGTAATCTCGTAAAGTCTCGGCTTTTCAAACCACGACGTTAGCTTCATTCTAACCACATTCACCTGATGATCGGGTCGCATCCCGTGAAACAGTCTGTTGTGAATTAACAGTGTTGTTTTTCTTCAGAGTTATATATATATATATATATATTAAATGGTGTTAAACTTAATATACCTATTAATAACAATTTATTTACAACCAAGTATTAAATTAAAATATATGGTCAAGCAGAAAAGCAGAAATGTAACTAAATGTTCTCATTTTAATTATTAATATGTTTTATTTCAATTATTTAAATCTTACTCTCAGAATAGCAGGGGGGACAGATCTTATCACCTCCTCCTGCAAAATGTTCGGGGGTATATACCCCTCCCCCTCGGTATTGACGCCCCTGGAAGCACCATATATAACCGGAGATTGATGTTTGCAGAATGTAGCATTAATCAATGTACTTGACACTTACTCGCATAAGCGACATATAAATACAGACAAGTGAATCATTTAAGAGAGCAGACGACTCTTCCATTTCCGTTTCCGGTATTCCCTGTATTACAAGCCATAATCCAGGAAAGGTCATTCCCCTGACACTGGTAGTTAATCTTACTGTGTCAGCGAAATCTTACAAAGCAGAATATATTTTATCTGGTCTGTAACCAAGGGGGATGAACAGCGCTGCTGATATTGGAATTAACTTTCACTGTTGTCTACTGTATCTCATTATAAAAAGTGTCACTGGCTACAGTCCAGACAACGTTTTCGTTATCAAAAAATAGAGTCAAGGTCGAAACATGAGATGAGAGTGTTTTGACACAAGCCTCTTTCGCCAAGGTACGTCCTATTCAACCCCGATAGCAATTTTTGTTTATTCTTTTCAGCAGTTTTGTTGCCTACACGAGTCATTTAGCAGCCAGTTTCTATTCTTGTTCCATATTACTTTTTAATTATATTTTAGTTTCAACCTATTCGTGTCCGTATCCGTGAATATATGTGTGTGGAGAGAGAAAACCGTAATCAGAACATAATTATATATATATATATATATATATATATATATATATATATATATATCCTGTTCTGTTGGCTCTGAACATCACTATAGTACTACATACTTTAATATATCGACGAATGACCCACATATTCATGATTTTGTTAAACCTTCGACAATGGTTAACACATGTCTAATGTTTTGTAAAATTAATTTGTTTCTACTCTCAGGTGATTGGGGCTAAATCATCAAATGCTACTTGAAAGAAATTAAAGAAAAAAAACTCTGGACTAAATTCCTGCTGTCGAAATGGGATAATTAAGAAACAAACCAAGCAGGTTATAATATTATTTTCAATGATTTCCTTATTAAGGATATTATGAGAAAAAAAAACCTCCCCTGTCCAAGGATCTGCTCCAGCTAATTTTAAAAGTGTATATTTCTGGATTTCACCCACACCAATCTTGTTATTCTTACATCAAAGATGGTTTAAATTTCGTCATATTCGCGAAAAGGAAATTATCGTTAAATTAAAACGCTCGTGAATTAGATGCCCAAACTAAGATGGACGGTCATTTATACTGTTATATTGATAAATAGGACATTTATTTATATATAAATATATATATATATTATAAATAATAACAAATCTTTTATGTTAGCTGTAAATCAAAGACATATTATTGTATGAGATCATTTAAATGGTCAAATCATGATCGGGAATTTACACTTGTAAGGTGTGCTTAGTTCGATGATTCATTAAATAATACATATATTCTGTGTAGCGAACATTAGACACCGCGAAAATTAAAAAAACGAACCACATCTGTGGGAATCTATTCCGGTTTCGGACAACGTGACAGGGCAGTACCACACGCTTCCTCTCGTTTTATATCATGGTGTTAACCAGACCGGGGGACTACTGCACCTGCGGGTCCTGGATGTGTTTTCGCCCCCATTGCTGGGTCATACCACCGATTAACCCCAGAAAGGTGCACTCGTTTGTAAGCGAAACACAACCATTTGGCATGGCTTTCCGATTAAGCCTGCGGAGCGCTCAACCTGGATGGGGACCGACCGTTAAAACCCTCACCACTTCGGATGACATTCAGACTCCCAGCTTTGAATCCCGTGCTCTGCCTCTGAGCCACAGAAGCGGGTATGATATGTTGATCGACCCTGGTCGTGCCTGGAATGGCATTCTCAATTTTCATTCATTTTTATATGTTACGAATAAACAAGTATGGTACAATTATATATAGTTACTGTGCTCAGAGAACACAGGGTATCATAATCGCGTGAATTGTTTTTAAATAGAAATTACTGAAAAAGAAAATAAGAATATACCGAATAAAATATGATTTGAATGACGCATATCTGAAATAGAAATGCTAAGGTTCCCATGACCTACGAGTTGGTAATATGTTTAAACTTTCTAGGAAATAGAAACCACAAAATATTGTAGTATGATTTTTAAGTTGTTAAGCGTGGTAATTACCAATTATGTACACTGGCACACCACGTTTCCAGATGTGACTGGTGAAAGAATTGTGGTTACCCCCAGTTCATGTCCCCCCGGTAATCTGAAATTGAATACAGATTAAGCCCGGGGGTAATCTCCGGGGGTTGTGCGAACATAATTTCAGGTGACCCCGCACCTGTTCATATTACCCCCATGGCGGATTAAACTAAATGATAGATTGTGAGAGAGAGAGTGCGTCTTTGGGGGCTTCCCCGGGATTATGACCAAGTATTGAAACTGATTACCCAGCCAGGGCCCGCAGGTGCAGTAGAAATCAGGCCCTGAAGACACCAGGATACAAAAAAAATATGAGTGGAAGCTAATGCTACCTCCCTGTCAGGTAGTCCCAAATCGAAATGGAACTCTACCGATGTATATACTTGGATTAAGAATTTGATAAGAAAGCATAAAACAAAAATGAAGGCGGTTACCTCCATCATACAAATATGAAAATAAAATAAAACCTGAACGTTATTTAAAAGATCATTCTCGACTTGTAGTGAGAAATAATCATACCTATCAAAGGAGTCTTATTTTGATCACTCCGCTAGAAAAACATGTATCTGGTCATGACATATTTTTTGTGACTTTGAAACGTCTATGCTAAAAAACGTAACCAGGTTTTAGACAGGATTATCGCCATTTAAAAAAAAAAACTTAACGGCTATTTCGTCATTTTCAAACTTGGTTAATATGTGCATTGGAAAAAAACAACATGCCGTGTAGGACAAAGCAGACATTTCAGACCCGGAATAACGAGGCCGGTTACAACTTTAATACAAATAGGTCAGGAAGATATGATGTCCCCATGGACCTTTCACGTGTCGTGAGTGCAAAACACTAGGTTATATTCTTGTCGCGAGTGCAACAAGAAAAAAAAAATACAGAAATAATAAGAATGTTAAGCAAACAAACCAAAAGAAACAACTATTTTGAGGGATCAATCGAAGATCCCAGGGGTAATCTAAAATAGATTCTAAGTTACCCCGGGGGTTATCTGAAATCAAATAACCGGAGTGCCAGGTAATCTGAAGCAGGGGTACGCTGATATCCCCACACTGGTGTCATGAAAGAAAGCAGATAAATTCATATTAACAATATCCGAGGTGATATATTGTCATAAGAAGACCTGTCATGCTCATGAATTTGTTTATGTGACAAGGGGTTTTGTACATCAGGTATTTTATCCCCCTGGCTCACGATTACTTCTTAAAGGTCACACGGAATCATTCTTTAGGGGTAAAAGCAGAACAGATACAGCTTCGCAGTAAATGGACGGGTTAGCTCTGATTGGCTGTTGGGTTAGGCCAAAGGTATAAGTGTTAAAACCAGGATCTAGTGCTTTTTTCTTTTGCATCGTCAGCAGATTAAACAGTGAGGATCGTGTACTTAATATACTTCGGCCTTTGTTTGGAAATGGAGAAACATATCAAACACGTTACTTGCATAAAGAGTTACTACTGTTGAGTATCACGCACGCAGTAGGTCTTGATCCTGCGGCGATCTTCAGGCTACTAAATTCACTTACGTTAAATTATTTGCTTCCCTTAACAAGTCTACATATACTTGTTATTCAAGAATGTTTGATAGTGTGTGTCACAAGGAAATATATACTTTAATATGTAACGAAGGCAATTGGTATCACTGATATATATTTGAATTGAGGAACCTTACCAGTATTATTGGTATATCAGACAGCGACTTATAGACTTTGTTCTGATTAAATACTTTCAAGTCGATACTGATGTTAATGCCGACATAAAATATAATTATTACTTTCATAAATATCACATCCTCTATTCCTATGTAAAAACTTTATAACATCACAAAAACACAAGGACCATAAACCATAGGGAGACGGAAAAATAAATAAAAAAATCCATTTTCTCACATAGATGGGCCAAACGTGGAATATATTTATCAACACCCTGAACCAGCAAAGTAAGTTACTGTTTGAGCTGTTACAACAGTTGCTTGTTCGGATACTGACAGCCCAAATATCAGAAGTCCTTCTTTATGACTCCCTGTGGAAATCACTAGCAAGTATAGCTGTACTCGTTGTATGCTGATGATATTTATGTGTGAGGATATGTATGTGTATTCATGTCTGTCACAGATAGCCCTCTCTGTCTCTATTGAACGGACCCCCCCACCCCCCCTCTCTCTCTCTCTCTCTCTCTCTCTCTCTAACACACACAGACGCACACACGCAGAGATGAAAATAAATGAACATTTTAAACTGTAACTAAGAAAAAAGGTTAATGCAGCACAGAAAAAAGGCACCTTCGCACTATATATATATATATATATATATATATATATATATATATATATATATATATATATATATATGCATAAATGTTAAATTTGTATTTATAAGATACCTTCATGCATGATTTATAATCATGACTAACTCAGTTACAGAATTGAGTTTAAAGGGACACAATTAGAAACAATACTATGCCCATTCTTTCCCACTATCATTTCAGTTTTGCTTTATACAAAAGATTCTCACAGCCATCCCAGCACACTGCCAAAGTACCTCGCATACAGCTGTTTAACACCTTGTTATGTCTCTGGGTAATGGCAAACACAGTCCACGTGTGCCTGTTTACCATAACAAGGCCACGTGACCGGAGGTCCGAATATGAGCCTCAACACGTGATGTTTTAGCCAGCAGGAACATGTATCACATGTGAGTCAATCGAGGCATCTCCTGATTGACACTTGTTATGGTTCCGCGATGCACGCGGTCCCACACACTGTGTTTATGATGACATCTGAGACTGCGCCCGATACATGGTTTACCGGAGTAAGCAAATGGTTTCAAGGCAATATTTTGGCAGGTGTATTTTTATTTTAAAGGAACAAGCTAATGTTCGTGTTAAGTCAACAATCGTTAGGCGATTGGGTCCCTTTAAATTAATCCTTTTTTCTATGACAGCTGGTTTTCTTCTCTTTTTATTATTTATGTAATTGCTTACTTATTTATTTTGTATGTCTATAAAAATTCATGTTACACGATAAACCATTCTGAGAGTCTTTTTCTCCGTAGAGTTTTGTATACAAAATGAAAAAAATAAATAAATACAGAAGTATTGGAAAATCTTTAACGTTGTATTTTATATATTATGAGGTAATACAAATACTTTTGTAAATAAAAACAATTAAATAAATTAAGGAACAATAAAATAACAAGAACTAACAAAATATGACATTATTACATAAAATACAATGATTTATAATCATGGCCGCCAAGTAATCTTCAAACGTTGATTTTGTACCTTTTCTGAAATGTGATCTATGAGGGTTCCTTGTTCATTTATCATATTATTTACTAGTGTATATGTCTATTCCTTAAACTCTATTCATTGCGCATAAGAGCTCTGACATTATATTATTATATGTTTTAAAAAGTAACATATATAATAATTATGTGAAGCTCACTATTATTGTAAATCGTGAGCATTGCATAATATAAATACTTTGGTCGATCATGAGACCGATAAATTTATACATTTGCATGTTTTAATAATTAATCAGTTTGAGGATATTAATGGACGAACCCTATCTTTCAGGGTCATACAGAGTATTCGCTAAGATAAGGCCTCTCTGAAAGAACTGATTTCTATCAGTCGAATAGAGGTTTGGGCAAACATGGTTTATTAGGCGTATCATAGAATATTATAAAACAAAAATAAGAGGCACCAACCCAGCGTTCAAGGTATATCTACATTATTCTCCGTCTCATGATTTATCAATGACAAAGCCCGCAAGTTATCAGGTATTAGGGTCACCGCTTGGATTCTATGAGAGCAAGTATTGTTTTAGCAGGTTGCATATTGTTGCTCGCCTGGGCGTGACTGTAAAATAAACATGAATGCGAGGTACACATATTAATATATGATATTCTGTGTAAAGAATAAGTGTTTTTTTCTGAGAAGCGTGTTCAGTCGGGCGTTTAAAGTCCGATAAACGGACGGCGAAAACAAATTTATGATCATGTACGTTTTGTTTCCAATAAATGCTCCATTAACTTATTACACTGAGCGTTCGAGTGACACTCTTCAAGGCTGACACCAGTAAAGCAGTATGGCATCTTCATGTGTACATCAAATTTCCTGACCTGATAAATACAGATGACGCAGTATATCAACAGAATGATTAAATCACAAGAAATAACAGAATAGGATATTGCTTGCAGGGTTAAGACAATGGTATACTGGTGCATGCTGTTCTATAAATAAATATAAACATTTATTTTGCATGGATTATACGAATAATTATTATAACGTATCTAGAGACTCTCCATGGCTCAGATAGTGGCGCTCGGCAGTGCCTGGAGGTGGAGAAACCGGGCCACGGACTTTGGATGAGTCACTACAGCCCACTCTTATAGCCACGCCGGGGTTCGAACATGGGTCGCCAGAGGAGAGAGCCGAGTGTTTTACCACTCGACTGTCTAGGCCCCATGCTGTACGATAAATAATTTAAGAGATGTTTAATGAGGAACAGTATCTGATACGGTCAGCAAGAGTGTACCCAAGGATTGGACCTCTGTGTAAAACCATTCTTTTCTAGTCCTCCGGGGATTTTGCTACATATGGTTTATTAGAAGAGACAGCAAGCATGTCATCAAAAAAAAAAAAAACATGAGGTCGATAATTCCATCACGATATCGCTGCATCCTCCTCAGCCTCATCATTTATAAGGGACAAAGTACGCGATGTCTAGGTTATTAGGGCCAACGTATAGATTGCACGACCGCAGGTATCGTTTTAGTTAGTCATATATAATTCGTTACCATTAAACATGAAGATTCAAAATAGTCTTTATCGTCCTACACTGCATTTTTAACCTCTGAAAATATATTTTGATTTTTGTTTTACGACAGTTGACCCGCTAAGGGTTTAATGTCCGACACACTGATCACGACAAAGTTAGTATTATTAAGTATTCATGTCAATAAACGAGGTTTGTATTGCGTAATATTCATTGCCCAGGAGAGATTTCGTCCTGCAGTTGCAAAAGGTTTATGTGCAATTTACACAAGTTTAGTGCAGTGTTGCCGTAAATCAAGAGCTTTGCGTAAAATATGCAATAGTGAAATACTCATAATTTTGTAAAGCGTAAGAACAATAAAATTACAAGAAATAACATAATATAGCAGTCCATGTAGCTTTAATACAATGAGATAAATATGCATGCTGTTTAATTAATCAGTTTTAGAAGTTTTAAGAGAGATAGTATCTTCCCGGGTTGTATAGTGTATTCCTTTATGTTGGAACTCTTTGTAAAACAGGACTTCTTTAAACCCACCAGGGGATTTGGTTCTTATGGTTTAAGCAAAGAGCTTGAAGCATGTCAAAGCAAAGGACAAAAAAAACTATACGTGGAGGAAACCATGCATTAAAGATATAACTGCTGCCACGGCAGATTCATTATTAATCAGAGACAATGTTCTATAGTTTTCAGCTGTCGGGGCTACCACATCAATTTACACAGCAGCCGGTAGCGTTTTACTACGTCTTATATTATTCTTCTCCGCTCGACATATTAAATCACCATGTACGCGAGATGCAAAATAATTAATGCTATTGTAGGTCCCTTTTTAACTCTGAAATATGAATTATGTTCATGAAAACTTAGTTTCTAAGGCTTTTACCTGTCCGACACTGATTTCGAAATACATGTAGTATGAATAAGGTTTATGATCACAAGCACGCTTTGTATCTAATATTAGCCTCATTGAATATTGACATTGAAAACATCCAGGTCGTTCACCTTTAAACTGACACAAGTACGTCAGAATGGCTATAAAATAAACACCACGTTTTCTGACTTGCTATATTCAACAGGTCAAAAATTTCCTATTAGATTAAATTCAGCAGGTACCAATACTACTAATGAAAGGTACATTATTAATTCAGTGTCACACTTATGCCAGTAGTCCGGTTAACTTGCAAACTAAATGTAAACTCTAAACTTCTAATAATAACTGCACTGGGTTTATGCATCATCTGTCAAAAATCTTATAGCCGTTTCATCACTCTCACTCCTGAATTTCTATTCGGAGAAGGGGGGGGGGGGGGAGGCACAGTTATTACATCCTCTGAGCTAGATATGTCACCCCTTGTTGTTAATGGTGCATGGGTGAAACAATATCACAAAAACTCCCCAAATAGACTTTTGTTCTTGACTATCTTTAGATGTTTTGCCTTCGTCAAGAGGATGTGCTTTTATACCCGTTCGTGTAGGTTTTTGAGTGTGTTTGTGTGATTGTTCACAATATAACTCACACAACCATGAACGGAATCTCATTACATTTTACATTTAAGCTGGATATAGCTTAATATATATCACAAAGACTGAAGTGTGCTATAACCATAGTTGAGCCAAGCAGGACTGGCTAGTTTAGAGGACTGCATTGGCATGGCAGAATGAGATAAAAAGCATGGCGCTCATTTTTAAAGATATTATTGTGTACACAACCATGACATAGAGCTGACTCCCTCTGCAGTTCCAAAGCTCCCCCCCCCCCCCCCTTCATCTAATTAGCTGATCATCACTGAGAAAGATTAACCTCTTTGTCAAATAAAAGGTGTGTACTGTGGTGAGCAAGTACTTTCCTATAGCTAATGCAGCTAATGACGAATAGCGTAACTTTAGGCACACCGACTTAATAGAAATTGGTTGCTTTATGCTACAGTTTTACTTTATATTTCCGTACAGCAAATATTGTAGTTACGAGGGTTTAATTTCACGATATTCGCGAATGTGAAATAACATGTGAAACCCTGGGCAATAAGACGCCCCATTGAATGTAACGAATAATGATGCATCTGCAAAAGCTAACTAGTGATCACACATGGTTTGTTAATCACTTGTCTTATCCGTGCATTGTATCGGTACTGGCGCATGTAAACACACATAAATTAATGTAAGATATGCAGTCGACTCTAACACGGGTAATAATTTAATGACTGTTACAGATATGAGTAAGGTATTTCGGGGTCTACTTTCATTTGATAGTCATCATCAATACTGTCTTAATAAGATTTATAGGTTCTGGTGCTATTGCAAAAATTAAAGCCTCGCCGGAATCTTCAAAATCAAGAATTCGCGAAAGATTAGCCCCGTGAATATAAAACCACCCACATGCAGCATGCATGGGAAATATTTTTAAACTGTTATTATGCTGTAAGCTAAATATCTGATCATGTTGAATATATAATAACTTTAAATATTTTTTAAGGAGACACAAAGGCAATATGTGATTAGTGAGTCCCAGTTATCGACATTTCCGTTTATTTAACAGTAAATAAATGTATTTTGGTAATCGTATTTCTTTAAATTATGGTTATTCTATGACACTGTCCTTTCCATTGAAAAAAACCGGGAAAAGTCAAAACAGGGTAACCCATACTATACTGACAAAAGATGTTATTTTTCTATAAATATATGAAAATAAATCTTATTTTTTTTTAGTTGGGTACCTTTTGATTGGCCCTTATGTTCATTTGTGGGTTGAATGCGGACTGACTTTTTGGTAAAAATGCAGGGCGGGTGCGGGCTTAGAGCTTAATATGTAAGGCGGTTGCGGGTCGATTTAATCTTTATAGGTGCGGGGCGGGTTTTAACAACTGCGGGGCGGGGCTGATGCGGGCTCTGAATTCCGGCCCGCGCACGGCACTAGTACGCACTAAGCCGATAACTTCCCCTTATCTTTGACATTTCACTATACTTGAATCATGATAATCGTTATATGATAATCATATACCGACCCATTTCAAATCATATTATGATACGACAATAACATAAAACTAAAATAATACTGGCTATCATTAAATTGAATTTAAGTTACCCCAAGGTACTTTTTCCAAAATAATCCTGGTAAACGGAAGAGGGGGGAATCCGTATTTACTTCAACCGTTACGATCAAACCCCTTAACAGCAAAATTGTAAACCCTTTAAATATACCCCAAAGTAAGCAAGATAAAAATATATCGAACCAATCTTATACTTGCATTCTAAGGAATACAAGCCTCTGGGATACTCCCCGTGTTGATCTACACCAAAATTTAATCGATTCTTCAAAGGCTCAATTTCGAAATGCCTTCAAAATTTTATGAGATACCATTCATGACCGCGTGAGTTATGCTGAGAATAAATACATGTAAAACACACACGAAAGGGAATTAACTTTCCTGTTGGAGGCAATTCTTTTCGGTCAAAAGCATAGAACACTTTAAAAGTTTTAGAGCACTTTTGAAGTTTGACTTGGTAAAAAATAACCGCATTTCAATAGAGTTTTACCTTAATGAACTCATTATACTCCCCAATTAAAGGCGTGTTTCTTATTGCGGTCTATAAGCAGAGAATACAAATAGCTACCGATTAGATGACAGCTTTCTGCTGAATCAAAACCGCGGAGAATTTGGTTTTGTCTTTTTGTAAATCATATTATCATGTATTCTATATATGAGAGACTATCGAATTCGGGAAACTTGGTATTCCCTTATTATTTTCTCTTTAATTGGATCTGCACAAGCCTATTAACTACGATGTGGGATTAATGTCAACCTTACCCTCAAGGGAATATACAGGGAACTAAGTTAATATCATGTTATCTTTGCAGCTGTCAAAGGCAAGGAATCGTAAATATTGTGCTACAAGTAATACTATTATTTATATATATATATATATATATATATATATATATATATATATATATTCATATATATTATATATATATATATATATATATGGAGAAAGACAGACAGACAGATAGACAGACAGACAGAGAGACTCTTACAATGCGCCTTATTATTGCCAATGTGCTTTATTCGAAAGTAAACCGCCAGAAATTGATGCTGCATCATATACAAGTACAATTTATTTTAAAATTTTGAATCATTTTATGTTCTCTTACTTGATTGAAAATGTTGCCCCTCCTTGATTCATCATTTTAAAATATATTTATTTCAGTTGTATGCAATTAGCAAACAATTATACCCCGGGCCCACCGAAAAAAGAAAGTCCTAGATTCGACCCTTCTAGACAATGTGTTCTCCACACTTAGGACCCTCGACTAATCTGTAATTTTAACATGTCTTATCGGAAGTCTGACTGTTGTTCTTACTTTGAATGGCTATTTACTCAAAATATGCCGTTATCTTTCCGCTTCCAATGGTGCCTATAAATGTTTCATAAACGATTTGCTGAAATGATAGTTGGGGATCCCCCCCTCCCCTATTGTGTCAAGTGCCTGTGGCCCTCATCCTAAACATATACCAGACATATCTCCTACTGTACTGATTAGGCCACTTAAACACACACACACAACATTGTTCTATGGAATCCGAGGACATTGTGCTATAGATCAAATGTTTCCCCCTTTAGCGTTAATGGTCGAGACACAACACAGAATTTGCTAGCTTTTCACAAAAGCGTGCTTCAATTATTGAAATGGCACATATGATAAACACATATATATTAATTCTTCGTTCATACCTTTAGGGGTCCTTTTAAGGAATGTGTATCAAGTTCGCAATATCACGAAGAATCTGGTGTTCTAACGCTAAAGAAATTATTTTTGTATGGCTTCAAATTCAGATAATGCAACGGTGAGAATCCACTTTGAAAAAATACGCACGTGCATCAAAAAGAAGGGAATCGTCTCGTCCAGACGGATTCCTGTATTTCATAGGCGCGGAAAAGCGGATTAATAGATCATAATGGTTGAAATGCTTTACGAAAAAATGTAACCAGAACACCCTAGACATCCCGACTCAATCCCCGGGGTCTGTAGGTTCATTGAAGCATAATAAACAACTCTTTCAAATTCAGGAAACGGACCCGTCATCCGCCCGAGGTCTTTAACCTGCAGAATCTTTTTGAATCGTTGAATGCCAGAAGAACACGTTTTAAATGGCATGTGCTCCAGCTGGAAGCCAGACCATACAAAGGTGATATTAAATGCAAAACCTGTCCATAAAATCATATTAACTGTCTGCATGACTGAATGTGTAGCCGACTGTTAATCTTGTTTCATTATGGAAAATTGATTTTGTGACGATAAAGAAAGTAGATAAGATCTGGAATCCAAAGATACATACATATATACTTATGTTCATGTCTTTGTGTTAATGTCAACTTGACATGAATTTAACGTCACATTTAAAATCGATACATTAGTAGAATAGTATAGCAGTAGAATAGTAAATGAGTGGAACAGGATGATGGCCACGGAAATGAAATTTTCTTCCTGTTGCAAATAGTTTTCTGCCGGTGGCAACCATTTATATGAAAGGTTAATGATCAAAAGTACTGTGAGTTGGGCATGGCCGATCCTACCGAAAGCAATTTTCAAGCAAGTATTTGGAAAATTTAATTAGGACCTGCTTTGCCATCATCCAACTTATGAAATAACTGTCCCTGAAGCGCGGCTTTAGATAAAAAGCATATATAACTGCTCTGACCAAGATCAACAAAATTGCGGTTTCCTCTACGGACAGAAACAAGTCTATATAACCATCCGGGTATTTTTCAAGATGTCCCGGCTAATTATAAAGAATTTTTGTAAAATGAATATAAGATGTTTCGAAATATGACTATTCAATCTGATCAATGATAAATGACATAAAATATCGAAAAGCTTTTACATATAATTTTTAAGACATTATAAGGCCTTGGACATAATTTGCTTTGCAGTATCCGATATACTCAAGTCCATATTAACCTTCATCAGTACACCTGGGGGTGTTTTTCTTGTAATATTTTTTTTATTGATCAGTTATTGTCTTTTCTCTTTTTTTAGGTAGTTGTCAGGTATATTGATGTCGTTATAACGGTTTAATATAGTGAGGTTCCATTGAACCATATGATCTGTATTTAAAATATTCACTCGGGGTCCACTTGGTCCCTAGTGGGAAACAATGCACGACAGAATATTATTGTGTAATTTTTTTTCTTGTGCTACTTTCTTTAAAAAAATACTACATCTCTGACACTGATATCTACTTAGGAAAATAATATTTTACATTTATTTCATATTTCTGTTCAGTTAGAAATCAGTCAAGCTCCATCATATTTAGTTTAATTCTTGAGATGATAAATTATCTGATGTGGGCAAAGATGATTGCGATAATCATATTGATTGTCCTGAAGTTCCTTCTAAAGATACTTCTGATTGTCCATTGCAAGATTGTCCAAATGCAGTCATTTTTTAAGCCATTAATGATGGCCTTCTAAATCAATATTTGCAAATAACCAGAAAATCCAGAATTCTGTGAAATTTATAGAACTTGGCATGCTTGAAGATCACCAACGCTGCCTAGGGAACTCCAAAACCAGTGTTGCTACCCCAGTCCCAGAGCAGACAGGCAGACACCAAATTTGCCATTGTGGCACCATCTGTGACAATCGTGTCTGCGCAGTTCACTACAATGCGATGAGTGTCGGTGAAGCTAGAGATATATAAGACTAAAAGCATTTTCATATTTCATATCCTTTGAGACTTTTGATGAGTTTCTTAATGCCAAAGATAATTAAGACTTGAAGCATTTCATTCCTATTTTAATTTGTCATTTGAAATCATGACTTAAATTCTTTGATATCAATTTCTTAGAAATTGCTGTATTTGGGGTCCAATTGGATCCCAATACCAATTTTTGTAATTCCGAGTCAAAATCTCTGGACTTTGCTTTTATCATGGATATATTGGGTTTTATTTTATATGGCAGCACTTAAAATTTTTATAATAAGTAGTACTGATAGTCTAGTCTGAACAAACTAAGACTAAACAATGCCAAAGAAGAAAAATGTATGTAATTATTGTGAAATATTTTATTGATACCTTTATTTAAAGTATTTTCTACCATCTGTTGTATTTGCTGGTCTACATTTGTCCAATAAAAGCCCATATTAACCACGAAATAATCAAACTACTATGATATTTATCTAGTAGACATTGAATATAAATCAACCACCACTGGAGTTCAGATGGACCCTAGATGTACGGATTGATAAGTTTACCGACGTGTACTAATGGAAGTTAACTACATATGGCATCCCTTTGATAAAGCTCCTTGTGATCAATAAGCAATAATAATAAAATTCAACGTATAATCGACATCAGTAATAACTAAAGGACGATAGCTCGTAAAATTATCTCCGTTGCCATTGATAAATAAGTCAAATTACTGTGTAACCATGCATACAGGAGCATCATGATTAAATATTACTTGCATCATGGACTTTATACATTGTGACTTCACTAAAACTAAACCTCCCTCTACCCGTTCCCACCTTACCACCTGACGATTAAGCCTGTGTGCTTCGAAAGCTTGGATTAATAAAATACGTTAGTCTACAGAGAGGCGTCATCCATCATTTGTATTTATATATATATATATATATATATATATATATATATATATATATATATCATGGGTACGCAGGCGTCGGGCTGTCGACTCGAATCCGTTTTATTTCCGCTGAGCGGCTGAGGTTATACCTAAGGTGTCTGGTCCTGTCACAGTTTTTGACTCCTCATTTTTCTCCGTTCACTACTGCACGCATTACGTACACTAGAGTCTGTCGGGAGACATTTACATTTATATACGAGAACTGACAAAGCATCTATTGCCAGGAGAAAAGACAATAGATGTGCGGTATAAATAAAAAAAGACACAAGCTACAAAATTAGGCACTATAGACATTGCCCTCGATGGCGCCCTGGTCAACATGCAAAATCACGGTACGCATACCGTTTACCGTGAATAAAAAGAATATAAATACAATATTACGTGTTACAAATTAACACTACTTTACAATTAGAATGTGCAGCAGCCTTCTGCAAACCTATTGCGCAAACGCGTATTTATTGCCTTAATATACTTTTTCACCGAAGATTCAAAATTGTCTCGTATACACTCGAGCATTTAATACAACACCCATATTAATTCAGGTAAGACGACAAGCTTGAAGGCACTTTCTAAAATTAGTTAATCTACCTAACTTCTGCTATAAAATTTCTTCTCTTGTCAGTAACAGATTAAAACAAGTTTGTTAAGCATGCGCAGCAATCAATGTTCCCGATGCATGTCAGGTTTCGTTGAAGAATGGCTCAGTGATGCTTTTATGCAATTGATACGGCCTTTAATAGTTATGTACCGTAACGAGTTGGGGATTATAACATAATTTGTTATGGACGAGTTCATCTGTAATATACATCATATAAAAATCATATTGAAGGTTAACTTTCGCCGTTTCATTTGCAGCTGTTTAAATGAATTAATATTATGATCAGGGGGTTCAACTGAAATTATTTCCCCTCAATTTGTACTATCTGCTATTCATTGTCATTATTTTACTGGTGTTCCATGCAGTGTACTTTGTTTGTTTTATTGTATCGGTTCATGTCATTGCAGTGATCATCATATCGTCACTCTAGCGACATACATTGGCCAAGCCTGACACTACTGTGCGAGGTAGTAGGAAATATCATATTTTTTGTTATATCTTAAATGTAGCAGGGACATTAGGTACGGAATCTTAAGAAGTGTGTCTTGAAAAGTGTGACCAAACTATGCTATGGACGTTAGGGTGATAGATGGACTTAAATGATTTTGATAAATCTGGAGGAAATAATTGTATATTCAAAAGTTTGAAATACAGAAAAGGCGGTTTTAAGGGGATAATCTGAAATCGTAAGGAATATTTTGTCAGTCCGTGGATGATCTGAAGTCTATTTGAAGTACCCCCCCCCCCTACCCCAGTAATCTGAAACAGAGTTCAAGAATCCCCCATTAATCTGAATCGGTGATAATCTGAAATCGTCACACGGGTTTTGTAACATTTGGTATAACATAATGAATTTATCAAATGATATATTATGCAATACGTTCTTCTGATTCATAAAGTCATGAAAGTTTGTATTGTTACGGAACCTAATATAAACAGATCACGCATGCGTGATGAACACAAATTTTGTAATGGAGATAAAATAAAATCAGATTCTGTAACACTAGGCAGCGTGAAATGTCTAGGGGAATGAATAAAGAAGTCAGTGTTTTTTTGTTAACAAATAACTATAATTTATTCTTAAAACAACCCTAACAATACAATGCACTAAATCAATACAATTATACAGTAAAACAGCGTTATAGCAACAAGTCAATACAATCACACAGAAAGTTAATGGTACAATACCTGAATACCAATACCGTCACCACGACAAGTCCTTTAAATTTAACTCTCGGGGAATGACAGTCCTGTGGAAAGTTCTTTCAACAACCCAGAAAGTAAACTGAAGTCCAAAAGCATAAAATCCAGGAGAAAGTCTTTGAAAAATGTATAATTGCCGCATGTGTTGGATAAGGTCACACCCCAAGCCGGGAATTTTCCACTTCTCGAACAGTCTATAAGTTCTTGCACAACACGCGTTTCAGGAACTATCGAAAAGACATCGTTGTGCGTACCTCCACATACCAGGACCATCACTTGACCCACGACCAGGCGTGAAAACCCAAGGCTTACATGTCAACGAGGGTTCAACCAGTACGGATAAAACATAAAATGTAACGACAACATGATTTACGCCCGTGTCACACAATAAAAAGAGCACCTGAAACACTCCCCCTCAAGTAAGAAAAAAGAACGTTTTCATGGAAAACTTTCTTTTTACGATCACAATCACTAAAATGTTACAGCATCCCAAAAATCTTCTTATTTACAACATTACATAAACATCTTGTTTACAACATTTCATAAACATCTCGATAAGCAATCAGCAAGTACATTATCTTTCCCTTTAATGTGTACGATATCAAGATTGTAATCCTGTAAGAACAAACTCCATCTCAACAATCTTTGATTTTTACACTTCAACTTGTTCATGAACGTAAGGGGATTGTGATCACTGGAGACAATGTTAGGCCTGACTGATGAAGTAACATAAACTTCAAAATGCTGCAACGCCAAAATCAAATCCAAATATTCTTTTTCAATAGTGGTGAAGTTTTTCTGGTTTGCATTAAACTTTCTTGAGAAATAACAAATTGGATGATCTATTCTATCACTGCCTTCTAATAACAACACAGCACCAGCAGCAGTATTACTAGCATCTACACCTAACCTAAAAGGTACTGAAAAATCTTGAGCTGCTAAAACTGGTGAACTTTGCAGAATTGCTTTCAAATTCTGTAATGCATTTTCACACTGAACACTCCATACAAACTTTTGTTTCTTCTTTAACAAATCAGTCAAAGGTTCAGCTACAGCAGCAACATTTGGACAAAACATCCTGTAGTACCCAATCATACCAAGAAAACGCATTATTTGCTTTTTGTTTTCTGGTCTAGGAAATGCAGAAATAGCACTTATTTTAGCATCAACAGGCTTTACCTGACCCTTCCCTACAATATGACCCAAAATGTTACTTGTGCATGACAAAACTCAGATTTCACTAAGTTGACGGTCCGACCTGCCCCACTGAGTCTTTCGAAGAGGTCGCAGATAATTTGCAGATGTTTCTCCCAGGTGTCGCTGTACACGATAAGGTCATTAATATATGCGTCGAATGTCCTTGACAACCATATGGATGAGGCGCTGGAACGTGGCTGGTGAGGTCTTCTTGCCAAACGGCATAATTTTATACTGGTACAGTCCTTGCGGCGTCACAAATGCGAACACTTCTTTCGCTCATTCTGTCAGCGGAACTTGCCAGAATCCTTTTAGCAAGTCAAACTTGGAGACATATCTGGAGCTACCGACTCTAAACGTGTCAGTCTTGGTGACAGAGTTAAGTTTTCGATAATCTGTGCACATACGGTAACTTCCATCAGGTTTTGGCACAAGAATACATGGTGAACTCCAGTTGGTGTTACTAGGTTCAATAAAATCATTGTCCAGCAAATATTGAATCTCATCCTGTAGATACTTTTGCTTTTCTGGATTCAGTCTATATGGATGTTGCTTGACGGCGCTTGCCTCGCCAACATCGACGTCATGGCACAACATGTTAGTTCGCGTTGGAATGTCACTAAACAAATGTTCATAATTTCGCAGCAGGTTCTTAAGATCTTCTTGTTGTTGTGCGCAAGGTGTGACAGTTTGGCATCCAAGTTTTTAAGCACGTCTGAGTCTTTTAATGGTACTGTACATCACTGAATGTCGACATCACACTTACAATTAGTATCTACTTTAACTGGGTCAGGGTCAGGATCAGTGTTTATACAATTTACAGCAGTAACATTATGTACAACATCTGATGTGCTATTTCTGTCATAATATGGTTTCAACATGTTAACATGGCACAGTTGTTTCTTCTTACGTCTATCTGGTGTCAACAGTATGTAATTTTAAATCACTGACTTTCTTGTCAACAATATAAGGACCAAAATGCCTAGCTTGCAGAGGTCTGCCAGGGATGGGAAGTCAGGCAAGGACTTTTTCACCAGGCTCAAACGTCCTACTTACAGTGTGCTTGTCATACTTTGTTTTCATTTTACTTTTTGCATATTTTAGATTTGACTTTGCAATCTTACAAGCATTGTGTAGTTTAGTGCGAAAGTCTGAGACATATTGCAGTAAACTAAGAGAATCAGGATTTTCACACAAGAATTTTTCTTTAAGCAGTTTCAGCTGAAGTTCCGTTCAAGGTCCATGTCCAAAAATTAGTTCAGAGGGACAGAAACCCAAGGAATCTTGAAAGGATTCTCTGACAGCAAACAACAATAGGTGGATTCCTTCATCCCAGTCTTTCTGTGTGGCATAGCAATAAGTCCTGATCATGTTTTTTAATGTCTGGTGAAAACGCTCGAGGGCGCCCTGACTTTATGGATGATATGGCGAAGAGCTGTACTGTTTTATACCTAGCTCAAGCATAACTTGTTGGAAAAAGCCAGACATAAAATTAGATCCTTGGTCAGACTGGACGGATTTTGGTAATCCAAAAGTTGTAAAAAACTTGGTCAGAGCTTTGACACCACTTTTGGCATTAATGTTGCGCAATGGTATTGCCTTAGGGAACCTGGTGGCTGCGCACATGATTGTCAGCAAGTATTCATGTCACAATCAACAATAATCCTACTGAATAGTTCCTCGAAAGAAGTAATAGGCCTAAGTGGGGACTTAGGAGGATTCTGATTGGGCTTGCTTACCATCTGGCATGTATGGCATGATTTACAATATTGTACAACATCTTTCCTGAGGTTAGGCCAATAGAAGTGTGTACTAACTTTCTGATAAGTTTTATTTATACCTAAATGGCCAGACAAAGGAGCCTCATGTGCCACGCTTAAAACTTCACTGCGAAAGGTTTTTGGCACTACTATTTGATGTTTGATGGCCCACTCATCATCAGCGCATACAGCAGGTGGTCGCCATTTACGCATAAGCACTCCATTTTTGACATAGAAACAAACTGGGTTCTATGACAGCTCATCTTTAGAAACTGCCCTGGGAAACAAACATGAAATATCAGGGTCCTTATGCTGTTCCGTGATAAGTTCTGACCTTGAGAATGCTGTATCCTGTACGGGCGAGTCATTAGACGAGTCACTAGTGACTCCCAGAGTGTTATTATCTGGACCATTATCCTCATGTGTGTTTTTCTTGGCCATAGATCAAGTTACAGCACATGAAGGATACAAACCAGGAATTTCCTGACTTTCCAGATCAGTGTCCTGATCAAGTGACGGCTTTTCTGTCACTATTGGTACAGACTGTACTTTATCAACTGCAACATCATTGCCTAGTAGCAACTGAATTTCCTTAAAGGATAAAGTAGTTCTTATGCCCACCGTAATATTCCCAGAAAACAAATCTGACTTTAAATGGATACTGTGAAGCGGAACTGAAGTGTGCCTGTCTGAAAACACACCATTAACAAGTGCATGTGCACCAGTAAAGGACTATTAGAAAATGGCAAAGTGTTTGCTAAAATAAGAGTTTGGCCTGAACCAGTGTCCCTCAAAATTCTAATATGGGTAGAATCTGAAAAATCACTCGAAAGTGATACAAAACAATCATGTATGAATGGCTCAAATAACTCCATTTCAAAGTCAGGAGAGGAATCTATACTACCTCAACCTCATCAAACAAAGAACTGACATCGAAGGTGTCAGTCAGAAACTCTGTGTCAGAGTCATCTAAGGAATCTAAATCCTTTTTATCATCAAACTCCTCATGGGAGTCAACAGAGGAATTTTCCTCAGAAGAAACACACTTTTGTTTGTCATAAGAGGACCTGGCCTCATTTGAAATACTCTCGCAAGAGTCATAAAAGGACTTAGCCTAATTTAGAGAATACTCCTCGCAGGAGTCTTGAAAGGATGGAGCCTTATTTAATTCCTCGAAGGAATCAACTTAGGTCTTTACCCCGCAAGCTACGGATTCTTCTTTGGATTCAGACGGCACTTGGGCCTCCGTAGCATCAGACTCTTTATTTGAGTCAACAAAGGAGTACCCCTTATTTACATGAAAGGGGCCTGGCTCTTGTACTATGCTATGCATATACTTTGAAATAAACCCAGAAGGTTTGCTATTTGGTTTATTCGCAAGTTTCCAGCAGTCAAATATTAGATGACCTTCCTTCCTGCAGTAATTACAGATTTTCTTTGAAAATGACTGGTCTTTGTTGGACTTAGACACAGTGGACGTGGACTGAGGTGTAACTATGGGCTTTGTTGAACTATCAGGACTACTTAAACTGGGTGCCTGCGCTTTAAACTTCTTTTGACCATACTGATTTACATTCTTGTTTGTGAAGACTGGCTTGATTTGCTAATAAAGGACATTTTGTGTGTCAATGAATAATCATCAGCTAATTGAGCAGGAATGTCAAGTGTTTCAGGACTTTTCTCATCCAGAAAAGTTTTAACATCTGCGTTAATGCAGTACTAAAATTCTTCAAGCAAAATCAACTGTCGCAAATTGTCATAATCTTTCATTACATTTTTAGAAGTACACCAGCGATCAAACAACTGCTCTTTTGTCCTAGCAAAGTCGACGTAGGTCTGTTCTTTGCGCTTTTCCCCATTTCTGAATTTCTGGCGGTATTTTTATCTCCATTACAAAATTTGTGTTCATCACGCATACGTGATCTGTTTATATTAGGTTCCGTAACATAAAATTGGGGGCTCTCGTCGGGATGCTTAATAGTTTTCAAATTTATTTATACATTTTTTCCAAGATTACATATTGTTTACAGTACATTGTTTACAGGATTTATCTCAGTGGTTTTTGTCATTGTTTTGACATCTTAACATGGCAGATTTCAAACCTGAGACATTTGTTGACGATCCCGACCCTGATCAACTTGAACAGTTGTCAAAAGACCAGATGTTGCGTTTGGAACAACACTTGGGCTAAGTGTGAAAAAAGCTTTGAGAAAGCCTGATATCATTGCATAAAATCATGCAAGATCTAGTTAGCAAAAGTTTAATTGAAGAGACTGAAGTTGAAACATAAAAAAAAAAATGACAGCCTTGCTTTGTAATTAGAATTAAAAAAAGTTGGAAATGCAACATGAGCTATCATTAAAAGAGAGGGAACATAATGAAAGGTTAGAAAGAGAAAGAGTTAAAACGACTGGAGTTAGAAAGACTTAAAGTAGAACCTAGTCTACGCGCTGCCCCAACTCACAGTTTTGATGTTACTAAACACAACTGACTTGTCCCACCTTTCCAAGAAAAAGAGGTTGATAAATATTTCTTACACTTGGATTCTTCTTTGGATTCAGACGGCACTTGGGCCTCCGTAGCATCAGACTCTTTATTTGAGTCAACAAAGGAGTACCCCTTATTTACATGAAAGGGGCCTGGCTCTTGTACTATGCTATGCATATACTTTGAAATAAACCCAGAAGGTTTGCTATTTGGTTTATTCGCAAGTTTCCAGCAGTCAAATATTAGATGACCTTCCTTCCTGCAATAATTACAGATTTTCTTTGAAAATGACTGGTCTTTGTTGGACTTAGACACAGTGGACGTGGACTGAGGTGTAACTATGGGCTTTGTTGAACTATCAGGACTACTTAAACTGGGTGCCTGCGCTTTAAACTTCTTTTGACCATACTGATTTACATTCTTGTTTGTGAAGACTGGCTTGATTTGCTAATAAAGGACATTTTGTGTGTCAATGAATAATCATCAGCTAATTGAGCAGGAATGTCAAGTGTTTCAGGACTTTTCTCATCCAGAAAAGTTTTAACATCTGCGTTAATGCAGTACTAAAATTCTTCAAGCAAAATCAACTGTCGCAAATTGTCATAATCTTTCATTACATTTTTAGAAGTACACCAGCGATCAAACAACTGCTCTTTTGTCCTAGCAAAGTCGACGTAGGTCTGTTCTTTGCGCTTTTCCCCATTTCTGAATTTCTGGCGGTAAGCCTCTGGAACTAACTCATAACCTTTTAGGATTAACCGTTTTTCCAGGTCATAGTCAGCAGCAGCTTCTGCTGAAAGCTCTGTATAAATTTCTCTGGACTTGCCAGTCAATACACTTTGTAACAGCATAGTCCAATTTCCCTTAGGCCATTTTAAATTTTCAGCTACCTTCTCAAAGTGTAAGAAATATTTATCAACCTCTTTTTCTTGGAAAGGTGGGACAAGTCAGTTGTGTTTAGTAACATCAAAACTGTGAGTTGGGGCAGCGCGTAGACTAGGTTCTACTTTAAGTCTTTCTAACTCCAGTCGTTTTAACTCTTTCTCTTTCTAACCTTTCATTATGTTCCCTCTCTTTTAATGATAGCTCATGTTGCATTTCCAACTTTTTTTAATTCTAATTACAAAGCAAGGCTGTCATTTTTTTTTTGATGTTTCAACTTCAGTCTCTTCAATTAAACTTTTGCTAACTAGATCTTGCATGATTTTATGCAATGATATCAGGCTTTCTCAAAGCTTTTTTTCACACTTAGCCCAAGTGTTGTTCCAAACGCAACATCTGGTCTTTTGACAACTGTTCAAGTTGATCAGGGTCGGGATCGTCAACAAATGTCTCAGGTTTGAAATCTGCCATGTTAAGATGTCAAAACAATGACAAAAACCACTGAGATAAATCCTGTAAACAATGTACTGTAAACAATATGTAATCTTGGAAAAAATGTATAAATAAATTTGAAAACTATTAAGCATCCCGACGAGAGCCCCCAATTTTATGTTACGGAACCTAATATAAACAGATCACGTATGCGTGATGAACACAAATTTTGTAATGGAGATAAAAATAATTTCAGATTCTGTAACACTAGGCAGCGTGAAATGTCTAGGGGAATGAATAAAGAGGTCAGTGGTTTTTTGTTAACAATTAACTATAATTCATTCTTAAAACAACCCTAACAATACAATACACTATATCAATACAATTATACAGTAAAACAGCGTTATAGCAACAAGCCAATACAATCACACAGAAAGATAATGGTACAATACCTGAATACCAATATCGTCACCACGATAAGTCCTTTAAATGTAAACTCTCGGAGAATGACAGTCCTATGGAAAGTTCTTTCAACAACCCAGAAAGTAAACTGAAATCCACAAGCATAAAATCCAGGAGAAATTCTTTGAAAAATGTATAATTGCCGCATTCGTCGGATAAGGTCACACCCCAAGCCGGGAATTTTCCACTTCTCGAACAGTCTATAAGTTCTTGCACAACACGCGTTTCAGGAATTATCGAGAATACATCGCTGTGCGTACCTCCACATACCAGGACCATCACGTGACCCACCCACGACCAGGCGTGAAAACCCAAGGCTTTCAGGACAACAAGGGCTCAACCAGTACGGATTAAACATAAAATGTAACAACAACACGAGATATGCCCGTGTCACACAATAAAAAGAGCACCTGTAACAGTATATTTTTTGTCCTAGGGTTCAACCAGTACGGATTAAACATAAAATGTAACAACAACACGAGATATGCCCGTGTCACACAATAAAAAGAGCACCTGTAACAGTATATTGTTTACAGTACAGTGTATAGGATTCAGGTTATCCCCCGCTACGTTCCTCACCCAAGGCCGCACTGTAATCGTCCAAGACATCGATTCGCGTGGTACAATTATTGTACTATTTGGTCCATATGGATAAGCATATGTACATCCATACATGTAGAAAGAGAGACCTAGTTTATAGTTACAGGGAGGTCAATATAGGGGATGGGGGTATATATCCCCCCCTACCTTTTGGTAAGGGGGGAGGGTAATGGCCAATGTAATCCCCCCACCCCACAGTCAGAGAATAATATTTATATATTGCAAATGAAATATATTAATAGATAGAATTAAAGACTTTATTTCAATTTATGACTTTACTAAAAAATATGATATATAAACCTACAATCAACGTATTATACTGGAAACATTATACTTTATTTTCTAAAAACTTAAACTTAATTATAACACATTCGAAATGTGATTGAATATACATATTTGAATGTGTCATACCGACTTTAAATGATGTATATATATATATATATATATATATATATATATATAGCGTTGTGCTATCAGAACAAGACTAATTATCCCAGGAGTCACACTTTGGTGAGCTTATTCCCACAAAGTTAACCGTCACGTGAGACGAGCCCCCATTTTGTTACGAAGTCAAATAAATGAGGGGAAATCCTAGGCCGATCTGGGAGTCGAACCCAGGTCGGTGGCCCACAAGTCCGGCGTACCAACCGCTTCGCTAGAAAAGCAAGCTCCAAATAGCGAGATAGTTCGGTCCTCTTTTATGTCACCCCGTAACATAATCCAAACATTAAACTGCCGCAATTGTTAACAACTTACGTCAGTAACAACAAGAGAAACTTTCCACTTATCATAATACAAGATTTAATCTATTTTTTTTTACGTGTTTTTCATGATTAACGGAAGGTTTTATCTTGATTAAACCGTGCCATTCTATCGCCAGAAAGCAAAATGATCGACCATAAATAAGTGTCTGAGCATAAATTGGAAATTCAACACTTTTAATAAAATTATGTTTTCATCTATTTCCTTTTATAGGATAAAAAAAAATGAAAAAAAAAAGAAACAATGGCACGATTCAATTTGACGAGGTTTCGTTGCGTCCGTCGCTGATTTATTAAAGTAAGACAGTTATATTGATAACGAACGTTATTTGGTCGACGTATATGTGCGGTCTTATTCTCTCATCCGAATCTAGCTAATATGCAGTACAGTGTATAGGATTCAGGTTATCCCCCGCTACGTTCCTCACCCAAGGCCGCACTGTAATCGTCCAAGACATCGATTCGCGTAACCGCTGCTTTCTATAGCAAGGTCATCTTAGCAAGAACACCAGGACGCGCACAGAGCACCAAATTGTTATCAGACCACTGCAATTGCATCTAGCCCAAATTCTGAACATGTGACATCTGTTCTCGTTGGTCCGATAAGATCCGTTCTGGCATAAGGCCAAGATTCAGACAAACGAGAGCTTCTGTCCCAATTTAATCAGTTCAGTCAACAAGAACGTGTGTCGCATGTTTAAATTTGGGCTGGATAAAGAATACAACATCACGCATACAGTGGTCAGATTACAATGCTTTGCTCTGTGCGTTCCCTGCTGTTCCCTTCAGAGAACCTTGCCACAGAAAGCAGCGGTTACAAGAAAGGATGTCTTGGACGACTGCAGTGTATAACCGCTGCGGGAGGAGTGTAACCACCCGGCGGTGAAGTGGGATTCGAGTCCCATTTGAACTGGAGTCCGGGCTCGAGTCCAACTTTTCAAGGCCTCGGACTTGGACTCGAGGGTCCTTGGCTCTGACTTGTATACTTGGATTCGGAGTCAAGGACATGAGAAATCAGTCAATTTCGAGTCAAATAAAAAACAGTTTCGTATAGTGCAATGAATTGCGTTATATTCATATCCGAACTACTTACAGAATGTAACAAAATAATAACAATATATATTTATATATATATATATATATATATATATATATATATATATATATATACCAAGCACTACTTCGTGAACTGAAAGTAATTAACAATAATTATTAAAACTTGTTAATTATCATGAACATTTTCAGTTAGTTCAAACAAGTTTTTATAGCAATTGAAAATGTTAATTATCATGAAAACTTTTAGTTAGTTCAAACATGTTCAATCGCTTTGTCAGAATAATAAAATTTGACTCGGGCTCGATTTCCTAATGATTATGACACGAAGGAGAAGGACTTGGACTCGAACCTCAAGGACCCAGACTGAAACTTGGACCCAAGTGGACTGGACCAGGACTTACACTCGAACTCAGAGGTGTTGACTCAACCACGGCACTGTAATCCTCCAGTAGTCTGAAATACATATACGTTCAGATTAGCTTATTATACCAAATAAAATTTTGTTATGATTTAAACTTATGACATGGTATATATATATATATAAACCACGTGAAAGATAAGAAGATTATTTAAAGCTGGAATCAATCCATGACAAATATTGTACGATATATTTATATTGACTATATCGTTATTTATTCGTATTTATTTATTATATTCATATTGCCTTACTCACTACAACAAAGCTCATGACGAATTATATGCAAACCTAATAAATACCAAGATTCACACTAATTCGGGAAATCGAGAAGAAAACAATATTATATGAATTTTTAGTAAATAAATACAAACTGTTTTAAAGGGGTAATTTGAAATCGTAGTAGGTAATCTGAAATCGATTCAAGCGACCTCGGGTAATTGGAAAGTGATTTCAGACTAACACCCCACCCCTGGTATAAAACCCGATGTAATTTGAAATCGATACACCAGCCCTGCAGCGACGAATTCGCCAAGCAAGTTCGGCGGGGCAGGGATTTATTAGGTAATCAATTTAAATTACAATAACTGTGACCGCATGATCTTTTGTCAGGCATGAGCATTGAACAGACGTGACACTGGTAACCCACAAATAGGATTATATTAGTCAATTCAAATCATAAGTTCGTCAATATATAGAACCACTCGACGCATTTATAGTAATTTATTTGGGACTGGCCGAGGACATATGACCCTATCCGTCACAGATATGTGATAATCTCCCTTACAGCAGGTGCTTTTTTTTAGAATGAAAATGCCACAAGAATGACAAATTCGTTAAAGCATACGGTTTTGCCCAATAACTATAGAATCTGCCGAGGCCAGATAATCTGCCCGTCCGCGAAAAGATATCGGCTTTTCCGAAAACCGTATATTCAATATACAAAGAAACAGCTCTCTGCGAAATCAGCGTAAAAAGCTTTTTTCAATGACGGAATGATACATTAATGATACAATCCTATACCTATCGTGCTCTACCTACGGTGTTTCACGGAGGTTAAACATTCGCAGCTGCTTGTGTAATTGTTTCGACTCTCTCCTTGGTAGATCCGGGTTATATAGAGATAAAAATTGATTTTCCGTTAACATACGAATATTCTAACGAAATTTTAATCCCAAACGGCGGATAAATATTTTAAATTTTAACTTAATTATTATTAATTATATAATTATATATATAATAATATATAATTATATAATTAAATACATAAAACTATTTTTTTTAATCCACTTCAAAATATATCGCTAAATCGTTTGCACATACCAAAGGCTTTCCAGTTTCATTAACATTAATAATAAACATAATTATACACAGAACTAATAAATAATAAATACTTAAATATTTCATCAGATATTTTTGTATATTACCAAAGACATATATGAAACAAAGATATGTTGAATTTCCGATGTGTTTTCTATAATTTATTAAAGAAATCATTGATTAAAAGTTTTTTTCACAAATATGAAAAATATATATTCAATTTACAAATTTATGAAGCAATCTTACCTCCACAAATATAGATATATATACAAGTTTTATTGATTTCATATTCAGATTCGTTTATATAAACAATGGCACATAATGTAAGGTTCCCTTTGATAAAATTTGTGGGTTATTCACCCGCTTGCGCTTGTGTACCCCTTTGAGATGTCTTATGTGAATAATGTGACCCTTAGAGCCCATTTTCCCATTATTTCCTTTCCAAATATATTACATGTTTTACAAGGGTGAATATATATATATATATATATATATTGGCTAAGAAACTGATACTGTGTAAAAAGGTAAAGGTTGGGGTTTATAGTCTGATATCACCGACAATGTCAGTCTCATCCGACTTTACACTTTGCCTTTCTGGTCTTTCGGGATGTTCACTCTTGTAGGCTTTTCATTCTCGGCTCCCTGGGGAGCATAAAACTGGGTCTAGAGTGCGCACTTTGTAGTAAAGACTTTAGCCAGGATTCCTAGCGCAGAAGGCGGTCAGAACGGGACGTGAACCCACAAGCTTGCAGTCTTAAGTCCTGCACCCTTGCCATTACGCCAACACACTCCACATTGTTTGTTTAAGAAACATGTCTAATAAACATGCATGCTTCGGAATTTCTGACACGATCAAGTTTATTCAAACATATTGGAAGACTCTAAGATAAGTTCAAAATGCCAAGCACTTAGGTTATATCACTGCTATTAATATTAATGCAGTAACGGTACCAGTAATGGACAACCAGTTGAACAAGCGATGCTAAAGTTAAGCATTTTTCTGCATAGTTGTGTGTTTTATTTAATTTCGAACAGTTCACGAAAGAGCTATTTTCATAATTTAAATTTTACTTTATTTCAAAATATACATCTGCTTCATATGGCGCAGGTGGTGTATCCAAATTAGTTTTAAAAAATCTTTAACTAATCTTAGGATATTTTTGTGATGTAACTAGTTTTTAAAGGCCACGTAATGGTATTTCGGATATAGTTCGTGCAACGCCCAGCTGGGGAACCAGATATAATTAAACTGAGCGTAAAAGTTTTCACGTGTTGCGTTTCACTTGAAGGCCACGAAGTTTCCTTGCCGCAAAAAATGGGTATATTGTGTACATTTGTTCCATTCAGCTGTAGTTGCATGGGGCTCTGTCCTTAGAGCAGTGACTTAGGAAACAATTCAGTCATCACTCGAGTAAAATTTCAACATGAAAATGAACAAATGTATTATCAAAATCTACTTTAATTTTCATGTTGAAATTGAATAAAATATTTCAATTGTCTTTTGGAAAAAGAGAATTATTTTTATAAGAGGATGGGTTCGGGATTTGAAGAAGGTGGAGGCGATATTCAAGGAATCTCACAATAAAGTGGACCTTACTTGCTTGCACTTCGAATAACACACCAGAATTCTGATGCATGAACTTGCTTACAACGGTCCCTCTATGGTTTGCCCAAAAGTGTTAAAGATAGTATACCACTTTTAACTAATCTTTATTGGTAAAACCAACATATATCTTAACTATATGCATATCGCACCCTTTTATTTATTGGATCCCTTTATCGGCAATTGTTGCATCCTTAAAAAGTAAAACAAATCAAAACAATATCAAAGGAATTTTCCTTGACAGTGGAGTGGTTAAACGCTCTCCGCTATCCGCCGGGGACCTGGGTTTGATCCCTGGCGTTGCTGTGAGAGTAGTGTTGCTGTGTAGTGGGCCGTGAAATGTAGGTGGTTTTCACCAGGTTGACTGGTCTCCTCCTTTCCTATAGGCGCAACCCTATCTGACCTATTGCGAGTATTGTATTGGTTTTTATAATGAGTTAATTAGAAGGATTTGAACCAAACCTTTGGACAACAATCCATATATGTGCCTCTCTCTCTCTCTCTCTCTCTCTCTCTCTCTGAAAGATGAATATTCATAACAGTTAAGTCATTATACAATATGTTATAACAATAAAAATATTTAAATGTGTTGAAAAATCTTTGTATTTTTGCTTGCCGGAAATCTCCGATTTCGGCAAGCTGGTTGGTCAGTCGCGGATGTCTGTTTGGCTGTCAGTCTGTCTGTTCCCTCTCTACAGGCCGAAATTGTGCAGCAATCGCTTTCAAACTTACACAGTTGATGATATATTTAAAATGTCAGGAGCCTATTGTTTTTGGTCAATATGATCAAAGGTCAACAAAAATATACAAAACGGTTTTTTCTTGTGTCACTTTTTCCACTTAACATTTTCCTGGACCGGTCTAGTGCGCGCAACATTTTTTTAGTGTAAATGGGGCTTACAAGTCCTTTAACCACATAGGCTCCATTCATTTACGTGAATAGATTTATAACAATAGGTCTATAAAGTCTTTTTTACCTGGTTTTTTTTTATCCAGTTTAAAGTAGTTCAAGTAGTCCAAACTTGGTAAGAATGTAATAATACCACCATAAAAGAAATCATTCAAATGAATAAAATATTTCTTTTAATCCTTTGAAAAGTTTTTATCAAAGGAGCTTATTTATAGATTATCTATTTTATGCAGAGCGTCTGACGATAATGAGTGATGAATTAAAAATATAAGCTGCACCTGGTGCCAAAGACCTATGAGTAAAGAAGAAAGTAAGCATTTTTATTGCCTTTGTTCTTCTGGCACTATACTTTTAAGTTTACTTATCGTTTGTTTTGTGATAAGATATATATCAAATGCTTCCTGGACAGTCGGGGACGTGAGGAACAACCGGTTACACCTGTTGCTGTTTCGGGCAGACAAACCTAATATATATCTAAATGTCTAAAAAAACGGTCACTTTCTGTGTCATATCTCAAAGAAACTGTCACGTTTTGTGTGAAATATTATCTTCCTGGCGCGGCACACCAGCGGGTGGCTTGATTTCTCTCAAGTCATCACATAAATAGTGGATATAACATGCCCTTAAACACAATTGATTTCTTTCAACCGTCCTTTATTTTTCCTAAATGTGTTTGTTTGGAATATAGTTAAATTTACGTGAGTACCTATGTATTAAATATTAAATTTCTTTCAACAGGCTTTCATGTTTTTTTTTACATTTTAAATTTCTTTTCCAATCGTGCTTTTTCCATAAGTTCATTCAAATCACTGGTCCATAAAAGTATCTTATAAATTGTTGAATATGCACATCAACATAATTTCTATAATGAAGGATGGTTTTGGAATAGCTCTGTGCGTCTAATTATGTCATTTATTTTCTTGATTGTGACAGTAATTTGTAACAGCGATTTAGCATTTTACATCCAATCGGTAGTCAACGTTGTTCAGTCCCTTTGAATATTACACGTAACTAATTAAGGATCCACTTAAAAAAAGTACATTAACACTGGCATACTATCACTATATTTTTCGTCATTATTATCTAAATATAACGTCCTTCTTAATGAAATGGACAAAAGTTAATAGGCGGAATACTAGGGGAATAAATTTTATTTTAAACTATAAAGCTCTCAAGGACAGCAAATGGACCCCTACATGCAGAATATTTCTTGGATTCTCTTCAAAGTGTGGTATGTTCAGCTTAAGTGCAGGAAAAATATAAATGCAAACCTGGGGGAAATTTGACTAAATGTTCATCAACTAGATAGTTGCATCACAAGTTAGCTCTGCAGACCATATAATGGCTGAGATTTGAACTCACGACCTCCATGCTTTGCGATATGTGCTCTACTCTTGAGCTACAGAAGCCGTTTTGCGCGGGATCACCAAAATTTCAAAATTTCACCCATGGTCAGAGTAATAGTCGTAGCAGGCACTGAATTTGCATCACGCGATCGCTATGAGATTGCACACTTCTGGTTTTAAAGCTGAGTTGATTATTTTTAAATATTATTTTTGTTGGAGGTAAGCGCTTCCATATTTGCTTGCTTAACTAGCATAGACGTACTATATAGAATTCCATTCCAGTTTCGGACAACGTAACAGGGGCTTATAAAATTCATACAATTACCCTGGTGAATATCAGGCTCAGTGCACCGAGCCAGCGGGTCCCGGGCGTGTGTCATACCCTTTGCTAGGTGATAACACCGAAGAACCCCCGAAAGGCGCACTGGATTATGAGTTATCTACTTTTTGGAACATTTCCTTATTATGTCTGCATGGCGCTCACCCCGGGTTGGGGGGGGGGGCACCCTGAATAAAATCTGATCGCCTCGGCTGAGATGCGTCCCTAACCATGAAAGCCGGTAAATTTATTTTATCTCGATTTAAATGGATCACTTTCTGCAGAGCTTCACAAGCTGTCATGAGTATTCATATATTTTCTTTAAATACACGCGTCAGCTATTTCTAACTTCAGTCATCTTCGAGCATGGCCGCTTCTGTCGAAATGGACTCAAAACGTAGGTGAAAATACGGGGTTTTGTTGTGGCCGTAAACGTTTGACTCCTGCTTCAGTGCTCGAATCAATGTCCAATATCCCGATACAAGCAGCTCCAAATACATTAAGGTGGCAATCAAGCCAAGATAAATCGACATACTGAGGATCAGAGTATGAAATCTGACACTAGAACAGTTTTATTTTCTTTTCACTGCATTCCTGGCGACTCTTGAAACGTTGGGATATTGACTGCGCTCTTCGTTATGGCTTTCAGCCGGTGCGGTTATATCTATAAACCGTTGTTCAATGACCTTAAATAATATATAATATCAGTGACGGATAAGATGTCATTTACGATATGTTTGATTATTGATAATGATATATATCATAAATATCTTTCATCCGAACATATGCAGTAAACTGTAACTCATTCGTCTATATAGTGGTCTAGAGACAAGTGCAATTATGAGATAAAACGACTTATTTCACAATAGTGGCATGGCAGTATTAGTCTGTAGTAGAAGCGTAGGAAAAGATTAAGAGTGACGCCTTTTATATAGAATAACTTGTTTATTAATACACATTTATGTTAATAAACAAGTTAGTCCATCTTTATGGTGTCATACTCTTTATCTTAATCTATGCTTATATATAAACATATATATATATATATATATATATATATATATATTTATATATATATATATATTTATATCGGTTATGGTTAGTTATGACACATTAAAAGACGCACAATAGAAACCAGCTGGCGTTGCAGTTTTTTAAAGAAATTAAAAGCGGTAGGCTAAAAAATTTGGTTCTAAGGCACTTTTTAAAGAAATTGTTCAATGCCTTGTCTTTTATTATAAATTCCCAATAACAAACTCATATGGTCAGGTGCAAAATGATAATAAAAGAAATGTTTCGCAAAACTTGTAATGGCACATCACCATTCGAAATATATTGAAATTTTATGATTATACTTTTTTAAGAAATGTCCGGAGGATTGGATTTCTTCTGACGTTTAAAAAGTGTATATGCAGGAAATCAGAGTTTATCCGCAAAGTGTGACCCCGAACAATATTAATTCTATGTAAGCAGTTTGTTATAGGTGGTCGGCCGATATCTAGAACAACCGTTATCTTGAAACCCACGCTTGCCAAGCTAGACGTATAAATCATGTATTCCTAGGGAAATGAAGGCGCTCGCTTACGTAGCAAAGAAACACGACCACGCCGGGTTCTGGGTATGTGTTAAATAGACCATTATACCTGACTGTAAATAATAGAAAATTGAGAATTGTTAACATCCATCAAAAGGAAAAGTCATATTTTCTAAATAGCACAACCGCTTTAATTTTTATATCGGTAAAATTCAATAAATATAATGATGTCAGATATTTGCACCTTTCGTAACAGGAAGCTGAAAATTATTAACGGATGAGGACTGCCACTGACCTATAAAGCAGACACTGCTTGAAGCCATAGCTGTAAACTACTCTGGTTATGATATACGCATACTCAAAGGAAAACAAAGCTATTTAGATAATGATAACAGTGATGTCTTTAACATACCACAGAGGGTTCACAGATGAAAAACATATCTAAAAGGTCCCGAAATATATAGCTTTTGGTGGGATTTCAGACAGATAATTTTTATACACTATGTGATAAATGCATGTTTGAATTCCCAAGCCAACTTATGTAGTTTTATCGCTTGCGTTTGTTTCCCCATGGAACTTTTTGGCTAGCAAACTGTCATCGGAACCATACAATACAAGTTATTGTTTGTCAGCTGTTTTGCGGAGTCAATTGCTTGCACATCAGCGCATACTGGGTCAAGGTTGATGTACATTTCATGATTGGTCCTGAATTTTGTTGATTTCATGAAATTAATAAGTGTTCTCGATTTCAGGTTAGTTTATTAAGGCTGAATATTTCGTTATTGGTGGGGACTGTTGTCGCTTTCATGGTGGGACAGTACTATTGTAAGGACGCGTCGACAACACTGTTGATTTTATTGTGGGTAACTTTTCAGGAATTTTGTTGATTCCATCATTCATCTATGTTGTACATCTCACCATCTGCCAGTAATGTTGTTAATGTCATCATCTTAGAATTGCGGACGATTGCAAGATCTCAGGAATATTGCAGACTTCCCCATCCAGCATTTGTGTTGTAAATTTCATCATTTCTAGTAATGATTTAGATTTCGTCATAAGTCAGTATGTCTCGAGTTATACCAAGGATTATATATTTTTTTCTGCCCATAGTAAATCAGTGTGTGAATTTTTTTATATTACATAAATTTAGTAGAAGCTGACCGTTTTATTCTATTGTATGTTCGTGTACATATCGTACCTCACTATTGATAAGGATTTTATGGCATTTCATTATTATTTTTTCTTACAAAATATGAAAAGATACATCAATGTGTCATAAATGTTTGCGTATCTTTATATGCGCAGATGCGTCTGTTTTGCTGTGAAAGTAATTTTTCTCAATCAGGGGACACTTGAGCTAGTGATTAGGTTATGTAATATTCCAAGGCCGTTTGACTCGGAACCTTTGACCCAAAAGTGGCCATTTGTTGTGAACTAAAATTTTGTTATGCGGCATGAAAGAGAATTTTCTAAGAAGTGCACGGTAGCATATACAGGGCATTAGCTTAAAATTCCTTTGTTCATGAAAGCTTTGCCTGGGATAACGTTCCTCAAATAGGTTATGTTTACTAATATATTCTCAATCTTCCGGCCGTTGAGTCTCCATGGAATGAGATTGAACCGCGCTTGTGCTACCACAAAGCTCCTCTCCGTCTCTTGTCAACACTAATGAAAATTTAATGAAATTTCGGAAACAAATCCTTGAGAAAATCATATTTTGAACCATGATAAATTTATAAGGAGAACATGCAGCCAAGGAAAATGTCCTTGCCGAAGGAAAACTTCCGCAAAGCCACAAACATGATTCCATGACGGCAAGTGTTATAATAGCTGGAGCTGCGCTGCGTGGATGACTACCAAAGCCTGCTTAATATTTATAATTAATATTTATAATTAAGCTTTTTTTCTATTTAATAAAGCTAAAGGTATGCTCTAATACTGTCTAAAAGATGTTTACTCCCCTCTTAATACCAGAAATACAAATATGGAATATTTCTTTTGTCGTGATGTGATGTTTCATATATGAAGCCAAAGTCAAATTTGTTCATTTTGAATACATGATTACTATCAACTCCTTCATTTTATAAAAAGTAATTCTTTCGAATATATCAAACTTTGTTACACATTGCTGTTAAGAGAGGGCTAGCTAATAATAAAGGGTAATTTTGCTACCGAATATATATAGTTACGGAATCATTCAAAGTTTTACCATTTAATTTTGACCCAGAGGCTCAACGTGATATCTATTAAATCAAGTCATATTTGCTCTTGCATACCTTCAAATTATTTCTTCTATAACCTCTTTTGGACCTTGTGGACATTGCAAATATATGTGATGAAAAAAATAGCTTCCTCATTACGTCACGAAAATGACACATATAAAGGAAGTTAAGATTTTTCAAATTATTATCAGTGCGTCAAATAATTAGCCGGTACTGTTTCTCTAAATGTACCTCCAATGCCGCCGTGATTTTGAAATCTTTGTCAAGCAATAAGTATATTAGTAATGTTTTGCGCAATATATGAATAGGTTTAATGTGTCGGTAACTGTATGGACATAGATTTATTATTGCCGTGTAGCTGCAGACCTGTCTTATTGATGGTAAAAAATAATTATATGTAAAGTAGTAAAGAGATAATGACGTTTACTTTTGAAAAATTACAAAACCAACTCGCCTATTATGGTCGCTCTAATATATTAAATAATGTTTATCTGAATTTTTATTTCTTTGCACCTCCATACAGACAGACACGTGTACCATACGTGGTCGTAACAAGTTTTAATAATCAGTTCTCCATTAAATAGCCGCTCGGTTAGTAAGTCTTCCCCGCAGGGAGGGACGCTTGCATGGCTTGATGAGTTTATTTCTGTATTCATATTTTGGGAAAATGTAGGTCCTCAGAGTGCAAAACTATCGATTTCAATTTTTTTATTGTTTTGGATTTTTTTTTCTGTGGTCTGCATATTTTTTTTAGTATTTTCAATACGACGGATTTTGCAAAGCTGAAATTTGGTAACAATAGATTTCAACCTATTATATCATTTTTGACTTTGACCTCGTTCATGGACCTTGTTATTGTTCAGTTGCAGGCGTTTGGGAGGATTCCAGTCATTGCGTGTCGGTTGCATACATCAATTTGTACTGGGAATCAACAGACCTGCTTCCACTAAGAGATAAATATCGATACACCTCTCACGAACACTCCCAGTGTAAAAGCCAGTTTACACCTCACTTCAGATTAACCCCCGGTAACTTGAAATCAGATTACCCCCGGGGGTAGCCTAGAGCTGATTTCTGCTTTCCCGGCACTGTTCAGACTACCCCTTCGCTGATCCTTTGCCGTTAACTTTTATATGGTTTAAATTTATAATAAATTATTTCAATAAATCACATAATAAGATAAACGACTGAAAATTTGAATCATAATGTGAAAGATAAAATTGATTATATTGTTGATGATTTATATGAACTCTTACGCTTTCACCACGGCTCATGTCATTCAAACATACCCTTATAATAGATCCAACTTAAATTTGAGAAATCCAGAAGAAACAATTTAAGAATTGTGTAATTAACATAAAAAAAGTTTTCTACAATTGTAGAGGTAATCTGAAGTCCATTTCAGGTAACCACAGCCACCCCCCCCCCAGGTGATCTGAAGCTAAGGTCATGTGAAATACCTACACCGAGCAGCGTCATAACACCATTAATCCATGAATTTGTATTAATAATCCATGCCATGATCTGCTAATCCGTTTGCACGGACTAACATTGTCATAGTGCTGTTTATTGAAATGTTATTTTGGAGGGAATGGCACACGCAAGTTTGAATTGACACATCTCTCAATTTAAATTATAGACACAATATCACATCTAATTTTCCCGAGGTTATACCCAGTCTGAATAATTTGCGGGACGCCATTTGCCTTTTTAAATCCGCTAAGGAAAATGGCTACGTTAATAGATTTTGTCGCTCTTATCTGACTAAAAAATTTAGCGCACGTTGTTACAGGGGAAAAAACATTTCCACAAGCTCCAATTAATAGATTTCTCAAACACAAATTTCCACAATAGACTAGGCTGAACGGACATGTGTTTCTTGATGTTTGTTTCTTCACAGAAATAACAGACAGTTTTACATATCTGTGTAAATATATAGAGAGAGACAAAGAGGGAAGGTGAATAATGAATGATATATATATATATATATATATATATATATATATATATATATATATATATATCTTCTGATATTATAACGGGTATGAGTAGGAGAAGAGAACCTTCAAAGGATCACCGATAATCGTATAAAAACTGAAAATTAAAGATCAAAATGAGCTGAGAAAACAACAGAACGTTGTCTTACGTCTGTCACTAAAACATTCCTCGAAGGACCAACATGAAAATAATGGAAGCACCATCAAGTCAATGCAGCCTTGAACCAACCCAATTTAGCTGCACCAGGATACCTTTCAGTATTTGTATGCCCCTTGTCCTTGTTAGTTTGTATATTAATATATTAATTTAATTTAGTCGAGACCCAAGGTTATTGCAAAGGGAAAAATATAATTAACTTTTGGAGGTAATCTACATCACCATCAACATTTTGGAAGGACTGAAAGTGTCATGGAAATCTCATTGAAAGGCTTCAATCAATTATTACATAGGGCTATTACTTGTCTTCGCCGAACGCCGCAGACGTAACAACGTATAATGGGATGGGTTTGTACTTGAAAACACTAGTGAACCGGGTTAGTTCACAATAACAATGTGTATATAACGTTACAGGACAGTTTCATAAGGATTTCAATCTATAATTCACATCAAGCTATCCATTTGGTAAATGAATCATATTGGCATATTGTTAGGTATTACAATACAACAAAAGACCATCCTCACTCCCGGGCGTGGCTATTGGAGTGGGTTGTAGGGGCCCGTCCAAGGCCGATGCTTTTTTCCGGGTTCTCCGGTTTCCTCCACCTTTGGACACTACCGAAAGCCTTCACTTGAGCCAAGGAGAGTGCCTAGATTACTTATAATAACTGTTTGTATAATCCATGTAAAATAAATATGTTTCTAATTCCGGTGTTACAGGGGATATTCTTTGACCAGTGACCACTGTATCATATCCAGCCTCTTCAGGAAAATGTCATTACCATCACAATTAAAGATCATCTTCTTGCCTGTAACCTCTTTTAACCACCACCGTCTGTTTATCGCACGTTCAACAGCCGCGAGACTGTATTCGTAAAGGTTTGCAAAAATTGGCGCTTGCCCTTGACTAGAAAAGGCATGAACATCGGTGTTTTTAGATCTCAGTGCCAACTGACCGAGCCATTCTGATCAAAAGGTATCAATAGGTGTTTGATATTCCCAACGACGCTTGATCCTAGATTATCCCTTGCATATCATGCAGGAAACAAAGTGATTGTATGAAAAAGTGATAAATATAATCCCATGAACTGTACCGTTTGAAGTCATGGGTTCAGTTTTTGGCCATATCTGTGCAGAATATCCCCTTCGTGATATTCTACACAAAACTAAATAAAAACATTATGTTCTTACACAAATGAAACAAAGTTGCATTTATTTTAGCCAAGGCAAACTCACCGGTTAACCATAGGCATGGGGCTATTAACATCGGGCGATGCTGGAGAAATTATAACATGGTAAAGTTTAACATAAACAAGTCATGTTTTTTTTTATATAGAGAAACGATATATCAGCAAAAATACCTAATTATGCCCAAAATGTTTAAGTTATGATGTATTCCACTTCACCAAATTCCTTGCCTTTCTAAAAGTTCGAGTTACGCTGACTTAGTCGCTCAATGAAGAATAATCTCATCCCGACAAGAGCCCACGCCGAGTGAATCAGGAGGCGCCTCTGATCTTTCATTAATCCGAAGTGAGCCGATTTCGTGCAGCTCAGTTTCGCTGGAGAAAAAATTAAAGAAGATAAATCTTTTACAATTTAAAAAAATGCCCGAAAAAAAATGTTCAGGCTTTTTTTTTTCTTTCCTTTCTTTTGCTTGACGCTGAAAGGATACGGTGTGATTGTTTAAGTATGAACATGTAGGCTGATGAAATTTCCAGGATAAACTATACTCGATATTTAATCATAAACTATTTAAAAGTAAAATGGATGAAATATGTCACACGTAATAAATATAACTTGTTTATTTAAAACAGATACTTTGTAACATCTAACGGATACAGGTAACATCGTCAAATTGAAATGAATATAGACTTTCAGGTCAGTTTAAGCTAACCGACTTTTGCAAGCCGAGTGGCATCATGAAACTCCTCAAACTACTACAGTCAACCGTCTTTTTGTCCAAGCCAGCCGCATTTGTGTGGCTACCTGGACTCCGGGCTCTAATCGCGACGCAGCGAGGACAATACTTAATGGAAACTAACCAAAGGGTAATCTAGCATGTGCAGAAAACTGCCGCCAGAGTTGTAACTATATCTACAAGGTCAGGTCATAATACTCCTGTGTTTCTTTTCTCCATTGGCTTCCTGACGATGCTTACATATAACGAAATGGTACCATAAATATGATGATGGTACGCTACGTGTTATGAAGTACATCGCCAGCTAAAAGATAAGATTCTGCGCTGCAGATTCACGAGGTAACTTCCAGAAAGCTTCAAATTTCCTTTAACAAGTTCGAATCTTATATTTCATTATCTGTTGTCGTTGTGGCCCGTATTGTTCAGATATTGTAATGTACAAAAAAATGGACTAGAAACCTGCATTATAAGGAATGCAAGCCTGCACCACGTGAAAGTTTCTATTGTTCGAATCTCCCAAAACCGTGTTTGCATTCTCTTACTCCCTGGTTATTCGTGTATTAATGACTGCAGATTTGTGACGATTCTTTGGTGATGTTCCTGAGTCCGGAATATGTGCCGGATCAACACCAATTTTGATTATTTAATGGCTCATTCGCGAAATGCCATTAAAACCTTACTTCGTGATATTTTGTTGATGTTTGCGTGAGTTATATTGTGAACAAGCACACAAACAAGCAAAACACACACGCACGAACAAGGATGAACGCAGACTTTATATTGCTTGTGTCTGAGTGAGGTGCTCATATATAAACAGAGTGTTTCATATATTTACATGTTGACAACAAAGGTCTTTTGTTTCAGCCGTCTAGCTTAAGCAAAAAGACAATTCATAGTTCCCTCAAGAAGCAGTATCTCGAGAACAATGTCAGATAAACTATAGTTTACATGTCCGTAAATTATGTAGGGGAGCGTGTAGCCGCTGAACCACATGAAAAACACATATAAATGTTTTTTAAAAGACATAGGATGAAGATTTACCCAAATTTATATGACCAAGGGTATACCCTTATTTCATGAACACTTTGACTACAGGATCTATAAAATTAAAAAAAAAATCACTTGGCCAATAAATATTATAAAAAAAACAATGCCGGTTTTGGCATGTAACGGATTTATGAGTCTTCCTTTGTTGAACTAGACAAGCTCAATCAAAACATCGTGTGACGAAGCCAGATATTTTCCTTGCAGTCCGGGACTGAATCTACAGGTTTGTCAATATAAGGACAAATAGTACCTCTGCCAAGTACCAATGTTGGAGGGAGAGGATTTTTGTGGCCAGTGTGGTTTGCTTGTGTGTGTGTGTGTGATTCAATCTGATTTTCTCTCCTCATACAGCGGTTCTACACTGCCATCGTCCCAGACATCCTTTCGTGTAACCGCTGCTTTCTACGGCAAAGTTCTCTGGCCAGGAACACCAGAGTGCGCTCCGAGTTGTAATCAGACTGAGAGCGTGGTATTACATTGTGCATCCAGCCCAATTTAAAAATATGCAACATCCACTATCGTTGGTCTGATAACACATGTTCTGGCATAGGGCGAAGAGCGAGTTTCGAAAGTTTAAAATTTGGGCTGGACGCACATTGCAGTACCACGCTCTCACTGGTCTGATCACAATTCTGTGCTCTGTGCGCACCCTGGTGTTCGAACCCAGAGAATCTTACTATACAAAGCAGCGGTTACACGAAAGGATGTCTGGGACGACGGCAGTGTAAAACCGCTGCTCGTAGAACGTAAATCTAATGCAGCTTACTGTAAGTCCGTATATGGTGTATAGCAAACCTAATCACCGTACCTCATAATCAGGTGTACTACGCAGCAAGAGAAATTGGTGAAAATTAAACTTAGGCACGTTTGCTGAACGGGGCATTTCTGCAGCCGCTCTAGCGATAAGTCTGCATTGAGTCTGCGATACGATGAAATCGCATTTGTAAGGCCGACACAGCATTATGTGCACGGTTAATTATATATACTTACGGAAATTTATTTATTTGAGACACTTTTCATAAAATAAAATAAAAATAATTAAAATTTCATTTTCTGGCTTAGGAGAATTCGCCATGCGGAAAAGAAGTGCAAATATCACTTCGACACTTAATAATGGAAGTTTAAAAGAGCTATGTTCATCGGAAAGACGTTTAAACATAAAAGATCGTCTGATTTCAAACAGAAAAGATGGAGATACACAGATACGATTCATATTTTCAATAACCCACAGGCGGTCTACTAAGGTGGTCTTAATTGCGTTTGTCGCCAAAAATTGCGACACAGAGATAGGGGTAAAAGAAAAATTACTATTGCTATTCGAGCAGATCAAGCAAGTTTCAGAGCGGATCCGGAAGAGAGTCAGTCCCGGTATAGGTGGAGGTATGCGCTCTGTGAGTACATTTTATATAAAAAAGCGCATTACTAAGCCAACAAGAAGTATTATCAATCAATTGAGAATACTCGCGGTATACCAATATTTTCTACATGCGACCTATGACATCCATGTTTTAGTATGTACGCAAAATGGATTCTCCCAGAAAGGCTTTCGAGAAATTTTGAAGATAAACTGTTCAGGTTTCGATAAGGGCGGGATGCGACAGGACAGTACTTGGGAGAATCTATCTGCAAAAAGAGTTTGGTTGCATAAGGTCGTGTGTCGCCAAAACGTATCGCGGTTTACACTCTTTCGACCACACCCAAATGCTTTTACTATAATAGGATATTGGATTTTAACCGGCATCGTTGCATGTACCGCCTTTACTGTTTGAGTCAGACACTGTTTTGCAGACTTTGACTGGCAAACCAGTATCATTTGACAAAGATATTTATAAAATTTCATGCCTAAATAAAAAAGGGAATGAAAAAAATACAACAACTGTAGCTGTGTTTACGATTTAAATGTTCATTGTAAAAAAACCAAGCTTTTCAACAAGCTAACTTTATTTCAATGGCGGATCCAGAAATTTGAGAACATATAAAATATGTGTATGTGGGGGGGGGGGGGGCAGGGGGCTTGCCTCGATATGATAGCCCAGCAAAAGTGTTACGATGGAAATAATCGATCTCTCAGTCTGGAAACATTTGGAATCTATCTAAAGTAATGGATCAAAGAATAGATTTAATACAAAGAATAGATAAAATTAGAGATGTAACAGGATCCATCACTGTATTTGGCTCCTAAGTACCGCAATATCTTTAAAAAGGCTTTTAGGGACGGCCAAGTTGGCCTGAACAAGACGTAAAATTTCCCGGTGCTAGAATTTGCCGATGTAATTGAATATGACGGCAGAAGGACACAGACTCAAAATAAGGGAACGGCTTGTTGTGGTTGTCCTTGGTTTAACATTTATTACGGTAAACTGCCGGAATAAAATTTATAATGGGATATAAACGATGTATTGCTAATCTTGATATTGCGAATATAAGTACGGGTATATATGTCACCGTGACTACATCAATTTCTAGACTTCTTTTCACCACCTTGAACAAAGCACACATACAAATTTTGAGGCACTATTTATATATATATATATATATATATATATATATATATATATATCAGTTAACAGTGTAGAGAACATTTCTTGTAAAAAGAGCGTTCAGTTTATCTTACTTACCATTTATTGTCTTATATAAAAACAGTTTTTTTTTATCTGCCTCTTTACCGGTGTTTTTTTGTGAATAGATGAACTAATAACCTATATCAGCATTTAGAAGCAGACAAGGGACAGACGGCAAGCGATAATTTTGCGTATGCGGGAGCTTTCGGCCCTTGGAACAGAATTTTCAATTTGAATTGTATAAATTGTTATTTTATGCAAGGCATGAAACAGGTGGAGACGTTTGGTACTCTCAGGAAATAGAGAAAAATAAAGGACCTCCAGGGCCATTGTAACCTTCCCATACAGTCATGCCGGGCATCGAACCTGGATCTCTTGTGGAGAGAGCCGAGGTTTTTACCACTCGTCTGTCAAGGTCCTTGTTGCCTGATAATTCCTGAGAAAAGCTGACAAATACTCGTAAAGCTTTAATTTACAGGGAAATTCAGAAAAAAAAGGAATTCAAAATAAACCAAGCAAGTTACTGATGAACTAAAACTGACGATAGTTTGTCAGTGGATAACTGAATACAGATACACCACTGTAGGCATCACAATCAAAGGTCATCCATACTAATAAGGTCCCGGCGTTAATTTTGTGCATTACTAGTCTCTGACCAAACAAGAATATTGTATCAGGATAACATGGCTTCCTGGGATGTGCATACATAATCATTAATGAGCTAATACGCAATCGATTGAATCGATTATGAAAGAAAACGACTAAGCCAGTAATTGGCACCACGCACACACACATGTATATACATATATATATATATATATATATATATATATATATATATGTGTGTGTGTGTGTGTGTGTGTGTATAAGATGCTTCACGCAGTCGAGAAAGTCGATAACTTACAGTTGTTAATTAGACTATATATGATTATATCACTGGTCTATAGGACTGTCGATGTGGTAGAAAACCTATTCGCTACCATGGTATTGTTGGTAACCAAAAGTCCATACACAACACAAGATAAAGGGGGCCATCGCCGGTTGTATCACTCCCTCGTGACAATGTCAAATACAGCTAGGGGGCCATCAATTCTAGATATACTCTTAGGTGGTTTATCCACGGTATGTAATACGTGGAGGTCAAAATTTCCATTACACGGCACGCCGGCAGCACCACGAAGGTCTCGGATGCCTTAACCTAGCTTTGTTCTGTTTGTGCTTCAACGTGTGTTATTGTATATATTTACAGTTTATGTTGAATTTGTAATTTGTCGGCTTTTCTTATTCGATTGGAAATGTAGTGGTGTCGCAAAATATTCTTATATAAAGCCTAAAAAATTCAGGCAGCACTTTTCTTAATTTCCCACACCAAAGATTATGAAATGTATTTAAAAAATAAATATGACAGATGACTGAAGAATTTTAATCACTGATTTATAAAAATAAATATATGAATAAAATACACAGTGATAAGTAAATGCTATCAAAACGTAAACATAAATTGTTTAAATTTAATTATTAAAAACCAAATTTCCACAATACAGAGTTTCATAATACAAACTATCAAAGTAATAATTGTCTAGTTATTTAGAATATACTGAGTCATATATTTTATGAACAATCCCTTTACATGAAAAAAATAGCTTGCTAAACTAATTTTTCTGCACCATTATATAAACTGCCTAAAACGTAAAAAAGTTTTTCTCGAAACATGCTTGTTCAATATTTACTGCCTCCGATGGTGGCAGCCTAAAGAACAGGACGTTTAGCAGACACTAGACAAGATAAATGAAAGATTGAGGAATATAAAAATCCGCACATTTTTTTTTATATAAGCGCAGTTAGTGCAATAGTACATTTAATTCTGTTTTGTTAAGAATCAAGAGAAGTACATGCCATTTTAAGAGAGTGTTGATTTCACGTGATAGTAGGCTAAGGGATCCTGAAGCGAACCGTTAGCGATCAAAACGACGCGTCTCTCGCTTCGAGCTGGTCTGTCATACATTAACAGCAAAACCTTCTTTTGTATATAAAGTAGTTAAAAAAATAGGTGAATATTTAATATTGACGCATACAGCTTCTAAGAAAATGCAGCAGAAGCGACTTTATGTCAAAAGGTAGTTTTCGAAACCATCGTATCCAGACTGGAACATTGTTACATGACAGAAACATAGACGGAGTCAGAGCGGGGCCGGGGGCACCCGCTCCCTTAATCTTTCCAATTTCATCTGGTGCTGCCTTGCAAAGTTGGCACGCTCTTTTCAGGTCAACTAGTATCGCTTCCATAAATGTCATAAGAGATTACTTTTATATAAAGTTTATCCCCTTCTATTGTCAGTAATAATGTCAAAACCAAAATGATGATGAGTTCTTTTTTCTTTTGGTAAATTGTTGGACTTTTGCCATGAACTTAAAGACAAACGCCGCGTTGATATGATGAGTTTAATAACATTCATTTTGAATACATTTATTCGATACTGTAAATTGTTTATTAAGAATTCAAAGAGGCGTCAACCAGTAGGGGGAAATCCCTAATTGGCCTGTTATATTTCATGCATGTTACTCTGAGCAATCTCCGGACGGGGTGGAATTACTAAAGCCGGGTACATAATACTCTGATATAGACGTTCGCAAAATTTGTGGGTTATGTTAGATACTTCCGACACGATTTTTACCCTATCATGCAAAAGTATTCATGAATTATTATGTCAAAAATGTTAAACAAGTGGTATTCTTTAGAACATGGGTAACTAAACACATTGCATTGTTTAAATTTGTTTGAGACGTTGATGTTCCTATTTTTACAGATGCTGAGTAGAGTAAAGATTACAGTTTTGTCTTACCCTTGTACCCCCCCCCCCCCCGCCCCTCGTATATATCAAGATCCTGGATCCGCCACTGAGAACTTAAGACATAGACATACAATAGATGATATCATAGTGAAGCAGGATTCGCAAATTACGTCTTACTCAACGTATACCTGTTTTCTCCCATACATCTTAAATAATTCCTTGTCATCTTCAAATTAGTCTGGAACAAGATTTCGAAATTAAGATATTAGGCACCCATAATACAATTGCTTCTCAAACCAACAAATGAGTTGTGATCTTAGGTGAAGCCACAATTCAATTGAATCCAAGTGTTTTTTTTTTATAATGAAATAAATTATGCAATTTCCGTTGGAACAAAAAAGGGAAACATATGGCCGTAAAATGGCATATATGTGCCATTGGAAGGAGACATTTCAGTCTAGGTTACACCAATTAAGGCGTCTATGTTGCACGCTTGGGAAATTTTCCGAACATTACTTACCATTTTAAGATGTTATGCTTTAAGTTATACTTGCAAAACGCACAAGTTAAATCTCCGAGGAGTATGATTCAAATTATCTGCCGTTAAATGGAGATGCATATAAAAGTGGGCGTGCTCCTCAGCTAATGTTGTTTGTTACTGATTGTGTCGGGTTATCGATTTAACCTAAGAGACTTAAACAGCAATACAGCAACACAGGGGGCAGTACAGTCTGCTCCAGCCCGATACAAGCTAAGCTCAGCCTGCTCGCCCTGTCACTAGCAAACTGACTGTTGGAGGTTGCGCATCTTCGTACCACAGTGCGGAAACAGTTCTTCACAATCACGGGAGACGAGCGATTCTGTACTCTGAGTAATATGGCTTTCGTGTGACGGCACGGTTTTAGGTAAGTGTGCTTGTATGTTAATTGATTGAATTCTACTCCTCTTCAGTAATAAAACAGAAGTTGTGGTAAATATTTTACATACAGGAGATCTACTATGTACGGGGCTTGGTTTAAAGCCATCATGCATTTCACTTTCACTTTACTGACAGCTATAATTGCCTGGGGGTAATGATCTGTTTAAACATGAATCGACCAAATTAATTGTACGAACCGATGCATATACATATAACTTTTAAGTACAAATGATCTGCGTAAATGCAATCTTTCCTGCACGGTCACACAGAGCTCTATTTTTTTGTATCAGAGGATTATATATTCAAGTATGTAATAGATCTGAGCCGATAAGGGGGAAACCGGAGGTGGTGACTTATGCTTATATAACTTGTATTATATTACTTGTATATATATATATATATATATGTATATATTTAGTGTAAATAAATATCTGTTTATATATACATGTACATATATATTGGTTCACAACGTGTATGTCCGCTCTCTCTCTCTCTCTCTCTCTCTCTCTCTATATATATATATATATATATATATATATAATTATTAAAGTAAGATGGAGTACGTTAAGGCGTTCTGTGTAGCAGAAATTATTATATATATATATATATATTTATATATATATATATATATATATATATATATATATATACTCTAGTAAGATTGAGTACGTAAAGGCGTTCTGTGTAGCAGAAATTATTATATATATATATATATATATATATATATATATTTATATAAATACTGTTATATTAATATTATTATCAAGGAGGTTAGGTTATTGCTGGTGTTTGTTGGATAATGTTCGCTTGATTGTTACCAAAATTACGCAAAATCTACTCAACCGTGTAACAAACAATTCAGTGAAGGATAGGGTAATGGCAATGGAATCTGGAAAAACAACAGAATCCGGATAAAGAGCCGAATGCGTTTGATTAATGAGTGCCATAGAAGTCATTTCTTCAGTCCCATTAACCTATTCAATGGAATTTTGTGTATGGGTTTAACATTTGTAGTGGGTAATGAGCTGTAAGCACAGTACAACTGTTTTAATGATTTACTATTGAGAAACTTTGGTCTGTGTATATAGAGTTACAACTACACTATCAACGACATGAATACAGAGTCTATAACGTTGTAATATCCACTTACATTTATGGAAAGGCTTGTACAGTTGGGGTATGAAGTACGTTCAATAGGACAGCTTTTGTACAGTTTTTTTTTCACATTTCCCCCGCCGGCGGCTGTGGCGTCATTGAAGGGAGAATTCGATCACCACTACACGCAATTCAGGTGGTTTTATTGAGCAGTTGTTCTGTACAGGTCACCGTATCAATGCCGTACACGTGGCGTTATTGTGATCGTAAAGAAAGTGGATCTATTTAATATTAGCCTCTTAAAATCTGGCTATGCCTGGCCCTTGCTTGGAGATTCCACATTTATTTTTTACGCATTTTCTTCCATTTTGGCGCATTAGCTTACTTTGTTAAGAACCGGTCCGTGATATTAGTTGTTATTAGTTATTTTTTGTTGTATTAGGATGTATTCTATAGTTTTGTTGCGAAACAAACTTGAACGTTGAGTTATGAAATGTTACAAATGATTATAGCAGCTACTAGTTATTTATGGTGTCAATGTAGACCATGTAAGGACATCTAGACCACATACATACTGAAAATAAAACTGACACAGATTATCATTTATCTTATATCATAATGATCTATATTTCAATTGACATTGACATTGCCATTAAAGTATTTCACGTTTGACCACGCCGCGGAAACGCCCACGTTATGTCTTGACGTGTCGGGAATGATTTCCTGATGATGCATGGCGCTGGGGACTTTTTCAATATTTCCATTAATCCTCAGGAATTTTAATTTATTTGGAAATGTTTGCGAATGGTCCGTCTCAGGGATATCTATAAAAAAATACGCCCGCGGGTCAACTCTGCCAAAGTGAACCCTTACGAATCATGCGGAAGTCGTGCGTTACAGTCCAGGAGCAAGAACGGGTTATATGCTAGTGATGACACTTATGATAATATTACACATACACAATATGATAAAAGCGGAAACTGCATCTTGTATACAATGATTCAGTCGGATCATATAAACGTTCTTGGGAATGTCTTAACTTGCTCTCGCTTGAACCCATCTTTTTCAACCAATAAATCTAGAAATCGAAACTTGCATACCAATGAATACATGCTTCCACCAGGAGAGCACAAGTTAAAATGAAAACTCTCTGCGAACACACTGGACACATTCACTCCGAGGTGATGGGCGCCCTTTCGTGACTGGGCAGGTGGCCGGGCCACAATGCGGGGCCAATGAGGCTAGACCTTCCGTGCATTCACATTTTTACTTGCTTTACCTTTATTCCTAGGCTCATTCGTGCATAAGTGACCATACAATTGTGAATATCCACATCGAAGCTCCAGTATCCGATTCAGAAACTGTATCAACACCAAAATCTGATCGATTCTTCCTTGCCCCATTTTCGAAATGCCATGAAAATGTCATGCGATTCCGTTTATGATTGCGTGGGTTATGTTGTAAGGAAACCCACACGAAGGGAAATGATCGCATACCATCCTGGCGGATCTAATAATAGCATTATATACGCCGAATACCGACCCTGCATCATGCACCGTCTTCAGCCCTGTATTATTGAACGGTAAAGTGTAGCAGCTTTTACGGGGACAACTATTTACCTGAGCAATGGTGTCGAGATCCCCCCGCCCGCCCTCTAAAACCCTACATGCGATTCATCATTTGATCGTAAAATGAGCCGTTTCTATATTTCAGTGTCTTTATGACTCACAGCCGGTTTTGCATATAAACATAAATGCGTAAAATAGGATACGTATCATGAAAAAGCAATATGGGGTCGAAGATTTATTATGCTGTCGTTTGAAGCAATAATTTCTTTTAAAAAACACATGTAACGGTAGGCAAGGTAATTGAAACTTGTTGCAGGTACCTTATGACCCAATGTAAAATAACGAGAACAATTATTGCAGGTTTATGGCAGGATTAGTACGAGGTTAACATGGCCGATTTTATCTCATCGACCGGGTACTGGCACGAACTAAACTGCTCAAAGCCGTTCATAACAAGCTACGCATGTCCCATAATCCTTTGTTGATGCAGATTATGTGGTAAAAACTTAATGTTGAGGAAAAACTGAGTAATGCATGTGAAACCTTGGTACAAACACGAACGATGACTTTGAAATTCAAGCAGCCTTGAAAATTCAAAATGATGTCCGATAAGGTAATTAATAAGATTAAGTTATTTAATGTTATAGCATTAATAAGAATATGTTATGTTATTAAGTACCGATATTTTAACATCGTATATTATTTTTTATCGATTAAAACTGCATCGGGCAAATCAAGGTCAATCAAATCATGGAAAAAGGCACATGAAATAACGTTTTCAGGAAATAACAAGATGGACGTTTAGGTGGCAGGCTGCTACCACTCACAGTCGGGACCATCTGGAATAATTTGGAAGATTAACCGGTCAGGACGCGGGAAGCGAAAAAAAATTACTCCGAAGACACCATTCATCCGCTAATGTATCAGCACATAGAGTTTGGTGGCTATTGCACCTGTATCGGCTGACCTTAGAGCATTACATAACTTGTTTGCGGCCACGCCCATGTCCGCAAAATATAGTGGGATTACTGTAGTAGAATTACTGTTAGTGTACTTAGTTTGGTAAAGGCTAGGCCCTCTTCGATTCATGGCGTGGCAATGAGAGTTGTTTGTAGTTGCCCGTCCGAGGTCGGTGGTTTTCTCAGGGTCCTCCGGTTTCCTCCAACGTTACCGACTTCCAAGCGCCAACATTCGAGCCATTTAGGGTGCCTCATATTAGTTATTATAACTTGTTAAACAAACCATGTTTAATAAATTAAATTTATTAGTAAATGGGATATCAATCATCTCGCGAGTATAGCTTTTGTGCAATGTTATCTGACGTCCTGCAATTGTTTAAACCTAATGTGGAACGCATACATTCGCTACGTCCACTTTTGTTTTGGGTAAATTTGAAGTATAGTAATTTTGAAGGCAAAAAGTATTGTTAATAAAATTAAATACAGCTACTGTTTCGATATATAAAGCAACTGGAATAAAATGTGTGTCTGAAAAAGCGAGTCTTATAAATTAAATGTAAGATTTTTCTTCCCACCTGCGAGTCCGGGCCGAGGGACATAACATCGGCTATTCTTGCTAAGCGAAAGCATTTATTTAACAAATTAGGGTTGTCGTGGATGTCATTTTCAAGAAATGATTGGCGGTCCAAAATGAAAATGTACGAGTTTGCCCAAGAAAGTTGTCGTTTTAAATGTTTATCAAAATATCACCTCTAACTTTCTTTCTCTAACTTGTCCACTTCAATTCGGTGCCATCGATCTTGGGTTTATATGTAGTAAGAGGGACTAGCGCATGTTTGTGGATTTGCCATGGACTGTAACTATTTATACCAGAACCGACCGATTGTTTTATAGTGTGGTTATTTTTCCAGCGATAACTGTCAATTTTCTATTAAATTTCAATACATTATGGCTGCCTTGGTTATTCTGAACATAATCGTGTCAACTAAAAATAAATATTTTATGTTTGATGGTAAGTTTGGATCATATTACTTTTAACGGATGACTAAATATGGATTTAATTTTAACAAGATTAAAAAAAAAACTTTTTATAAGGCAACAGCCGGCAAATGTGCCCTTGTAGTGAGCTGAGATCCTCTTATATCTCAGAATCATAATTACAATTTTTCAATAAATGGCTGTGAGTTGTCGGACCTTCAACAAAAGCATGGTAACGTCACAAAATCGAATACACATTTCACGAAATGACTAAAGTTTGCAAAAATTATATATATATATCTGTGTGTGTGTGTGTGTGTGTGTGTGTGTCTACTTCATGCAGAATATCAGCGTATGTCAATGTTGTTGTACGTTGTCCTGGTATAACATTGTGCGTGCACACGGGACATATATCAATATAGCTCTGTTCCCGCTGAAAGGCTTGTTCAATAAGTAATTTGTTTTATCTGCCGTTCTCTAACCGGAACAATTAGACTATTTTGCCGATAAAAATAACAATGTAGATACACAAATATGCCCGACTAACACGCGAATGTCTGGTGCCTGCTCGTGTTCACGTTAACACTGCCAGATGACAAGCAGACTTGGGCCTTGTTTTAAGAGTGGGCAGATAGACAGGTCACTCTCACTTTTATGGGGTTGACGGAAAACATACCTCAATAATTATTAGTTATGCATCAGATACCGTCACCATATGTTATAAGTATAAGCCTGTAGTATGCTTACTGGATGTTCAAATCAAATGGATACGATGACATACTTAGTTTGAAATTAAGCAAAATTACAGTGTACGGTGGAACCTGTCTGGAAGACCACCTTTCTAATATGAACACCCGCAAATTAAGACCACACTTTTTGCTAGTCCAATTGGTGGTCTTATGACACAGGTTTCACTGGATATGCCAACTTATAAAATACACTTTCTATAATATTAGGTTTGAGTGAATATATATATATATATATATAAATATATATATATATATATATATATATATATATATATATATATACCTTTTATTGTATGTGTGAGACCATGAAATATGTAACAAGATTTAAAAAAAAATAAAGTATTATGTTTCCAGTATATGTTAATTCTAATCCAAGATCAGAGATATAATATCATAGTAAAATCAGAAATGGAACAAAGTCTCCAATTCTTATTATCAATATGTTTAATTTCCAATATATAGATATTATTCTCTTAATATCAGGGGGATGACAACATTGACTATCCCCTCTTATTGAAAAGTTGGGGATATATATCTACCCCGATCCGCCCTGTAATTATACCCCTGATCTCCTCATAACAACGTAATGATTGTAATAATTGTTACAACAGGGGACGTTATTACGATAGGGGTTGAAACATCTTTCTCCTCAGTATTAAAAAAAATGGAAATGGCAGTACTGAGAAGTGATCCTTCGGGGGAGTTATCCTTTAGCTGCAATGTAATGATCTTATGACAAAAATATCACTTTCTACTATATCAATAAAATGCATGAAATAGGATTAACTTGATTATGTTGCATTTTCCATCCGAAGCCTTCACTCTGTTCATTTTTTCAATGGTCCCTTCACTCTCTTTTACCTGATTTTTTATAACACGTACTGCAATGCACTAAGGTTACACGGAATAAATATGTATATCGCAGAATGGTGTTGTCTTTTTACGTTTGTTTTACATCGAGGCATCTATTAACGTATCAAACCATATCAACACAGTCTCCCTCTCTCTCTCTCTCTCTCTCTCTCTCTCTCTCTCTCTCTCTCATAATCTCTACATAAATAAATGGAAACATAGGGATTTCACATAAAAGGTAACTTTTGTAAATATTTTGTTCATATATATTATATATAAGTATATATGTATATATCTGCTATTTGCAGAGTCGGTACTTCTAATACTTATTATATTATAATATTCTATAATTATTACGATGAATCATAAATACACAGTATCGTCATATTGTTAACGTATGTGATCATTGGTTTCTAAACTTGGCTGGCTCTGGCCTCGCCTACGCCCAGCAGTTTGATATACTCTCGTTGCCCAGTTCTCTTGCGTCTTTCGTCACGAACACCTTATATTATGTTAAGGTGTCAGGGTAGACAGGGCAACATACATAGAACATCACTGTATGATATAAATCAGCTAATTCAGATTAACGTCAGTCATATTTTAGAATAGCCGATAATAACGTGTAGGCGTTGTTTATTGACCATACCAGAGTGAAAATACCATCTTTTGACCGAAATAAAAGTGTTATAAAATGTTTGATCTTGAAAACGGTGAATTACAATGGAAACCTTCTAAAAGACCACGTGTCTATTAAGACCGTACGTGACTATTCCGAAAGCAATTACATCGGTTATAATTGATCTGGGTTACAATAACTGTGAATTAAGATCCCTTTTTTTCAGTCCGGGGGGGGGGGGGTCTTATTACACAAGTTTCACTGGATATGCTAACATATAAAACACAATTTTTCTATAATATGAGCTTTGAGTTTTTCTTATATTAAAGGAGGCTGCTTATCTTTCTTCTTTCCTCAACATTTTTGGGCTAATTTTGGTGGAAGACTTATTATAACATCTTACTGTTTATTGTCACACTCACAATTTCATAGGAAACGAAGTCCATGCAAGTAGACAAAGAACATATTTTCAATCCTTTGCCAATAGTGACAAAAACAATTATCATTTTTAAAAGATCTCTCGCTGTTTCGATTAGCTGATATCAAGTTTTAAATTACTTGGTCTTTTTACTGGTCACCGATAATAACATGTAGGCGTTATTAATTGACTATACCCGAGTGAAAATTCTTCTGACCGAAATAAATGTGTTATCAAATATTTGATGTTGAACATGTTGAACTGCAAAGAAACCATTTTAAAGACCATTTAAAGCTGATTTCTCTTCAGGCTTTCGTCCCGAATACTTTACATATGTTAAGGTGTCAGGGCAGACGGCAACGTGCATGGAATAACACTGTATGATGTACTGTATTGAGCTTATCCAGATTAAAGGCAATCATATTTTAGATCACCGATAATAACATGTAGGCGTGATGAATTGACCATACCGGAGTGAAAATTTCATCTTCTGATCGAAATAAAATTATCAAATATTTGATCTTGAACATGTTGAACTACAAAGATACCATCTTAAAGAGCACCTCCTAACCAGGCCACCTGTCTTTTAAGACCATCCTTGATTGAACCGAAATCATTTATATTGGTTATAACTGATCTGGGTTAAAATACCTGTGAATTTAGACCGCTTTTTGTTAGTCCCAGGGGTGGTCGTATAACACAGGTTTCACGGTATATATCTATCTTTGACTGTCTTATGTGTTGAAATTAATTATATTAATACAACCATATGGTCGTGAAGCATTACGTCAGAACTTTCATAGCATGAAGAAAGCAAAATACTGAGTAACATTACACTCGGCTAAGTGTCACTATATAAACATATAACTAACAAATGAATCCTATTATAATGAACATTCCGGGGCTGTGGCTTCATTAATGTGTTGCTGATCATACTAAAGACGTTTGATTCCAGGAACACCTTTTCTAAATGTCTGATGTATCAGGCAAACATATTCGGACATCACCGGAAGTCCGCCCAACCTTTTCCCTGAAGCTTGAGCCGAGTTCCTATAAACATTTCATGTTATTCCAGGACTGTTTCCGAATAGCTCTCCTATTTGAAACAACTTAGCTTTCATTTAGTCTTTCATTTTTGTTTTTAAATATACAAATTTACTTCGTTGCTTCCAGCATCTATAAATATACAAATACACTTTCAGGGATACTTCTTGTGTTAATATGATGACCGCTTTGCAATTACCCACACACACTCACACAGCCACAGATATAGTTCATGGTACTTGAACGTTCTTTCCGGATAAATTCATATTTTTGGCTGTTTTCTAGAGAACTTGTGCCCATTGCCGTCTTCAATTTGTTATGGGTATAGGTGTTGTACAAGAGAAAGTTTTTGGTAACATAAAAATTTGCAAAATGTCATCTTATAAACATATAATTAAGAAATTAAGTTTATTATACATGAACATTCCAGGGGCTGGGGCTTTATAAATGAGTTACTGATCATTCTAAATACGTTTGATTCCAGGAACACCTTTTCTAAAATTTTGATTAATCAGGGTACATATTCAGATTGGTTCTAAACTATTATGCTTGATAGCAGCACAGATATATATATATATATATATATATATATATATATATATATATATATCATATTAACTACTTAGTACATTGAAGACAGGAAAACAGTCACAACTACTGCTGTATTTATAGTCTACGTCAAACAATTTACTTACTTTTCGTTAAAACAGAGTATCTATAGGCTATAGCACATCAGTTAACAGTTGTCTGTTCTGACGTCACTAGCAATGGAATTTACACCACCGGAAGTCCGCCCACCTTTTTATCTGAAGCTTGTGCCGAGTTCTTATAAACATTTCATTTGGTTCCAGTGACTGGGGTAGTTGTCATATTGAAAACAGCTTAGCAAGTAAGTCTTTCCTGTTTGTGTTTAAATATACAAATATATATACAAATATAGAACTCCGTTGCTTCCAGCATCTATTATACAACTACAATTTAAGGGATACTTCTTGGTTTATTATGACGACCGCTTTGCACATACCCACACACACACACTCGATCACACAAGCACATATACAGTACATGGTTCTCGAACTTTCTTTCCGGATAAACTTCATATATTTGGCTGTTTTCTACAGAATTTGTGCCCATTGCTGTCTTCAATTTGTTATGGGTAGAGGAGTTGTAAAAGAGGTATTTAATGAGGTACTTATATCTGACCTCATTGTATTTAAAAAGGAAGACACTTAGGTTTTTTATGCGAGGGTTATTTATGATAAAATACGTCAGTTTCTTAGTTTTTTTTAGTTTTTGTGTGGTTCTAACTAGATTTGTTCGTAATGTCCAACAAGAAACTTTAATGATCAAACGTGAAACGTGATATTGTAAGCTTATTTTGTGCTAATCTTTGAACGTTTTACCCTCAGTTTCTAGAGATTGTTCTTGTGATTAAAGATAATAGTCAAAGCGCACGGATAAATAATTCAGCATTGCATGATCAATTCAAATCGGTTGACAGTTTGAACCAATATTTATGTTTACCTTGAAAGCAATTAAATTCATTCATCTTAGTATTACAAAAAAACGCCAGTGCAGAGTTTTGTAATGTGTGCAAGAGGACATTTGATGAAAACATATTCCCATGACGCGATTTTCTCCTTTCGATGTCAAGGAGTGGATTAGAGAGAAATCACTATTATATGAATTCGGTTACCTTGCGACATAAAGTTAAATGTGTATGTTGATTACAACGCTGCAGGATCGTGTTGAATCAAAAACAAGAGCTTCGAGGCTTTGTTAAAAGGGGCCAAATCACCTACCTGAACGTTTAAAACTAAACATTATCCCTTCATAAAAATAGGCCAGAAAACGTGGATAACATTACACACAGGCTGTTTGTTTGTTTATTTTAACGTGTTCATAATAAAAATATAACGTCAAAATAATCGAAACAAGGCCATCTTGCAGCATGTCGGAAAAACCAGAGCTTTGCCTCCGCATATGTGCTACCTTCCACCTTAAGTTTTTTTTCATGTTTTTTCCTTGTGTCAACAATTCTGAGTCTACAAACATGTTGATGATAAACAAGTTCCCACACCCAAAATTACAGTAATCAGTAATATATACTCAGAGGAAGCCAGAAATCGCAAAAAAAATATATTTTACAAAACTTATGTGATTAGGCACCTTTAAGTCAGACCAATTTCATGTAAGCTAATGTAACAAAACAGACCTATCAGATAAGAATTAGAAAATGGTGTAAAAACATGGCATGGAAGTAGGTCGACGGGTATTGACGTTTACCAGGATTTTGACGACTGAAACAACGAGAACATATTTCGACTCTGTTTTTTTTTATTTACTTACCATATTGCTGCACTGTTTATTTTCATTTACGTCATCGAAGAATATTCCGTTTGAACAAACTGCAACATTTTGACTTTGCAATAACCGCATGCAGTATCCAATGGCGAAGCTACAATTTCTTAACAATGCCGAAAAAAAGGTAAAATAAAGAAAACAGGAAAAGTATATTTATGATAGAAGGTGGAGTTATGATAGCAGAGTTGTGCTAGTATAAGTACTGTAGGTGGACATAGGATGTAAATATCCTAATCTCATGAGATATATATTAAATAACGTAATGATAGGGATGACGTAATGGTTTGTGCGCTAGACTTGTTATCGCAAGGTTTCGGGTCTCGTCCAATTGTGACCGCTTTTCGCGCGAGGTCTTTTCCCACAAAGGCGCGATCCTTCCATCCAGGAGTGAATGGGTAATACTCTGTGCGGCACGTCAATGAAGAACGAGTAACCATCCAGCAACTGATATGACGGTTGTGTGTTCCCTAAAGGCTACAAGAATGAACAGGCCCCGAAAAACCAGGAAGCCAAAGTGTTCAGTCCGCTGAGACTGACATGATCTCTGATATGAGACAATAAACCCCCACCTTTATGGGAATTTACCTTTTTTTTATTTCATAAATGAGAATTTTGCAATTATGATCTATGTTAAAATTACATTATATATTATCATATATGTAGTTTACTATCCAACTTCATTCTCTTTACTGAAATGGGATATCTCAACAATCAACTAAGGGAAAACGTTTTATAAACACTTCCCCAATGTATAAACAATATCTTGCTTGCAAATAACATTTCAGGAAGAAATATTAATAAGATACAAATATCCTTTCAAAGAGGTCTTAATATTCTGTTTATGAGAATTTATTGGAGTCTTTTAAAGCAAAAATTAAAATAAATGCTTTTATTTGTGCATATTTATGAGATTTATATGACCAAGAAAAACAGTAGCGGATGCGATTTAAGTTTATTGTTACCTCTAAAATTGGATATGGAATATGAAACAGAGAAGCTGCAAGATCAAACACAATAAAGTCACGTGATAAGTTGAATAACATGATTAGCTTCATTTTGAAATTAGTTTTCCATCGATTATCCTTTAATCTTTCTTTATTCTCCTTCCCTCTTACATAACATCTAACGTTGTTTTTTTGTAAGAGTTGAAGATTACAATGTTATTTTTATTTTTTTAAGTAGTTCCCTTCAATAATCAGATAATTTTATCACGGCCGCGATGGAGAATGTAACCCATTATGAACTTAATGAACCACCGACTCACGTAATATTTCCTCCGGGATCTAGTTGATACAATTATACTGACATGACTATCTGTCACAAATACAAATAAAACAAGTCGGATTTTTTGCAAAATTCCTAGATGTGGTTGACCAAGTTTTTGCCTTTTGCGTCCTTTGTGCGAAAGTTATTGCAGCATGACAAAAAGAATTGTAACCGATCGTACAAAATTAAATCAATGCAGCAATAATGGAAAATGTTGTTTTACTCGAAGAAACTTTTGCCTTTCAGGGTTAAATTTATTAACTACTTTATTTTCATGTGATGGATAAAACTGAATTTTCTTTACCATTATTCGCTAAATTTTTCTTATGTTCCATGAAATTCCTATGCATTTTTAATTTCCAATTGACAGATCATCCTCCTGCCCTAATTTTCGAACTAGAATGAAGTTAAGCATACTGAATTTTGATAAGCATTTAAGAATACTGAAAAGACAGGACACTACAAACTCTCCCAAGAAATCTGCAATAAATTGCTTAAATGAACACTTATTGTTTAAACTGTGATTAAAATATATAAAGGTTTGCAAAGATCGTTATTTGTATACAAATTTCGCTTCGTTAAAGTTACTGAATCGGGGGTTTCGTGACTTCCGTGACCGTAATTATAATCTGGACTCATAACAAGCGCTCAAAGATATGATACCTAACCTTGTTTTCGATTGGTGCAAGCTGTGTTTAACTTTGAATAACCATTTATGCACCTTAACTCCCACTTGTTAATTATAAGACTGCGAGTTCTATTTTCTTGATCACATCACAAAGTGTTGAATGTATTCGATTATATAATGGCTAAAACCCCAAGCTTAGATATATATAATCAGCTTATCGAAGTCAAACACCGAAACTCCTAAAATTCCCATCTTTTAACCTACATGTTTGGAAAGGATTTAGACGATTCACAACAGTAGGGAGGTTGTGATGATTAAATGCGCGAAGTGACATTAAAGGTGTTGAAATTTTTGCGGATTAAGAGCGATTAACGCTCAATTATTTGACAGGCATGATTACATTTGATTTAAATGCAATATTGCTGAAATGATAAGCAGTAAATTCTCACATTGCAAACATAACGTCAGCAATTTTCACTTGTATCTTCTAATGATAATCATAATTGGAGAAAATTAAGATTAAAATGAATATAAATTCTCACTGAAGGAAGGACAAAAGAATTGTCCATCAATTAATTTCACTGTTAAATAGATACTCAGTTTCTAATTAAGCGGGTATTATTTATTCATGTTGGCTTCCTATTGTAATTTAACTCAACATTTAACAAGACAATTATGAATGCTTTATTGAATCAATAATATTTTTTTTTACAAGTGCAAATGGAAAATATGCATCCGTTTATCTTTTTTACGATATTTACAAGAATATGCGACCAGTCTTTGTGGACAAACGTGATTATAAAGATCGATAAAGACATGTATATTTTATTGAGCCTGGTGTATTTCATACTTATTAAAATTTTCGACTTCCCGTGTATGGTACCAGGGTACATATTTTAAAATGTTTATGACTCCTAGTTGAATGAGTTTTGAAACAAAAGCAGAATTTTGTGGAGGTATCCGCCTCCATTTGTTAAAGCTTGCTTAACTATATATATAACTAAACCATAGCTCTCTGTGCAAATCCTGATCAATTGCTCAGTCATAACACCGAGGAACCCATGAAAGGCGCACCCATTTGTGAGTGAAACACACGACTTTTGGGCACACTCTCCCCATTAAGCCTGCTGAGCGCTCACCCTGGGTTTGGGCCGAATTTGAACAATCGCACCCGGCTTGGCTGACATTCGAACTCACGATGTCCCGACGTTGAGTCTTATGCTCTACCTTTGAGTCAGAGAAGCCGATGACTCCAGTTTCAGTTACTGAATATGGAAAATGTGCAGCTGTTTTTCAGGATAGGCGCCATTCTAATTTTTCTTTTCACAGACTGAAAATGATTAATTTTTGTCCGTAAGTAAGTTTTTTGTCGACAAATAACTATAATTTATTCTTAAAACAACCCTAACATTACATGCACTAAATCAACACAATTACACAGTACAACAACAGTATAACAGCAAATCAATACAATCACAAAGCATAATAAACAAAGTGCATAGTGTCTGGATACCACCACTGTCAAAGCGACAAGTCTTTTAAAATGTATAAGCCGGATGAACAGTTCACACAAATCTTCACAGAGAATAACAGTCCAATGTCATCACAAAATCAATCTACGGTAATCCAAAAGTGAAATCCTGGCAGTGATCCGAAAGGTAAACTGAAGAGTATATAAAATCCATAAAAGGAAAGCTATAACTGCCGCAATTATGAAAAAATGTCCACTCTTCTGTGTCCGCTGTTATTTCTCCTCACAGGTTTGGCTCTTTAACACAGCCCCTTATTTATAACTTTCTCACCCCAAGCCGAGAACTTTCGAATTCCCGAACAATCCAAAGAACCTAACATGATACACAGTACAGGAAACATCTAGAACAACGAACACCGTGTTTCTACACACCAGGGTACGCACGTGAGCCGGCCCGGCTCGGCCAGACGAGAAAGCCCCAGACTAGTATGACCGCTGATTACACGTAACACCCCACGCGTGGGCCGGGCTATGCCGTTACGGCAACGGCCAGTGCTAGCGCTGCACATACACATACAATAAAAGAGACATCTGTAGCAATATTTAACGGATATATCATATTTAGTTCATTTAATTCCAATAAATAAGGACACTTAGATAGATGTACACCCTATTCTAACTCGTTATATACTAATAGCAAAACTCAGTAAAAGGCTTTGATGTGTCTCTGATGACAGTTCTCCTTTGCCCTTTATGCTGACCGAAGAACGTTTACTGCTAAAATATCCTTAGGATTTACCCCGTAGGAGAACTCGCGTATTAGCCAGCTTGGCTCCGTTCATAATCCCGTTGAAATATAAATGCCCAAAGCCAGCATTCGACGGACCATTCATTCCATTAATCGGCAGAGGAACTGTCGCCGCCACAAGGTAATACCGGTGGGATATCACACAGAAACCGACAATAGTCATGTTGACCTGACGCCATTACCCTTATACTGTATTATTGACTTACTTGTAATGCCTCCGGCTTCCGTGCGAGACTGGGAACCACAAGTTACAACTGTGCCACTGCCACTGCCGCCAATGCTGGGGTTATCGCTACAGGTATTATCAATTTCTCAATTGTCGTACCAGCAACTACAATTATTTTTCTCACTACTTAATGCTTATATTATGATAATTACTGTTTTCTCTACTGCTGCTAACAATTAGGCCATAAATAAAAAATATTAGTTCTACGCATTCGCCTGTCTCATTGTTCTTGCAAATGGTTTGATCATATTCGCCATTCATTTCCACGAATTGTGTCTCGATTGGCCAAAAAAAAAAAGAAAAAAAGAAAAAACACACCTAAGTTCCAAGAGTCCTTAGACACCGTTGTATGTTTTTTTCTTCATTTTGTCATAGCTTTACGATTTAAGTTCACACGGAGGCCAAACTGATCCAGTGCTTTGTTAATTGTACATAAAACTTTCGCCCATGCTTCATTTAATCATTAAGTTAACTACTTCTATACCACCACTATACGTCCTATTATTAATATTACTTCTTCACAACTACTACTATGACTACCACTATACCATCACTACTCCTACTGCTAGTACCATTATCGCTGCTACGACAGTGCTACTTCTACTAACAATACTACTAAAACAACAACAAAAAAACACTCTTATTTTCGCGGCTTTTACTATTCCTATTTTGTTTCTTGAACTACTACATTGTTCTCTTTTTTTTTCCTCTTGTTTGTTGAATGACTCTAATATCATCATTGAAATCCATTGCCATAAATATTGAAATAGTAATAATGTTACCAAATTTTGAAGCACAGAAATTTAAACTGCTATAAGAATCGTATAAAATGAGTGACATATGTCAAACAATTTTTAAAAATTAAAAAAATTAAATTAAAAATTAAATAGACATAAACAATTTTAAGGGTACTAAACCAGAACATATTTCTTTGTGGTGTGATATTTTCTTTGTTTCACCTTACAATTCCTTTAACATAACATAGCTGTTTTCTTCTATAACGATTGTACAGGATGTTCCTGAAAATATTCAAATAAATTTATTTTAAATATGATATGACGCTGACAGCCCTACTCTGGCCCAAGTCGGCTGAATAATTTTCCCGCCGTGTGGCGGCGCTGCGTGCCCTACAACATTACAGAGAGGGCAAAACACCCACTGAGCGCTCTTGCCAACAGGGCCATCGCCGTGCGGGGGGGGGGGGGGGGGGGGGCGAAGCGAAATCAATGAATCATACAAAAACTGAATTGGCGAATCCTTACCATTGAAAAATATATTTTTATTTCATCTTCCCGTAAATATATTTTATTATTGCATAACAAAATATATAGATAGAATCATAAACAAGCATACAAGACAAACAGTCAATATGAAATTAAATTTTAAGTGAATAAAAGCTTTTAAAGATGTATATAAACCCATATATATGAACATTTTGATTGACAAACTTATAAAAATACATTTTCTCAATCGACGCACATACATTCGGTTTGAATAAGCTGATTATCTATTTAAAAAGTAGATATAATATTTTCTTCTAATTATCTAGCTAAGTATCTCTTCCAGAATGAGACGATATTCCACATTAATATGAATTTTTAAAAAGGTCTTGAAAACCGATAGTAAATATGATTTTACTTATATTGGTTTATATTGACGAAAAATCTGCCTTTTGATAAAGAGCAATTAAACTGTTAATCGTTGTATCGTCTGAATAATATGTCTATCTTTAAAAGCTGCTCATCTGAACAGAAGATGTTGTAAATAAACTCTGCAAGAAATTTTTAATGTCCAAACAAATACAGTACTTGTGTATCGATGTCTCTTCTTCGGTTTAACAGTTTTTGCAGAGAGGGAAATCTGTAATGTTCATACAGTAATGCTATAATTATATGCATTAATCTATACTGAAAATATTGTATCTTCACTTGTTTGGTATGTGCATAATGGCAACGAAAAAATATTCGGGCAGTCGTCTTCCTGGATGTTTGGCTCATCACTCCATTTTTCTAACGTCGAGAGATTTTCATGTTTTGAAAGAATTTACTGTTTGCTTATTAGTTTGCGAGACAATTTATTTGCATAAGTGATGTCTCCGGGGATTTATAATTTATATGTATGATCTTCTGATGTACACAATTTCGTATCACTGCGATATTGCTTTTTCCATGATATTGATTTAGAGCATTTTTAATCCATGAAATGAAAAGTACCTCGATCCCATTGTTTGCAATGGTAGTAAAGAAAAAAATCCTTTCTTGTCTATGATGTCCCCTAATAGGTTTATTCTAGCCTTGTACAACATAGAGAACAAAACATCTGCCTTCTTCATGTATGTTGTTCTTGAACCATTTTTTTTCTGGACGTACTCCTTAGGAGCGAGTTTTAAATCTTTCTTCAATTTAGTCAAAATATTGAATACGTCTGTGTAAAACAATGACAGTTGTTCTGGCAGGGACATAACATACCTGATGTTTATTTTATCTTTTAGGCTCAAGGGAATTGTATTGAAGAAGAAATTCAGCATAGTTTTCCATCTTACAGTAAGTAATTGTAAATACCTTTTAAACAAAAACAAGTTCACTTCCACTTTCATTTCTATCCAAAGTAGTAGTAGCAGCAAAGGTAGTTATAATAATAATAATAATGATAATAATAACAATGGCTCTCTTTTAATAATATCAATAACCTGACTGCTTCTATAGCAATACTGCTATATCACTTCTCCTACCACTTCTAATTCCGAACACAGATACTTTACCATTACCAATAATAGTATTACTAATTATATAATATGTTGTGGATATATCTACCGTGTCAGCTCAAGATATATCTCCCTTTTTCTAAACCTACTTACGGTCTTCCTGGCGTCTACATTAACCTTGCGAAGCTAAAACCTACTATATCAATGGCAAAGGACAATTTCATACAAATTAGCAGAGTCATATGCATTGGTCGAATGAGTATGCATAAATTATTATTCATCTTTGCTATTAGCTTCTCCGTTTGTCGTTATGCACGAACGGGGGTGTTTAATACGTACAGTCATTTATCACTGTCTGTCCTTACTGGTAGCGGAATTTTGATAATTACTTTCATTTTAAGGTATTTCAGCAGAAATGGTCAATCTTGTCAGACAGTCACGATAGACTTAATAGTCCAGTCACGACGAAAGTGATTTAGCAAATCCCAAGGTCTTACAGTTTAACACTGCATATAATGAGTATACCTTGTATTCTGCTATAAATAGTTACCGGTATTGTGTAGCATTGGTGCACGCTGGGTCCATAAGTAGGAGATGCGACACTAGTGGCCATACTAGGTACTAAATCCAGCCCCTCTTCATTCTTAACCAGGTGACCCTTAAGGGGTTACTGTCTTGGTAAAAGGTGTAAGAGTGGAAATGAGGGTTTCTCTTTTTATTGGTTTTATTGTAAACAAATAAAAAAATATTGGTAATATTCCACATAACCGATTAGGAACAGTGAAGTGCTACCCACTCCAATAAAATAAAGGTTTCCTGTTTTCAGCAGTGTACCCGATTTTACACAGTCAGCTGGACAATTAAACGAGAGTGTGCTGAGTGGGAAGCCAATGAGATCATGTCAAGCGATCCGACACACGGAAAGTTTCAGTGCGAACGGGCAAATTTGTGGTGATAATGTTGCAATGATAAAGTTACAGATGTTGAAATACTTATCATGATAAGTCTATTTAAAGGTATTGAAGGTGTAAAAAAGGCTATGAAAGGTACGTTATATAGTTATAGATATATAATAGTTATATATATTTATAAGTTATAGCTTGGATAGTTATAGTTTTCTGAATTAACTTAAGCCCTTAATGAAAAAAAAATGATACCGAAAGCACATGAAACGTCACCCATATTTGGAGAAACAAGCAAACCTTGTAGCTTTAGAATTTCAAAATTGAATTATGTACATACATCAATCATCGAGGCCATGGGCGTACGTTTATTGTTAGGGAATTGTCAGTTACCGGGCTTTGAAAACCCTGTTATTGGTAGTCTAATATCAGGAGCTTCTTAAGGCAAAAAAATTAAAGGTATGGTTCTCAGGCATCGCCCGCATCAATTATAAACCCCCGCATCAAAACTTTTTATTTTGATTTTCAATAAAAACTTTCCAATTTTGAGCTGCTGCCGCTCCGACATTTCTTTTAAGAAGATAAAACCATACAATTTCCTTTGTTTTGTAGTGCTTTTACTTATTTAGCGAAATAAAACTGTTATTTTCATGCTTTTCCCTTATCATTTGACATTTTTATTTAAACATACCAAAAAATTGAAAATAAAAAAGCGCCCGCCCGCATTTATTTATGAAAAATAGTGCGTGAGAACCATACCTTTTTTTATTTTGGCCTAAGCGGTTTTAATTTTTTATATCAGTAAAATAAGCAGTTCTTTAAACATATTTCCATCCATTTTCAGTAACTTTAATCTTCCATCAAATCTAAATGGAATGGAATTTTGTAAAGGATACATATAAAACGCGGGAACGTCTGCCTCGTGAAGCATTTGGTGAAATTCCCTTTTTTATTCTCACGGACGGCCAAAGAACTAAAAGAGGTCGGGATCAAAATGGCTCGCATGACCCCAAATTCCAATGTTCTTATCTCCTGTTTAATCTTCCATATAGCACAGCATAAAACACAGGGTTGTATTAAAGGGATAAGACCATTAGACAGTCAAACGGAATAGGATGCGAAATGAAAAAAAAAACAGACCTGCCAAATTTGCTGACAGTTTTTCCCCGAGATACCGTGCAGGGAGAGAGAACGTAGGTGCGCTCGATTGTATCCAGTAAGTTGTCCAATCAAATTGACTGTGATGAGTGGGTAGCCAATGATGTCACGTCAACCGATCTTTGTTTCAGTTCCTACATCTTATTACTTAGAGTGTATATTTTTTCTATATTTTACAAAGGCAAAGTAATACGTGCTAACATGGTATCATGATAAGTATATAAATCCTTGTTTAACATTAGGACTCACTGTATAAAGGAGGGCTTTGCATGGTTTGTTACTTTATAATTGATATCACACCAATTATAATTAGCAATATGTTTCTAAAACAAAGTATCAATATCAACCAAGATAGTAGCTTATGAGTCTGCCAATATATATTATTAAAAAAGGAACATATTCATACACGATGTATATGAAAAGATAATTATATATTGGAAAATATGCAAATTAAATAGCTTAAGCCTGACAATGTTAATACTTGTTGTAGGCTGCCTTTCAGAAGATAAACATCTTCAATGGTATGCCTTGGAGTAATATTCTGTAAGAGCAAACAAACTCTTCCATCAAATAAAAAAAATTATTGAATATCGGTTACGGTCACCTTAATAACCCAAGGACGTCTGCCGAATGAATCAATCTGTGAAGCAATTACATTTTATTCTTACTGAAGGCCGGAAAAAGTAAAGAGGTCGGGATCAAGGCCATTCCAAAATGGTTCTAATAATTGCCGTAAAAATTCCAATATTTGTATTTGATGCATCACTGCACGTTATAAAATAAAATGTGGAAATTGGATGGCGGAAAGATACAATATACATTTTTTTTATGAAATCTTATAAGTTTCATATTTTTCATCGTCAGGACGGCATTTAACCTAGAAAGTATTATACCTGGACATCCGGCAGAGAGTTCACATCAGATAAAAGGCCGTTTATCACGCGTCTGTGAACATATTTCGACCCCTATTTATATTTTCTGTTAAGGAACATTAAATTCTTCCATGAGTTCCATAGATCTGAGTTCTTTAATTCAGCGAAGACCTTGATAATAAATAATCGACCTTCTAAGTAGAGGAAGAAAACAATTTCGGAAGACATTGTTTAAAAGCGGTAAAGACTTCTTGTTACTCCTCATTTTAGGTCACTCCAGTAAAGGGTATAACCCGCCGCAGGAGCCGACTTGCGCCCCCGCCAGCCAAGTTTAGATCGAGCCGTGACGAGTTTATCAGGAGGCGCCGCCGATATATCATTTAGCCGAAGTGAGCTAATTTTGTGCAGCTCAGTTTGGATCGAGAACAAATTAATAAAAAGGATAAATCTTTAATAATTAAAAATGCCCGAACCTTATATACCGACTATTTTGTTTTTGTATGAACGTGTTGGCTAATAAACGAGCAGTATAAACTATCCTCGGTGTTTGATCACAAACTATTTTATAGTAAAATTGTTGTTATATGTCCCACGTAACACAGATAATCTATTTAAATAAAACAGGTACTTTGTATTATCGTTAAGTTTTCAGGTCATTTTAAGGCAGCTGAAAATTTGCAACTCGGGTCTAGCCACGAAACTCGGCCTACATCTAGAGTCAGCTGTGTTTATGTCCAAGCCAGCCGCATTTGCGTTTCTAACACAGCTCCGGGCTTTTACCCACTGGAACTTAAAGCAGTTTAACAAGGTATTATTTAGACTTTCCTGTCGCTGATTTAACTAAAGGATAAACTCTTTTCAATCGTATATATATTAATCGACCTCCGGGAATAAATGTTCCTTCTCGAGGAGCTGGCACCGGAAGTTCATTGGTATAATCAATTGACAAAATTTTTGATTAATCAGAATCGGGTAACACTCGAATTATGCCACCTGTTCAAACGTCAATAGAAAAGAAATTTTGGCACATTCCTTAATATATTTTCCTCCAGTATTAAGGTGAAATACATGTTGCATATGTTTTTATTCCACTTTTTTTGTTTCGCCAATACAATGCGCTTCCAAGAAGATAAATGTAGCTATGAGATGGCTGAAAACATATTTGTCTGTCTGCATCGATAAATAAACCTTAGAAAATATAATGTTAAATGTCATTTTAGGACTTATTTATGGCAGCTTTCGTTCGAAGTTAAACTTATAATGGATCATATCCGTGAATCCCTCATCGGAAACTACGGAGCAGTCCATCAGAGGCCGCAAAGGGAATAATTTAATTTGTTGCAGGGAGGTGAATACCATTTGGCGCAAGTCTTTTTGTTCCTCCTCAGCAAAACGTTCATCTGTTACCTCTAACTGGCTCGTCTATCATTTCAGCATCTCTTTATAGCGCTCAACGCGTAAATGTTTCATTCGGTCTAACGTGCTCCTTATCAGCTTTGAAACAAATCTTGTAGCTGCAACAATGCAGCAAATAACGTCATTTTAATTCCTGTTTCAGTATACTGTATGTTCCTTTTTATGTTTAACATTTAGGTTTGTCTCCGAGAGTGGCGTCAGTTTGTCTTCATTGATAGGGCGGGGGACGGGGATGACTCCCGTGCGAGGGTATCGGTCATCAATGTTTGGTCAAATTTGATAAACATGCATAGCTATTATTGTATAATTGTGTGACACATTTCAAATAAATTCCAGTTAAAGTTTTACGTTTTATAAAATAAGGTATCTTTTTTCCAGTGTAGTTTAGATAAACAAGTCATGGTAGACTCAGAAATGGAACCAAAATCTATGATTATAATTATTAATATATTTTATTTCCAGTATATAAATATCATTCTCTAAATAGTGGGGAATGAATACATTGACCCCTTTATTAACGCCCTTGGTCTCCTTGAAACTAAAAGGGCAGAGTTTTTCGTCTGTTTCAGAATATTATTCAAACACCCTAATGTTTCTGTAGGAAGTCTGAATATCGTTCAAATCGGTGGATTAGGTTGGGACTCTTTTCACTCGAAAAAAAATGTCTGGGATCGGATGCAAATATATTGCGTGGAGGTATTTGCCATATATACCGTGTTTTCTTTGCTAAATCTTGAAGGAAAAAATAAACAAATTTATGGCAGTTGTCCTGACGGCGAGAACTGAAGTTTGAAGCAGTTTAAACTCAGCCTCTTTATTGATGAAGATATACATATAATTTAGATTTTGAATGTAATAATGTAATATTTATTTCCCCCTAACAAAACAACGTCACTTTTTTTCTCATCTCTGGAAAATGACTGTTCGATGTATATGATGAATATGGAAAAAAGAACCGATAGAAATGGCGTGTACCAGAATCCCACACTTTTCTCATATCCTCTATACCGCCTCTGTTTCACGAAATTTACTAAAGTTTCTGAGATAGCTATTATTTTTATAAATTTTCGGAAACTATTCTTTTCATTTGTACAGTAATGCCAGCCATAGCATTTTGTCATCGAATACCCAAGCCCGTATACATTGCTTTTTCTGTTATCAATGAAGACGACGTTTCTGAGCTTGACTCCTGAATCTTTTCATAAATGGGTTCTTGATAAGCAAATTTCTTTTTTTTTCAGGAAAATTTGCCAAAAAAGTATTTCAAATGCATCAGAAAAAAGAAAAGACATTTCTTTGTTTTCTTTATGTGTACTTTTCTGCCGGTTAAAATGACTTGCGGACAAAAATTCTGCAAGTTGTATCTTTCCTTTTAGTGTACTATGGAATATCTGGAAATGCTCGCTTTTGGTATGAATGTCTGAAATACGTGTAGCCATCCGGGCGTGAAATGATAACTCCGGGACTACAATGTTACGACCCATCTTCCGTAGATCAATGTTAGTATGACGCACTCCATAGAGTTTCAGTATTTCATATGTCACCATATCTATCGCAGATCAGTTATTAACTCAAGCAGCGGTTATACGCTGCACTTTTCCCAGACATCCTTTCGTGTAATCACGGCTTTGTATAGCAAGGTTCTCTGGGTAAGAACACCATGGCGCGCAAGGAAAACAACATTGTAATAATAGTAGGATACTGCATTGGGCATCCGGCCCAAACTTTTAAACATGCGACACCCGCTCTCATTGGTTGGATTACAGAGGGACACATGCTCTAATTGGTGTGATTCTTGGCCCTTTGCCAGAACGGGGGTTATCAAATAAACGGGTGTTATCAGTTCTGTAATAGTCAAGTTATTTATGTCTAATTCGCTAAACCGGACATGACTGTATGTTATTACTGTGCATACTTTGTTAAACCCCACCGGCCGCAATAAACTAATGTATCATTCTGAATAGTGGTTCATAAACCTGTATTTCACTGATCGCACAGCTGTGATAAAAACTAGTACGAGGTACTCACGAAGGATCGTTTGAATGTCTGAGATAATGCTGACAAATGCTGCATTTCTGACAATGCCATGTGGGATTAATGAGCTGCCTTGGCGGAGGTCTGCCCTCTCTAAGTGAAACTATCTAGTTATGTTATATATTAATTAACCCTCAAGTGACCAAGTGGTGTCCTTTATGACACCAGCCATGTATTTATGTGAGCCGTTTCAAAAGTTTTTATAACAAATTGATTCCTACCATGATTTTTTTAGGTTATTTTCATTATTTCTTATTAGGGATTGGACTATTGGTGTGGAAAATATTCTGAAAAGCTAGACGGGTCATTTGTGACCCTAGATAAAATATGCGTGAACTTTCACATTACAAATTCTGATTTTGCTGTAGTTTTCCATGAAATACCCATATATAGCAAAGTTTTCAACTAAATCATGACTTAGACACCTGAGCTTATCAAATTTCAGTGCTTCAGAATTCTTGAGAAAAATATTTCTGTCATTACCAGGAAGCCACCGTGCAAATCCAATTAAAACCAGGTGACAAAATCCAGTCATTGGTTTCAATGTTTGTCACACCAGTGACAGTAGACTTGATGTATTTGATTGCACTCGAAACCAAGTCGGGCAAATGTTATTGAGGTGAATGACAATCAGTTTAAGAACCAAATACATGACATATTGATATTTTTAGAATATCAGTTGATATTTTTAGAACTAAGCAATCATTTTTAAGAATTAAGTGTGTACATTATTCTATAATCTATCATGAACCACAACATCCTGAAAGGCTTCAAACAGCTGGATGAGCAGTCTTCATAGTTACAGTGAACAGAATATCCAGAAGGTTCCAATATGTTTTGGGATACATGCGGATTGGCAACCATTACCACAGCAGACAGTCAATCCTTTGGCATACTTGCCGCTTTCAGAGATATGTGGTCAATGTTTATGGGAAGGGGTCTCCATTTACCTAACTCCTAATTCCCCTCCTGATCTCTATGTGGATGATCAGTTGGTAGCGTTTAGAGGCAGAGAGATTTTGCCAGTCTGCATCCCAACTAAACCTTTCAGTTATGGCAAATAGCTCTGAGCTCTGATGGAGGAATATATTACCCTTTGAAAGGAGACTTTGGAATACCTTGTTCATAGATATTTCGGTGGTTATATAATACTAGCAGACTATAACATTTAATTAAATCGAACACACCCCAACTATTATTTTTTATCTAAGTCTTATTTCAACAAAGACAATCAATTTTTCAGGAAGAAATCAGTGAATTATAGTCAAAATAAATAAAATTTTGTACGTTAACAATTCGTCCAAGTGTGTTCGTGTCTTTTTTATTCCTTTTTTTCATATAAATGGGAGAAAACGATGATTAATTGTAAATAGAACACACAATGCAGCGTAAAATGTCTAGGGGAATGAATAAAGAAGTCAGGGTTTTTTTTTGTAAACAAATAATTATGATTTATTCTTAAAACAACCCTAACATTACAATACACTAAATCAATATAATTTCACAGTATAATAAATAAAGTGTCAAGTACCTTGATACCACCACTGTCACAGCGACAACAAGTTCTTGAAAGCATATAATCCAGATGAACCTTTCACATAAATCTTCTCAGAGAATAATAGTCCAATTCAATCACAAAATCAATCTGGTGTAAACGTGAAGTTCTTGAAATATTCCCGAAAGCAAACTCGAGACAGGCGGTACTAGATCTCCAAAGAGTTCGTAGAATCCCTGACACTACTGCAATTATCGGATAGGTCCAAAACTGACTCACACTCTTCCTTTTCCGCTGGAATATTTCTCTCTCCTCCCCACGGCTCTAAAACAACCCCTATCTAGAACTTTTCTTCTGAAAATTCTAGAAACTTCAATTTCACGAAAAATCGAAAAAAAACTAACAAAACATAATAAACACGCCGTAAGAACATTACAAGACACGCGCTCATTGAGCGCGTCCAGCCCAGAAAGTTGTAGATCAGCATGAGCGCTGTGTTTCTACACGTCAGACCCAACACGTGGGCCGGGCCGCCTCGCGCGTCTCCCATGGCAACGGAAAATGCTTGCGCTACACAGACACATGCAACACTTAAGAATTATTAAGAAGCATAGGTGTGATCAACACAAAGACAACCCTAAATATATGCTATTTCTGTGAAAAAAAAAAACGTATGGAGCATGAATGTCATAAAATGACCCCATTCGATCATTTAAGTCGCTCAAATAGCTTTGTCGCTCAAGGGTTAATGGACAGTGTTAACATTAAGCCATATAACAAATTTAATATAACAAAATTTCATTACCCTATGATGGCGCGCCATTTTGGAGACGAAGAACAATGTTTCCTGGTTATGCTGACAAACTGCGCAGAATCGGCTTCACAAGAGTACGCCTCTCCTGGTTAGGGTTTGTGAGTGTCAAAATATGCCAACCACAATGCACCGGGGCTTCTTAATACACCCACGGCGTAGATATATTATGTCATGAAGAGGGTTATGTTTTTATGGAAAAAAAATAAGACACAAAAAGTTGTTTCAAGGCAGATTAAATAAACCTTGGTGTTTTTTGTTTGGCACTTTACGGAATAATAAATATTCCGTTAGCATACGCATGTGAAGTGTACACAGAGGGTGTTTCCTCGAAATGTAACAATTTTTTTTTTCAAAATTTGACAGTTGACACGACTGGAAGAAGTTTGCTTTGGGTAGAAACGACCTCTCTGGGACAGGTGATATGGCGACAGATGCATTCAGAGACTTTGACGTGGGAATCTATATTACATACAGATTCGACGGTTAGATATTCATCCCCGAAAGTGAAGTAAATAGCCATCTTTACACATAAAACATTAGCAAATACTAATGTTTCAAACTACCTTGAGCAAAGCAGAAAAACAAATAAAGGTGCATATTTTTAAGAAAAATTAACTGCCTCTGGTATCCTTTTGAGTTGTGATGTTTCATCACTCTGAGGCTGTATTTTATTTATACATCGTCATCTCAATCACATATTTAAATGTGTGATCCTGCCGACTGTTCTCTTTATGGAAACATGTAGATATTTGATGTTAGAAAACATGGCAAAAAATGTCAATTTATGAATTCTTTTTAGCACAAACAGTGCCTGGTTAATGTAACTGGAGACCCCGGGCTATGTGCCTAAGGCCGGCGTTGTGTAATATCATCTGTTGATGACAAAACCTGTTTTGCTTTTTCTTTATCTCCTCAATAAAAAAGTCACTGTTTGAAGTTTGATATTAAAGTGATATATATATATATATATATATATATATATATATATATATGTATATATATATATATATATATATATATATATATATATATATATATATAGTGGTAGTATTTCATTTACTCAGATGGAAAGTAATTAACTAACGTCTTTTATGTTAATAAGCTAATGAAGCTAAAAAGTAAAATCATGTACAGGTGAGTTAGCTTCTCCCATCAATGTGTTTTTTTCTGAATTTTATATTGGTTAGTCATGGAACGACGTTGAAAAAAATGGTATTTTGTGGCAGAAGGATGAGGCCTCAACGATCGATAAGCCTTTGGCGGTAGCTCTTTCAGGCCATGTGTAAAATGAATAGACATTTATATACATGTGCGAAATGTTACCAGAATACTACAAAAAGACTAAATATGCCAAGCTTCATTTCTGCATCGGGAGCTAAAAGTAATTAAAACGTAAAAGGAATGTGTAAACTAAACTATACACATCTCAAAGAAATATCAACGTTCCATTTTAAATTTCTTTTTATAAGGAGATTTAATTGATCTGGATACTAGATGACACGGGCTCGGAGGAAATGGACTTGGACTTGAACCTCATGGAGTCGGAAGTGGACTTGTGAAACTTGGACTTGGAGGTTGTGGACTCGAATACAACACTGCCTTCAGTTATCTTTATGAATCTGTAAGAAAATAAAGCATCCGGTCATGCAATGCAAGTAAACACGTCATCCATAACCCTGCCGACATATCTGTGTAAAAGCAAAAGTTTAACATCTTCGAACCAGAGCGACATTATAGTGGATATTGAAATATATTTATTAATATTTATGACTGGTAACTTAGTGTGTTTAATTGGAGGCCATCATAGTTTGGAAAAGGTGATTTCCGAGACTTTATTCAGGTATATTCAGACAAGGAACCCATAATATTATACAAGAGACAAACTTCTAAGTGCTAATAAAGTTGCTTTTTTTTAAATAGCTTCCGCTATGAATAATAAATGACGGTAGCAGATGGAATTTCAAATTGATGATTGGATGATTCATAAAGAATATGTATTTTTTTTTTTTTTGCCTTAGGAATTTTGAATAAAAACGTGTTTTTATGGTTAAACTGTCATCAAAGCGAAAAAGATAAAAGAATTATCGCTCTGTCACATGTTTTTTTTTCAATTTTAGTAGAATAAGAAAACGTACATCATCAGAAACAAAATCTTAGTCTCTAATGGTTAATTTAAAATGCTCTTCAAAAAAGAACATGTTTCGCGTAATAAGCCGCCTAGTCCCATATTTTCATCGATGTCACACAGCGATGGCTTGTATATGTAACGGTATGTCAGCAGGTATAACGTCAACTCTCTGGGGAATTTTCTCGTAAAATAAACAATAGAGAAAGCAGTAGCACAGGTGCAGTGAGACACGCCAGTCTGTCGCTTGAAAATTGCTTCCTTCAGGTTTTGACGGCTTATGTCAAGCTAAGCGGTTATATCATGCCTTAAAAGTCCCTGTCGTCTCAAAACATTGCTCTGAAAGGATATTTGTTTATTGAATGGGAGCCACAAGCATTTATATTTTCTGGTCCGGGAGATACCCGGCGGGAGACGCGAAAGGTGGCCTTTTAACTTCTTCAGACAAGATTTCAGCTCCCTTCATATTTGCAAAAAGAATAAGTGCCGAAAAATTCCCAGAACACACCGTAAACAATAAGGATGTTTCTATCATTGATGGGATGGTCATTTCTTATGATAGATTATAACCATATGGGTTAACTTTAATACTGAATTATAAATTTAAATATGACTGGAAATTGATTGCCTGTAATGTTTTGTTCATAAAAATTATACCAGTGAACATTGTGAATTTTTTTAAGTTTGTTCTCTCTTGAGAAAAATGCATGTTTGAATCTTTTAGCAAACAGTTGTTGTTATTGCCATATTGCTAACATCAGTGTTTTTTTTTTTCGCGGTCGAGTCCAATGAGATTAAAACTTCTAAACTTCGGTCAAAGTTAGCCTAACACTTTGAGAGTTCAACTTAAATAACTACTTTGAAACGTTCAAATATTAAAATTAAAGTTATTACATTGACATTTAGGTGGCACTCTGCTTGAAATGATAATAATGGCCATCGTGGGCATTGAAAAGAAACACATGTTAACTACACTGGGGGAGGTCTGGTCGTATTCCTATCTTTATTCATTTCAGGGTGATATGAATTGGTTGAAAGTATGGACCAATAGCGTGACGTATTGACTACTTGCGTGCCGATGGGCTTCTATGATTATTTCATAGGGTTTGAACTGGGTAACCTAAGCTTTAAAAATCCGTACCTGAACCAATAAGTGTTTGTGATAATTGATATTTGTAAACCATTTCGTTCACTTGCTTCGTTACCTGTAGAATTGATAATTTCGGCTTTTTTAAATAAAAATGCCTGATTCAAACTAAATCGTGCTAAGAGCTATTAACAACAGTAAATGTGCATATTAAGTTTTAAAGAAATCCCCAATGGTGAAGGATTGATGCTAATAAAATGCAACTGAATGTGATGGGAGTAATTCATAAAATGTTTAATTGATTGTAAATATTTGAGATTTGGTACGTTATGGAATTCAAAACAAGTCAATAAATGTATATATAAATATATAAATATTTAAATATATATATATATATATATATATATATATATATATATATATATATATAATATGTTTGTATAAAACTTGTGATGTGCTGACACCTAACGAATCATTCTTTGATGTTGCATGCATAAATCTAATTGTTCAGAAAAAAAAATCGTTTTAAGTTTCCTTTTTAGACAGGGATGGAAACAGCAGCCCTTGTGCCTTATGGAAGATTATTCCATATATAACCAGCCGCAGCAAAAGGCCCGCTCTCCAAAACGATAGTGTCTTGCTCGAGGGAGCGTAGAAAGCCTATCTTTTGCAGGGTGAGAAGAGAGTGCAGGGGTCGTGCTGACTTCTACGGGTTAGGATATTTCTGAGATAAATGGTGGCTGATGCATAAAATCCATTCATTTAGAGCGTTAAGTTATAGAAAATTGAGGTATCAAACATTTATCCAGTTGGATGCAGCTAATTACTCTATATCATTCATTTGAAATATTTAATTTTAAAGTCTTACTGAATCATCTTAGCTTGATTACAGACGAATCAATTATTAACTGACTCTTTAGCAGAACCACCAGTTATGTTTTTGTGAGCTTTTCCCTGATGTTTGCATGCATATCGACCATTCACTACGCTTCGGCCTTTTGAAATCAGTTCGGCAAAGTCAAAACAAAAAGCATCACTCAGACCTCCTGGGGGGTCTTCCGGGGCTGCCCTAAAACACGGAACCTAACGGAACATGGAACGCGTGACAGGGGCATAATTTACGGAACGGAACAGAACAAAGATATAATACTGTGTTAATAATTTAATTGGGAAAATGTTTCATTACATATTTTAACAAATGCGATTTGTTTAATTTTTATTTTAGCCCCTGTTCCGCGATCCGTGTTTTAGGGCAGCCCACGAAGACCCCGCCCCCCCCCCCCCCCTCCCAGGAGATGTGAGTGAGGCCTTTGTTTTGACCTTGACGAACTGATTTCAATAGGCCGACGCGTAGTGAATGCATATCGACTTGACTCAAACATTACCATCATGATAAATCCGAAGGATATCGGATGTGCCGTGTTGACGTAGGTTGAGTTCACAGTGTAGTTCCTAACAAATTGCGTTTTGATATACGTACCCTTTGCGAAATAATGTCAATTTATGGAAAATGACGCCACAGGACATAATTGGCATCGTTCGCAACACTTCGAAACCAAAACCTGGCACTTCCAAGGCACCGTTATAGAGGAGTTGCTTCAAAACTGTTAAAAGTGACAGCATCGTCAGTTTTAATATAAACGTAATTTAAAAGATAATGTCGTAAAAGTGACTGCGAAATATGAAAGCATTTCACTGCGGGCTAAAGTGTGTATTTTTTTTTACAATCACGTAAACAGTATGCCAAATCTACCTAATATGTACTTTTCGAGCAAGTGCGGCTGAACCCTCGCATATCCTTGCTGGTATCGACATGAGTTCTTTGTGCAATTGACCAATGCAGGAAAACAGATCGAAAGTTCTTTCTTTACATCCTGATGAGCAAGGTCGTCCCGGAATCAACACTACGTTCCCCAGTACTTATTTTCAGATGCATAAGTTTTCCTTTTTTTTTTACAGAACAGTATAATACATTGTTGTTTAATATATAAATAACATGTTTTGTGTATGTGAGGCAAAACAAACACATTCTTACCCCTGATGTGGACGTTATTCTCAGACTAGCAAAATAAGGAAAAAAAATTCCGTGGACCTCATTTCTCATATGATTGACAAGTTAAATTTTTCTATTGTTTTGATTCTTAAAATTTTACAAGGATACTGAAGTTCTCTGCTACTTCTTATGTATATATATATATATATATATATATATATATATATGTGTGTGTGAGTGTGTGTGTGTGTGGTGTGTGTTTACTCTTGGTTTTCTGGTTTAACCCCCCCCCCCCCCGGTGAGGGCAGACTTTCACGATTTCATGAGCGGATTCCTAACTTTGTGTCCGTATATTGGAAGAGAGTGTCCTTAGAGTGCAAGACGCTCAACGATATGATTTGTAATTATTTTTTATCTAATTATTTTCTCTTTTTTTCTTCTTCTTTTTCTTCCCGTGTTCACACTAGTTTCTTATTGTCCAAACTTGAGCTTTGCTTCAAGGTCTCAAGTTGTATTATTTTAACAAATAAAGCTGGGATGGTCTTAACATATTTTAATAATTTAGAATGTATTCACGCTGTAGGGCGTACTAATCGTTGCAGTGGTTGGCTAGGGATTGGCAAACGTCTTCCAAAGTTCGGGCGCAAAGCGAGCAGGAGATCGGTAAGAATAAGCTGGAAGATTATTAAATTAACAAACAGTTATGTTAAAATTAATACCGGTTATACAAGTTAACCATGATTCCTGACAAAGAAACTTCCTCAATGTGTCACCATTTTAAATTTCAGAGGTACAGATATAGGCATAAGTTCTTATTTTTCTATCTTAACCAACCGTGGCGCCAGAACACCGCAGATCTATGAAAGGCCGGGTCAGGCCGGTAAGCCACAAAGAAAAACAGTTTTCTTGGCATTCGTGCAGGTATGGTGTCGATTTTATCAGCAGGGACTCTTTGTAATGTTGATCCTTGGCTACTGTGGATTAAGAAATTTTCTGGATCTAACATTTCGTGGTTATTACATGGGGTTAAAACTATCGTTGTTCAATCGTTCCTAAATAGTTTCTGTTTGCTAATTTTAATTATGAAGTTACTCTGACGTTGTTTTAACAAGGCTGTACAAAAAAAGAGTGTTTACCGTAATTTTATGAGAGAGAGAGTGAGAGAGAGGGAAAGTCCACGTACACCAACGCAAGTGAAAGCGTATCTAAATAGAAACACCTGTGAGTCCGCCACTGTTGAAATATTTTGAATTTTAGTCAATGCAGACGAACTACCAGCTGACTTTGTAAACTATTTTTAATAAATAGTTACCCACAAATTCAAGAAAAATAAGAACCCTACGAGAAAAGTCAGAATCCACAGTATATGACAGGGTTTTTAATTCTCTAACATAGATTATTCGTATCCACACACATGATCCCATTATATAAAAGTTGGCGGTGTTTACTCCGAACTCTCCAACAAAATGAGCAGCATGCGTATATAACAAATATTGATTGGAAGGCTAGACAGAAAAGGCCATATTAGTAGGTCTAAAATCATATTCCCCTTAGTGCCCGTCTTGTTAACCCGGGTCCTCACAAATCCTAATATACCTAATTAGTAATCGCACCAAGTGGGCGACGCCTAAATCCTCTTTGCGTCCGACCTTATAAGGTCGATGATCTGGCAATCAAAAACAGTCTGGGCATGGGACGCAGACAAAACATCTTACGAAATTCAAGGTTTTCGTTGTGTTAAGAAATAATTTGTTTTTCCGCTGTTATTTGAGACCAGCCGTCCGATATATAATGTAGAAACGCCCTGGTGTCACAACGGATCTATTTTCTATAACATAACACTGGCGGTAGAGTAAAAATACTTCCTTTTTGCTTTATATCCGGTTAGGCAAGCGGCAAGGTCTTCTTATAGAGCCTTTGGTTCCTACCACGAATGACTAAGCTGCAAGGCCACATGTAATTACCACGCCAACAATATTTGAAGATCTGATGTGTTTTTTCCTGCTAATAGGTTGTAGGAATCGGAATTTCGGCAAGCATTTTGGTCAGTTTGTGTGTCTGTATGTTTGTTTGTGTTTTGTTATCTTTGCTCACTTTACAAGTCACAATTTTTACTCTAATCAATCTAGAAAATTTATCGAAGTAGCAGTAAACCCCAGATTCATATTATTTTTTAATCAAATTATGTCACTTATCAAGATTAATGATGATTTGAAAAAGGCGTTCTGTGTTCAAAATCTTAAAAAAATATCGTATAAAATTCTAGGTTGTAATTTCCCTCCATGATTCTATCAGAAATGTATATATATATATTGTGTGCCATGTATAAACTGGAAGTTAAATATGTGTATTTCCTGGTTTTACATATTCACTGCATATGTATGTGTTTAAATATATGAATTTATATACAGCGCCCAACCCTACATTCAACGATATCTGCGGTTAGACCAAAAAACCCTAGTTATCTACCTTGCCCTATCAGATCGTAATAATAAACACTAGAGCCATAGTACACCAATAATAGAGCCATCGTAAATGAACGGCGATAATCGAAAGGTCTCAGGCACGCGCGGCTAAAGCCTTCGGGTGACGTCACGCAGAGTCAAAGGTCATTATATAGAGCTTGGCTCCACAGGTGGGACGACGTCGGGGAAAGAGGTTACCTCGTGGTACTCAGAAGAACTTGCGTCCACAAATAGAATCATTACGATATTGACGTTAATGTATCCGCTTCCGCCAACGACAACATGTGTTTTATTTGCTAACAAGCACTGGGAAAATCAACAAATGTTGAAAGAACTATTATTCTGAAAAGGGACGTACAAACCCGTTTACATCACAAGGCTTGTTTGCTAAGAAACATTGTAAGATTTGTTTCATTGTCTCATAAAAATTAAAAGAAATCTGACGCCAGTTAATGATTCTTTGAAGTTTACTTCACCGTAATATGAAAGTCCTCATTGTAAACACAAACAACTACCCTATCTATCGAGTCTCTTCCTTCTAATTAATAATGGCGATAAAATCCGTCGTGTACAGTAAAATGAACAAATATTACCAACTGTATATGCATTATGCCTCATTCTTATCATATTCGTGTTCTTGATTGAGAAATGCGACTTATAAATTTATATAATAGCCAGCTAATAGTCTGATTTTTAGTATGTTTCTGATTTCTGGCTTACTTAGCGTGCATGTTAATGGACTATTGGAAATTCCTGCTAAACAAAGATTATTATAACGCTGCTGTGATAGGGATGACCTTGTTATCTACAAACTGTCAGTGAACGCGATACAATCACCCATGCTCACAAACAGAAAAAGCATATATGGGACGACGATTGCATTGCAAATGTGCACAAGGTCACTGACCAGCTTGTTGAGAATAGTCGAGCGTGACATTATGACCATTAACTTAAAAATCCATTAAAAATCCAAGAATCTGTTTATAACTATTTATAACACGTTAAATATTCAAAATTAAAAAAAAACACAAGTTGTAGGTGAAAATGGGTAGAACAATCTTTAATTATTGCAAGCAACTTAATTCAACATTCGTGCGTCTCCAACCCAGGACTTAAACTGATGTGTATTTGTCTCAACAATTTTGACTTAATATTGCGGGATAGAATATCGTTCTGTCTATAACTGGTTGCAGATGAAAGAATACAAAATAAATATTGTTATGCATGAAATTACTTTAAACTACCATTTTTACTATCGGGCACGATAGTCTGGAATAACAGAACATTTTACAAGGAGCATTGCAATGTTTCGTTCAATGTCTGTGCTATACCCTCCGGGGTACGGCCCTCTGTATTTTACCTTAAGACATGCCGACTGTAAGGGCTTGAGGGCTTGCTAAAAGACTAGGGCTGTATCAATATATCGATATATCGATACGAATCGATACACGACGTCGATACGATAACCGAAATGCGTTGCATGCTGTATTGGTCGTATCGATTGCTTGCTAATGAATAGCATTCTAACTCCAACTTTACATATAACCATGACGATTTATAAATCTAAATGCACTGCAGCCTATATATTTGTTGCTTTGGCTTTTAAGACTTGTTAATAAATGTATATATGCACGTCAGTACTTCCATGTGAAGCAGGCGCATGTGAGCGATAATAGGTGAATGATAATAACGTTTCTCTTTATTAATGAAACCGATATTCACATCACATATTGCTACTAGGAACAAGGTACATACACGTATATATCCTATCTTTATATATGCCATTTAAACTCTAATTTTATTATTTACGCAGCCGGTCATAGGTTACTCGGAGCTCCCGCGTTCGACATCAGATATGTCAAATAAATGGTTAAAGCCTGGGGACAAATCCTGTACAAACAGGAGAGTGACTAATGGGATTCATTTTCACAGAATTATACAAACTGTGTAATTACATGACATAACAGCCTATGATCTTCCCCACCAAATGCAATAAAACATGTTTGTGCGGGGGGGGGGGGGGGGTGGGGGATGCTAAGCACTCAAAGAAGATCAAGATTGTGCTAGTCTTGATTAGATAGATTTTTAAAAATTAAAAGCAACTGGTTTATTTATTTTATATCAAGCTTAAGCTGCTTAAGTGCATAACACACTAAATATGTTGTATGTTAAAATAATAAAAAAAAACATATAAAAACAAGAAACAGAGCTTTTATCAAGAAATGATATACTAAGAAAAATGAAACGTATCGTCAATACGTATCGGTATCGAATTAACTGTATCGCAATACGTATTGTACCGGAAGAGGCGGACCGATACCCAGCCCTTTAAAAGACAGTATCATAATATGTCTTGAAAGAGAATAAATACACCGATCATAGACTGCAGAGTTTTATTTTTCCGTAGAGATCTTTACGGATGTGTAACTACCCTCACTCGTTGGTTTGAAAGATGTCGGTGCCTTTGAATGGTAATTTTTATCTATACTAGTGCTGAAACGTGGTGGAAGGCATTTTTTCTATTTGGACCCGGGTTGACAGATTATTATTGTTTTGTACGTTGTGTTCGTGACAGACCGGGAGACATGTGACACAAACAAAACATTCAACTGCGAACTAGTGAAAAGACTAGTGCAAATTATCGAAAATCGTTATGTTGTCCAAATCCACATTTCGCCCACAACCACATCTGTATTGTCTCCCAAGCACAAAACATAACTATCAACCTTTTTACAAACATTAGGTAAACACTGTTCACTAGATAAAACTTGTACATGCACTAGATTATCTGTTAAAAAAATTCTCTATATGACAGCTGTTTAACGTTGATGTATAAATTTAAAGACAATAATTTGTAAAAGTGTTTCGTTGTTCTCGCTTTTTTCTCCATTTCCTGTTCATATAATTAACGCCCCCTCGATAAACGATTAATGTAAACTAACAATTTACCGAACATTCAGAACTCCATTGCCCACCAGGCTTTGCACCAAGCGTCACTTCATATCTTGCCACGAAGTCCCGCTGACATTACATCAGTCACGTTTCTAAGCGTGAGCCTCCCGAACGTTTTTAACTGATATTTATTGATTTTATAAAATAAAATTTGTAATTTAGATATGATATTATCGTTTCCTTAGAATACTTTTAATTATTTGCCCATATAGTTTGCACAATGCGTGCTTGAGTGACATGATTTCGAAATGGATAAAAAAAGTCAGCAGCAACTTGCGTTAAGTCTGTGAGCGTTTGATACACTGGGAATCACCTTCCTTTAAGCAGGGCCTCCACATCACTACGCCTCTATAGACAACTTGCTACCAAACGAATCTGCCAGCTACTTAATACATTTTGAACCACTCACATGGAATGGGCACGCGTGCTTTACGCACCGAACAAATCAATGTCTCTCCTCAGATCATTGGTTTAGCAATGCCGAAACGGGATCAATCACGTCGTGACTTATAAACCCATCCCGTCTCTGGTGCATGCGTTCTTGCTCATACGGCGTTAGAACAGCCTAGACTACTTTACTTTAGTTACGTTGAAGTTGATTGGTTCTTATATTTCGGACCCATTATGTGAAGTATGTTTTTCAGACTTCATGAAATAGCTAGTAGGTTTGCCCGGCACAGAAACGTCTATCAAAGCGTAGCTTTAGCGAGAGCCAAAATTGCTTATAGGAAGATGGTGTTAACTTTTCATGGTTAATTCCCACCAAGCGTGAGCGCTCTACAAAAACTTCTTGGAAAGGCCGTGCCTCAAAGCGTATAGTACTCGCAAACAAGTGTGACTTTTGACGCACGGCCCCAGCGTACCTCGGTGACCACAAAAATATGAAATGAGAGGAATTATGTGCTCCCGCACTGTCACGAAGTCCGTGTGACAAGAATATGACGAAAACGTCATACAGTCAAGGTTTTACTTGCTAGCTGAGATAATGGCCCTCAAGCCTTTAACGACTAGCATTTTTTTTACTTCTTATTTTTACCAATTAATCTGTATCACCATTTCTAATCTCGGCAAATAATTGCCCAATAACTTACCGAGTAACAATATAGATTGTGTAAGTTCTCTTTAAGAAAAAAAGTAAGCTAATTTCTACGTCTGACTTAGGAAAATCAAAGACCAATACATTTTCTTAACCCGTCGGAGAGCCAATGGTGCGAAATATTGAATTTCTGGTTGTGTGGTTAAGTGATTTTGACTGTCGTGTTACCCAATAATTACATGGTCTGTGGTTTTATCAGTTTAGGCAGCATTAAGCAAGAAGCCAGCATTGTTGCCTGTTCCCACACGTGGTCAGCTGAATTCATTAGACCGAAAGTATAATTTCTAATAGAACGAGTTGAAATAAAAGTCTTACTTTGTATTGTAAATGCTTTGATTCACAAAATGACGAAAGAAAGATTCCTGCTAGCGTACGCTCTCAGAACCATTTATGTGTCAAGCTTTTTCAGTCGAATATGTTAAAAACATAAAGCAAGGAAGAAACAAACATATCTAACCAAAGTACCATCTTGTTAGGGTGGGAAACTGCTTGAGTGCTACACGAATGGGTAATCCGGAAACATTTTAGATATATATGTCGTTGCATTTTCTAAGCTCGGTTTACGCTGCCTGGTAAAAACTGCACGATGTAAAAAGAAAGTATCATACTCAAACAGATCTATTTGTTTTACAGAAAATATGTATATTGTTATTGTATCATAAAAGGCTTACATTTTATTCGTAAAAGAAAAATCAAAATTGATTTACAGTCTGGTGTCATCAACAATGTCAATGTTTTTCGGGATAGCATACATCCCTACTACAACAGGCGCTATATTTTTCCTACCAACCGTGCCAAGTACCCATTCACACCTAGATATAGAGGGCGCAATATCCTGCTAAAGCCTTTGGCCAGGCTTCACATAGCGGAGGACGGACCGAACAGGACGCGAACCCAAAAGTATGCTGTCAAAAATCAAGCGTCCTGACCATCAATCCACCACCGCGCTTCACATTTGCTTTAAAGATCAGTGCTTGAGTGGCAATCCTTTAATTTTTGAGGATTGGGCGTGGTCGCAAAAAAAAGTGTTATTCCGCTGTATCAGCCGAAACACGTCCAACGGACACTAAATTTACTCGGCAGAAATATTCTCGCTTGAAGGTTGTCGTTGGAGAAGTTTCTTGTCAGACAAAAACCTGGATGTCGCAAACGGGTGACGGAAGTCAAATAACATATGTCAAAGATTTCACGCATGTTGCAAAGGCAAGCTCCTGTAGTAAGTATTATTGTTTTTTTATATTCATAAAGATAGGGGGTTGTTATAGACATGAAGCAAGGGTTAAAATGATCTGTATACCATTTGATAATAGCTTGGACCCCAAACGGTCGTTTTCCTGATCAAATCTGTATTACGTAGTGTGTTTAATCTTTGCATCTCGATGAATGATTGAATATTCAAAAGTTCCTTGAGTCCAAACTGTTACGCCTTAAAGCTGGCGTGAAGGTTTGTTTAATCGTCACGAATTATTGTAACCGAGCACAAAACCTGTAAATTATGTCTTGAGTAGTCTTCAGGTATAACTTGTACTTTGTATTCAGGATTTTTGCATATAAGGTTCTCCCCTACTCTTGTATGCTGAGTTTATCCTGGATATTAACTTATAATGAGTGGTGTTTGTTTATTAAGGGGGGGGGGGGGTCTTATATCTGACGTGTATTAATTAAAGATTATCCATTAAACCGTTATTATAAAAGCGCAAACCCCATGGTTTACAGACTGTCCATTATGTTTTTATCCACGAGTTTGTAACATGTGGGGCCCGCTAAATTGGAACCAGTCGTAAACCATACACATCCAGCAAGGAAATCTGGCGGTAAATCAGGCAAACCAGAGTAATGCTAATGACATATGTTTGCTTTGCTTTATACGCTTTCAAAACCAGCAACTTCCGCACATGTGCTTTTATATTTGCCTTAAAACAAGACTATTCCAATGTAAGATTTATCTCAGTTTTATGTTTTGTACCAACATTTATCTTTTAGCGGTCCTTAATTTGCTCAATTTGTTAACCAACTCTGGATGTTAGCATTGATAAAACCAAAGTTTCAAAGTTCTGATAGTGTTCAAATAATATAGATTCACGTTTCCTAGCTACAGGCCGAATTTGGCTTTCAAATAAATCGGGTTTTGCATATATACCATGTTATATTTGTTTTACCATGTCTAGACATTTAATAAGGAAAACGTTTTAATAGAGAAAGATGTTCCATAATGTTCGTATTTGAGCTGGCGGATGTAATTTTAACAAAAATGTAAAGTTTTTTTTTTATAATAAAGGTAATATTTATTAATCTATATAATTATAGCATTTCAATTATTTAAGAAGTATCCATTAAATAGAAGTACACATTTCTAAGTAAATGTTCAATATAACTATTTCCTGTAACTATTATGCTTTATAAACCTATTGTATAAGGTATAACGTTTACTTAACTTGTATTTCTTAAGGCCTTAAGGGACCTATAATTACCAGCTGAGTAAAAAACAATTTAACAACTGCTGGATCCGTTTTGCTGACATTATTTCGTTTAACCGAGCCGAGCTCTGACATGCTTTAAACACTGTCTTTTGTACGACGTCGTTTTGTTGCTATTTAGGTAGAATAACAGCGACTGTAATATCTGTTTTCCAAAGATGAACGTATATTAGCTATATTAGTAGTATATTTTGGTTTCCTTAGCTTAGGGCAAACTCAGACAGGGCATACATAAAGTAAGGTTCATTTCATCATCTGAAGGCTTTGAAATAGACATTATAAATATTCATTAAGTAAGACCAGACCGGGATAAAATGAACGAACAACATAAGTTTCTGTGAAAAAAACCCTATATAATGACACCACATGCAGGCGCTGAAACATACAACATGAATATCCATTAAGTGTGATCAGAACGGGTTAAAATAAACGTGCCAAGTTACAACACTCGATGAATAAACACACTGTATGACACTAGATACACTGAAATACGCATGATGAATATTCATAAAGGCTGATCAGACCACATTGAAATGTACATTGCCCGTGCATAAATTACTTTTATTGAATGTCCTTTATTCATTGGTCAGAGGTAAACTACCAACTTACGGACCTCGATAAAAAAAACACTACATGATGTCACCTGGAGACGCTGAAATATGCATCATGAATATCCATAAAAGGAGATCATAAAATGCTGAAATGTACATGGTTCTACTGTTTCTAACATAGAGTTTAATAGCATTCATCAACATAATCGCTCAAACGTTTGAATAAAGCAATATTTAATTAAACGTTTGCTGTATTTTACTAACCAAAACCACGTGTTTTAAAGAATGTTTTAAAAGAGAGCAAATTTTTAATAGGACATCATGGACATTGACTAAACAGAAAATATACCAAATAACTACGCACTGGAATATTTAGGAAATCAAAAATAATATTTGAGAAAAGTATATTGTTCGTTTCCAAGGTATTTTGTTTTGTACAAAAGCAGAATTTAATATATATATATAACAGATTGATTGGATAAAAGTATGCGGGTACACAACACAATGAACATTTAAAAGAAAGAAAATGGCTTTAAGTATAAGGAGATATTTTCTCTGTGCAGATGATATAGACTTAAATCATCCTAGAAATTTAAACTGGATTTTATAATCACATTATTCATGTCAGGTTATTGTTTTCGTTTCACTTTTGCCAGGGGTGGCACAAATGATTTAAAATTAAAGTTTAACAAAAAAATTAGAACTGCGAACACATGAAATAAGTGTTTACGGGATAGCATAGAATGAAGCATATAGGGTCCAACCATAAAACAGTTGATGGCGAAGTGACAAGAGTCATTCGACAATGAGGCCTTTTTATTAGATGTCAAGTTAGTTCAAGCTTGTGACGTCATCAACGAATGCCGAAACCATGTTATATGCATATTATCACAACAGAAGATATTTTACTAGGTTGAAACTCAATATTTCTGTGAACGTGAGGTAGTATTTCTGAATTTTACAGTAACGACTATGTTATGTTATACTTTTAATGACGTTATTTATTATATATATATATATATATATATATATATATATATATATATATGAACCATGAATGTTAATATTTAAAATTATAATATAATAATGATTGCAGAATATAACAGAGTGTACGCAGACTCATACCAGGGTTAATGAAATAGTGTATATGGGTGATCGAAGTTCAATTATATACTCATGGGCATAGTTTTTAAGTCAGTGACAAAAAAAATACAATAATATTTTAACTAAACAAAAAGTATTTGAAATCTCCAATTTAAGGAATGCAAGACTCCGCCATTAGGGTTCACTCTTGCTCCTAAAACCTGGGTTGCATTCGATTATTCTTCCCATATTCCCATGCCCATTGTGAATATTTCTTGATAGCGTTCCTGAATGCGGATCATGTGCCGGATCCACACCAAATTGAATTCCCCGAAATGCCCTGAAAATTTCAACAGAATATGTTCATGATAGCTTGAGAGTTATGTTTGTAACAAACACACACACACGAACAGAGATGAATCACAGTAATTACAGCTGTTTGTTATTGATTGCAATGACTGCATGGCCCCAGTTTTTCTATCACAGAAGTACTTTATCCTCATAAATCTTCCATACTTTAACATTTCAGCTGGTATCCATTAAGTTTCTGGTCGTTTCCTGAAACATATCCTAGCCATTTCCATGACTTACAGAAGTTATGTTAACTAATATTTAAAATAAGTATTGCCAATAATTTCATCCAAGCTCTTAAAGTATATAATGTAAACACAGTATATTATAAAATCTGAAATGTACCTGAAAAATCTTTAAATATTTATACTTCTGACAGTTTATTGTCGCCTTATGAAGTATGCACCATCCGCTGAATCGGACTTTTTTCTCTTGGCGTGCAAAAATTAAGTCTGTTAAGATATTTTATTATTCCGAGGCCCTCCACGTTCCACTCTCGGAAAATATACAAATCCAATTTCCTTGTCTCATCCAACAAGTACATTTCCTTCTCATCGAAGTATTTCATATCACTTTTTTTCAGGAAAAGTAAGACCCGCGTGGATCTGTAATCGGAACATTTGTTATCGGTTCTGACAGGCAATTCAAAATATATCAAGAATTTCATTACTTCATGTTTTAATTTTATATTGAAATGAAACCACTCAAGTATACTTCTTACTTGGAGTAAGAAAATATAATATTTGACATAATTATCAATGACATATTAGCACAGAGCCTAAAAGCACTTTTGGGCCATTTTCCTAATTATTTCAATCAGCAGCTTGGAAAAAGAAATAAAAATATACAATATGGCATAAATGATTGTTCTTTTAGTAGCGATACAACAGTAAAGTTATAAGTACAGGGCAGGAATATATTCGTTGGAATATTAAATTAAGAAGTACCACAAGAACTGTATCATACCTATATATATATATATATATATATATATATATATATATATATATATATATATATATATATACACCTATATATATAAATAAAGTGTTGCTACCTTTGCGTCAAAGTTGATCAATAGATAGGATTATGTGTTATAAGTCGTTCCCTGTCATCCGCATAGACGACTATTTGTCGAGTGACATTTTCCATTATCTTCTTTATACATAACAAAGCCAATACGTATAAAGAACTCCCTGAGAATGACAACCAATAATTTTCTTATTGTTCTATGCTGACTATTAAAGGCTTCCGTTCATGACAATTTATAAATCAACTCCGACTGCCGCACATATTTACATAGATGCAGAACTTTTATGCATATGTTTTATATATACTGAAATTTATTTATCCATACAAGTTAGTTGTTGGCTATATAATTCCTGCTACTAAATATCAAGTTATGATACACACGAACGGGCTGTCGTTCCCCCTTCAGTTCACAATACATTATCATATTTATCAACAGGAATTATGCTTAAGAAGTAAAATAAGAACATTCACAATATATATATATATATATATATATATATATATATATATATATATATATATACTGTATATTAGTCTGTATACATACATATGTGTTTATGAAACAGTTTTTCCAACTTTGATTACCCTGCTACGCCTGCGAATCATCCCCCTCCCTTCCTTTGAAGTTAATTGATGTCACTGCTCTTACATAGAAGCAAAACGTTATTTCTAAGATCCGTTATTTATAAGCCCCCCCCCCCCCCCCTAAAAAGGGCTAGTCAGGAATAACTTGATAATACCACTAAGTTTCCTTAGCTGAGCCACAATAACACCAGGACCTGACATTACCATCTGTTTAGGTTTTATTCGTGATACATTACAAACTTTGATACATGAAGGCCATTCTTTCAGTGTATCCTCTTTATCACAATGTAATTACCAGACATGGGCTCTTAGAGACAACTTGTCCATCCTTCGTAAAAAGGGGAACAAGAATATGTAGTAATTCGGGATTTTCAGGCAGGCGTGTTGGGCGTCTTATGGGATGTATAGCCAAAAACAGCCGAGGAATCCATCGCGGCAACTAACCTTTGACGACTATCTCAAATGAACCAGTCAAAAAACTGCACTGTCAACTGACAGCAGAACTAAAACATTTTAATCTGATCAGATAACCATATAATTACACGATATATAACCATATTATGATAAATTAATGACGCAATTTGTAATATATAAATAAATATTTTGTTGTGTTCATCAAATCTGACACTGGTCCCCTTCCCCATGGACTCTTCAAAATTCCATTCCGGAGTGTCAAATTATTCTTCCTTTTGAAGGCCCGGACGAAGTATATATATATATATATATATATATATATATATATATATATATATATATATAGCGCATTCTGCTGACATGCTGAAGATGTAATTTTCCAAAGTTCGTCGTTCTTGCTTTTTGGCAGATAAAAACCTTACACCTCATCATTAAGAAAGCTTTTGCAGGGCACGGCATTGTTTAGTTTGGTTTACATTCCTCAAGGGACAGATTATGTCCCACAAGCGCCTAGACTATTAAGGATAGTTGTAATTATATGTCAATTAGGAATCCACCGAGTTACAAGAAAACAGATATAGGGATGGACATTGATAGATCGACTTACCTTTTACATACGTTATTTTGTGATATTTTTACTATTTTATAATAAATTGGTCATATTTTATGCAGTTTGCCAGAGATTTCGGAACGCTTTTACTATTGAACGGGATTATCTGTCATTCCAAGATAAAAGTAATTAAAATGGAATAGAAAAAAATATAGAAATAGTAATTTGATTAAATAAAATAAGATGAATAAAGAAAGGTTTAAAATATGATTAGTTAAAATAATATAATAAACCACAAAATAAATTAGAAAGAGAAAAAAATAATGCAAAACTAGACGACCAGAGGTCGAGCGCTTGCCGGAAATTGAAATGACAGACAGACGGACAGACGATACAAAGTGTCGCTTTTCCATCAATTGCGTGACCTTCAGAGTGAATGCCGAGGAATTATGGCCTGTAGAATGACATATATCATACAAACTAACATTAAAGCATACAAAGCTGACAACAACTGACAAACGGAAAGACATCCTGACACACTGACACATTTTAGATAACATATGATTAGATAAACATATGGAGAAGATATATAGAAACAAAAAATGAGCTATAGTTTGTGCAGATAAAGTTCAGAGTTTTGGAGGAAAGGCCAAGCACTGATATGTTGCAGTGGTTCGAGTGCAGCGCCCCTAGCAACCATATTCCGAAATGAAAAAACACTTTCGAGATATTAGTGTATGACATCAGCTGTACCAGTTTCAAAAGGATTCCTGCTAAACTGTGGTCTGTATAATGGTATATGTGACACCCAAAAGCCAGCAAGCACGCGAATTTGAGGACAACTGACAAACAGACAGACATACTGACAAAGTAACACAAGATTGAGACCAGATGACTTAACCAGTATATGAAAAAGACCCAAAGGAAAAAAATAAGCTGTAGTTTATGTAAACTGAGGCTTTGTGTTTTGGAGATACGGCCAATATAATGATATATAAGGGAGGGTCGTGTTTAGCGCCCCCTAGCGGCCATATCTGGAAAATGGAAAATTCATTTCGAGATATTAGTGTAAACATAAGATGAAATAGTTTCAAAAGGATTCTTTCAAAACTGTGGCCTGTAGAATGTTATATGTGAGACGCAACAAAGAGCAAGCAGGCGAATTTGAGGACACCTGACAAACAGACAGACATACTGACAAAGAATACAAGATTGAGACCAGATAACTAAATGAGTTTATGGAAAAGACTAAGAGGAAGATAATAAACTATAGTTTTTGTAATTGAGGCTTATAATTTTGGAGCAAAACATGATATGTTAGGGAGGTTTGCATCCAGCGCCCCCTAGCGGCCACATTCAAAAAATGAAAAATTGATTTTGAGATAATAGTGTAGGACTTATGATATGTCAGTTTCAAAAAGATTCCTGCAAATCCGTGGCCTCCAGGGCAAGATTACTGAAATTTCGAAATATCTCGTTTGACAAGATATTGCACGAGATATTGCAAGACTTTTAATTGAATCGTGAAGTACTAGTTAAATGTTACCTAATGCAAAAAACTAGACCTCTGTAGCTTTAAAACTGACAAAGTTAGAAAAATATCACCCCTTATTTTCAAATATCATGACTTTTTCCCCAAAATGCGTAATCATGGTTACCGCAAATTTGAGGCCATTATACACCTGAAGAAAGGCCTTGGAATGGCGATTAAAATTAGCTTCAGTTGAAGTAGATACGACTAAAAGTGACAAAGATATGAAGGAAATACCGTTTTGCAAACTTTTGATGACCTTGACCTTGACCGTTGACTGATAAGGACAAAATTTAGTAGGCTTCGGGCACTTTTGGTTGTACATCAACTATGTAAGTTTGAAAGCGATCGCTGTAAAACTGTGCATTTAGGCTGGAGACAGACAGACATACAAACAAACAAACTAGACGACCATAGGTCGAACGCTTGCCGGAAATCGGAAGTGAAACACAGACGGACGGACAGAACATATTGTCGGTTTTCTATTAATGGAATGACTCTCAGGGATATTGCTGAGAATATGTGGCCCGTAGAATGACATATGAGACAAAAGAACAGGCAAGCAGACAAAGCTGACAACAAAAGACGAACAGACAGACATACTGACTTTGTGAGACAAGATTGACACCAGATGACTTAACCTAGTTATGGAGAAGATTCAAAGGAAGAAAATGAGTTATAATTTATGTAATTTAGATTTTTAGTTTTGGAGGTATGGCGAATTAATGATATACTTGGGAGGCTCGACTGTAGCGCCCTCTGGCGGACATATTCCGAAGACGACAAATGCGTTTCGTATTATTAGTGTATGACATGAGATGTCCCAGTTTCAAAAGGATTCCGTCAAAGCTGTGGCCTGTAGAATGCTATATGTAAGGCGTAAGAACCAGCAAGCAGGCGACTTTGAGGATAACGGACAAACAGATGGACACACTGACAAAGTGACAGAAGATTGAAACCAGATGCCTTAATCAGGTTATGGAGAAGACTCAAAGGAAGAAAATAAGCTGTAGTTTATGTAACTGAGGCTTTGGGTGTAGAGATATGGCCAATACAATGGTATGTGTGTGAGGGTCGTGTGCAGCGCCCACTAGTGGCCATATCCCGATAATGAAAAATTTTTTTCTAGATATTAGTGTAAGACATAAGATGTAATAGTTTCAAAAGGATTCCGTCAAAACTGTGGCCTATAGAATGCTATATGTGAGACGCAAGAACCAGCAAGCAAGCGAATTTAAGCACAACTGACAAACAGACGGACACACTGACAAAGTGACTCAAGATTGAGTCCAGATGACTACTCCAGGTTATGGAGAAGACTCAAAGGAAGAAAAAAAGCTACAGTTTATGTAACTGAGGTTTAAAGTTTTGGAGATATTGCCAAAGCATGATATGTTGAGAGAGGTTCGAGTTCAGCGCCCCCTAGCGGCCATATCCGGAAAATGAAAAATTGCTTTCGAGATATTAGTGTAAGACTTAAGATGTAATAATTTCAAAAGGATTCTTTCAAAACTGCGGCCTGTAGAATGCTATATGAGAGACGCAAGGGCAAGCAGGCTAATTTGAGGACAACTGACAAACAGACGGACACACTGACAAAGTGACACAAGATTGAGACCAGATGACATTACTAGATCATGGAAAAGAGTCAGGGAAAGAAAATAAGCCATAGTTTCTGTAATTGAGGCTTTGGGTTTTAGAGATATGGTCAATATAATGATATGTGTGTGAGGGTCATGTGCAGCGCCACCTAGCGGCCATATCCGGAAAATGAAAAATATGTTTTGAGATATTTCTGTAAAACATAATATGCATCAGTTTTCAAATGCTTCTTAAAAAACTGTGGCCTGTAGAATGCTATTGTGAGACGCAAGAACCAGCAAGCAGGCGAATTTCAGGACAACTGAGAAACACACTGACAAAGTCCCGATTTTTCCGTCAACACTTCTGTTACAGTCATGACCTCCGTGTAGTGAACACCTCTATAACGTAGCCAGTTTGTCAAGTAACGTAGGCTTTACTGTGTAGGTACGGACACGGCACCAGACGTTAACAATTCGCTGGTTTTCCTTATTGAGCGGATATAATATGATATCCGAGGTTTTCTTTGTCGAAGGAGAGAGGTCACGCCCTCAGCGTACCCCCTAGGTCGCTGTATTAATCTACACGTAAAATCTTGTTTTTTTTTTGTTTTTTTTTGTGCACGTCTGATAAAATTCGGAGGTATGATAGTTTTATTTCGTTGGGAAACACTTTTCCTTTCTATAAAGAGCTTAAACGTGTTGTTTATATTCCCTCATATTAAAACATTATACGAATTTCATATTTATCTTCTAATTTCCATTGACCTTTAACGTTTTAAGTTTATGTGTAATTTACATTGTCACCTTTATATTTGGAAATATATGCGCGCATGCAAGTCCCGGCGGTCGAGTGTCTGACTGTTATACCGCTAAACCTGGGGTTTTTGGAACGAATTTAAAAGTGAAGCATATGATGGCCTATGCAGGGCTTGCCAGGATTAAAAAACGTGTAAAAAATTAAGGTGGTGTCGCTGGTCGCATGTCGAAATTATTGGATCACCTCTGGTAGACTAATGCTTAACGTGTAGTTCCTTTATATTCCTCTTAATCCCTACAAGGTGTGTGATGATATTAAAATATTATATCTTAAACGTAAGAGATCAAAGAGGAATTAAATATAACATTCCTTTCACATGGTAATATTTATCATTCAATACGTTCTACCCGCACCATATTGAGTTCACTTGTAAATGAAAATCAGAGAAAAAAATAAGACGCCACATTCCCTCTCCAGGCATAAGTGCTAACATGCCCCACTCCGGAAAGTCATCACTAGGCTCTTCAGTGACAGATGGCGCTTTTGTTATATTTTGAATGTTGGTTGTTTTTCTTCAAAACGAATAACAAGGTAATAAATATGTTTTGCAATAACATTTATTTATGTGGCAAGGATTGAAAAACAGGATAAACACATATATATACATTTGTCTCGGCCTTTCATACACTAAATCCCCTAACGTTACTCTTAAGTGAAGCCAACCATCTGTCAACACGTCTCTGTCTTTACGTGCATATTGCTCACTGACATTAGTTATGACAAATTATATTTATGACGCTTTTGAACTTATGAGAGTTACCTGCTTATAACTTAAGTGGCGTGTCCGTGCAGTATTTGCAATCTACGCCTGTGCATATAGTATAGATATCTTAGCAGTACAATTAAAGAAGAAAATGGATGCCTTCAATTTGAAAAATATGTTAAGTAAATGCGATTGACTTTTTCCAATGACCTATGCACATGGTTAAAATCCCCGACACGACATTTTAAAGCAACCACTTATTAAAATTGCTACCTAGGGTGATCCTGTTGGGATTTATACATCTTCCTACCAACAACGATATGGCCGTTATACGCAAGATACCAGCCAGATACTGCTCTGTAGCAGATGGGATTGGAACTATGTCCAGTAATTGGATAAGCGCACTAGTAATGTGACCAGGCTAGTCGGTTCGCGGGATTTACTGTAAATATAAATGTATATAAAAATATATTATGTTTTGTCTTTATACTCCGTGGGGTTTCAAATTCGAAATATTCGCGAAGGGGAAAATATCGCGAAAATATATCCTGTGCGAATAAAGCGCCAAATGTACACAGTTAATCAGTCATTAGTACTCTAGACTCTGTAGAATTCCATCTACATTATATATGCCTGTATAGCATCGCTAGGCAAAGTAATGAACATTAAAATAATAACAGAGCTTTTATGTTATCCGTAAATCAATGATTTCTGTTATAAAAATATACGAGACCTTAGATATTACCTGCCTGTAAGGAACAATTAATTTCCACGAGTTAGATATTCCCTTGGGTCAACGTGTTAAGATTACACGCGTATGTTAAATGTTTCATCGAACTAGAAATAGGCATTCTGAGGAATGCAAGCTTTCCAATTGTGGGATGTCCCCAAACCCGTGTTTGCACTCACTTATTCGGCCCAGATTCCAATGTTCATTCGTGCATAAGTGACTGTAAGGTGGGAAAATTCCTTGATTATTGGTCCATTTATGTTGTTAACAGTCACACACACAAACAAACACACACTTGAACTGGGCTGAACGGGTAATAATCTATATACTCTGTGTCGTAAACTCTAAGGTAAAAATATATAGATATAGAGTCATCCACGGTATAGTTGTTTACCTCTGTGAGTTAAATGCGTGTTTGTGTGTTTGTGGTATTCATGTATATAAAGAATAATTACGTTCACTGGTACGAACAAATCTCTGCTATTTTTTGTTTCAAGCTTCTTGTATTTTCGAGTAAAACACAAAACAACAGCCAGGCTGTAAGTATAAAAATGGCAATCCCAGCACTATTTCTATCTTCTTATCGCCATAGGTTACACAACTCCCACTTGAACGAAAGCCTAGTCTCAACATACTACAATACATATAAAATAGAAGTTGGTTAGGATTTAATGTTTGTTGCCTTTTAAAACTTCAAGAAGGCTTATTTATTCGTCATTTTCCCCTTTGTTGTTACATTGCTTGACCGATTTTAGAACACGTTCCTTTACTTATGCTTTACTATAGAAACATTTTTAATTCTCCATTATACATATTATGTATTGGTTGCATGATATGTTATTTATTGCCTGTATATACTACACCATTATACGACGAAAGCTTCTATTATGGTAAACATGGTCATATATAAACCGAGCATAACGGGCGGGTGATACTGGTGTACCAATATAAACATACATCAAGAATCCCAACCCATGATGTTGCGGAGTTTTTTATTGATCTTTCGGTCCTGAACATCTCGAGTGAATCGTACTCTTTTATATAAGTATTTATATATATATATATATATATATATATATATATATATATATATAATAAATAATAATAATAATGTATAGTATTTATATAGCGCCAATTCTCCTCTGGTCAGGAATCACAGCGCAATTCACACACACACACTCACACATAACCACATACAATTTCATTGAAATCTACTCCCTGTGCCTGACCTAGAAAAAAATGATGCATATTAATTACCAAAAGCTTGCCGAAAGAGATACGTTTTTAAATTAGTTTTAAATGATACAAGAGTTGGAGATTTTCTAAGTGTATATATATATATATATATATATATATATATATATATATATATATATATATATATATATATATATATATATATATATATATATACTAGTAAATGGGGACCTTTTGCGTCCCGTTGCAGATGAGGGTTATATTTCCGGGTAGTATGTCCCCAGAACCGGAAAGTAGCGACGTCTGGTGCTCGATACGGAACCAATAATTTATGTCTTTGTGGTAACGGGCCAAGGTGAAGGTCAAAAGTGGCGAGGTGGAGTACTGTGTGGTATTGTGCGACAGACCTGTGATGTGATGATGCCGGGAATTCAATGGTTTGAAATTGGGTGTGCCGAATCTGTGTACAATTTTTAAGTTAGGGCATCTTACTGACGCTGATTACAAAACTGGCCCACAGTTATGGCCCGTTTTTTGCGTTTTTTTCTTTGACAAACAAACAAACACACAGGATAATTTTTGTAATATATATATATATATATATATATATATATATATATATATCATTGCGTATTACGCCTGTACCGACGGACGCTTGGACCTCCAGAACCGAGCGTCCGAAAGAGATTTGAAGGCTAACGTCCACTTATATATATATATATATATATATATATATATATATATATATATATATATATATATATATAAGTCGCAGGTCCAGAACCCAAACCATTATGCCACCACGCTATAAAATATGTTTGACCGTTTAAATATAAATATATATATATATATATATATATATATATATATATATATATACATATATATATATATATTTGCATTACCTATGTGATCGTGTTTCACGGCCAGCTTAGCGGGGTTTACAATCATTTATAATGTGCATCGTGACAGCTTTCCAGTTTGCAGGTAAAAAACAAAAGCATACTTTTACCAGTTATAGAACTCTTGTCCGGACTTGGACTTGAGTCCACTTTTTTAAGGACTCGGACTTGAGGGTCACGGACTCGGACTTGTACTCGGACCCTGAGGTAAGGACTAAAGAAATCAGGACCATATCGAGTCCGGTAGACAGGAAAACGCTGTCACAAACTATATAAAGATTGTGCACATAGGTTACCTACTTATAGAATGTTATAAAAATAAGACTTAACACAAAAAAAGTGTGAGCTCTGCACTAAAGATAAACTTAAATTAAAAGTTTGCATGATTATCTCACATATTAGTTATTTAATTTCTTTTAATAAGAAGATTTTTTTAGACTCATACATCGTACATTGGACACGAGTTATTAATGACTTGGACTGGAAGAAGGTAATCTTGAACTCGAACTTTTAAGACTCGGACGTCGACTCTGACTGGAGTGACCTGGACTACATAATTGACTATAACAGGCAGCTACGGGCATGTGATTACGGTTAACCTCGTTATAGTCAAGGTGTTCTTGCCTGTATACGTTTCCTATATTTATCAGATATAAAGTTAAAGACAACCAGCGTGTCGCCTGTATAACCAAAGATGGTTGGTTGCGGGAATTAAAAGGGCACTTATTTCAAAAACCTTTGCAAAACTCCAGTTCTTCTGACGTACCGACAGATGTCATTGTGGAACGTGTTTGGAATATTTTAGCGTGTCCCAACTTATAAACACATTATTAAAACAAGGTTAACACCCCGTGTGAAGTGGGGTTGGCGTTCCCTGGCCTGGTGATATAAAATGGATTATGTTTGGTAAATAAACGTCAGATATCGGAATATGCCCCTTTAAGTGACGGCTTATAGGCATGCTTTTCGCTTTTCGGTCACCCACCCACTTATTCAGTCTTCAAGACGTAGTTGGTCACCTTGAAATTGGTAAGGTAAGAAAATAAACGTAACTAGCCGAGCACTAGTTAATGTCTTGTAATGGCTAATTAGAATGTATTATATTCACTGTCCTATAACGAAAGCCTTCATTAGAGCAGCTGTAAACAGCTTGTTAACGTCGAGAACCAACGCCTTCACGTCTTGCAGGTGCAACGTAACGTTAAGGATGCAGTTACTACTATGCCTGACTGGAAGCTTTTTCTGTGTATATATATACATGTATGTGTATATATATATATATATATATATATATATATATATATATATATATATTGCTTTCTCTCTCTCTTTCTTTCTTCTTTTTTTTCTTTCTGTCCCCCTCTCTCACTCTTTCTCGCCAATCTTCTGTCTCTCTCTCTCTTTGTCTCTCTTTCCCCCCTCTCTCTCTCTCTCTCTTTCTCTCTCTATCTCTCTCTCTCTCTCTCTCTCTCTCTCTCTCTCTCTATATATATATATATATATATATATATATATACATTATATTCAAATATATGGCTGAAACTTTTATTTAGATTTGCTTAATGACGTCTCACTTAATGAAAGATAAACCGGTCTACTTAGAAAGATACACCAACAGCAAAACGTGAGGAGATGAACAATTATTCGCCTAACCTAAATTCACAAAGAAAGAAATAAGAAATCAGCAATTTTAGATATCAATGGCGACATCTTTTAAGTCATAGGATTTGTCAAACGTGTTTTCCTAGAAATAAATTAAAATTAATTTGATCAGTTTGAGCAAATGCTACTGGAGAGACTCTCTCAGCAAACAGCCTCTAATTACAGTCAAAGTTTCACCAAAATAAGCCTCATTCTAAAGTATATCTACGGAACTTCTAGACAATACGCTAATATTAGATAGTGGTTTTAAACACAAGATTGATTTTATACTTATGACGCACGAGGGATTACTTAGAGTAACGTAATTTAGAGTTCACATATATTGATTTCACAAGCATCATAATTGGATCCAAAAAATGTCCAAATTTGTTAGATTTGATTTGTCGGTTCTATTTATATATACGAAAACGAATCTCAAAAGAAGGAAAGAAACCGTGAAAGTTTTCGTATAGTGTATTTAAATTACGGCAAATTATCTTCAAGAAGTGACTTGCTTTTATTTACGTAATAATCTATTCTATGTGTTCGATGTTTTGGAGATGGTTCTTTTACGAAATAATTTATCCGACGCCTCAGGGATTGACGTTTCGCTTGGTAAGTATGTTTTAGAGCCCGAATTTGTGCCCTATTTTAAGTGATAAGGACTTGGGGCCCGTGGTACGAATCTTAGCTGAGGACGGCCCTCACTCAGGATGGGCGCTCTGTGGGCTTAACGGGAAGGCCTTTCCTAAAGGTTGTATATATATTATATTTATAATATATATATAACACTTAAAATTTATCATTTATATATATTAAAATTTATAATATACAATGTATTTAAAACTTAAATTTATAATATAAAATTTCAATTTATAATATATATATAACACTTAAAAGTATTAATATATATATATATAACTTAAAATCTATAATATTCATAACATAAATTTATAATATATATATAATTTAACTTTATAATATATATAATGTAGAATTTATAATTTTTAAAACTAAATATTTATAATATATATAACACTTAAAAGTTTTAAATATATAACTTAAAATCTATAATATATATAGCTTAAATTTGTAATATATATATATATATATATATATATATATATATATATATATACAAATTAAAATTTATAGTTTATATATATATAAATATATAACTTAAACATAAAATTTTAAATAAGAGTCAATGTTACACATACAAGACAGTCCTTGATTTGAAACAGGAGATAATGTCCATTATGCACAATACATGTACCACATCTGCTTGCGTAACAAAATATGTTCCCGGGACTGTAATATTACTCCCGAGCACGAACAGAAGATATCCCATCCACAGATGTCACCTTGTGGATGGTTATTACGTAACTAGCTACACATGACATAACATATATTCTATCTCCACTTTCTCACGATTTCCTGCGTTTTTAGATATTTAATATCTTAGCTGATGCCAAAAACAACGGGTAACTGTATCTAATTGGTTACTAGAAACTGGATGTAATTGAGAATTCAAGGAGGTTTAGTTTACGGTTATGACGTTAAAACACAGTTTTCTGGACCCAGGTGTAAGTCTTATATTTGCTTTTAAACAATGGTTGTAATGAAAATAAAATTACCACGACATTTCTCCTAAAATATGTACAGCCATTTAGCGGGGTAAATTCTCTCTCTCTCTCTCTCTCTCTCTCTCTCTCTTTCTCTCTCTCTCTCTCTCTCTCTCTCTCTCTCTCTCTCTCTCTCTCTCTTTCTTTCTCTTGCTCTCTCTCTCTCTCTCTCTCTCTCTCTCTCTCTCTCTATATATATATATATATATATATATATATATGTATACGAAAATGAAAATGAAATCCAACGACTTCTTTTGAAACAATATTCGTCTCATATGAAGAAGAAAGGGTTTATTACCGATAAAGCCAGATCTTTGGTTTGTACATAGATTACAGGGTGGGAATACAAAGAGGAAGACGTTAGGTAACCAAGACACTCGAACCTACAACAGAAAAAGTCTGAGCTACGCCCTGTACTTTGGGTTAATAGGTGGCTGCCTACCTACATTTCCTCTTTGTGCCTATGGTGACATATGAGGCCGTGGTTCTTTGGTGGGATATTACATATTTCTGAACACAGAGACACACCGTCGTCCTAATATAAGTTTTGTGATGAAACTTAGAGTGCACACACACACGGTCGTTTGCAAACACACGTGTTTACTTACAGCTTTTGGATCAACACACTTATTTTCCACCACATAGGGGTTTCTCAGAACTTTCATTAACATGACCTTAACAGAAACGGATTATTAATATTGGCCAAGAGTTAACCAGAAATCACATTAATTATACAGAGAAGGAAACGAATAGCTGACTTTAATCTCATCTAGGCATATTACCAATTAAAAAGTTTGTTATCTAAGTTCCGTGATTAACTGGTGGATATATATATATATATACACCGAAGATTGCTCTTTTATGTCATCGATCTAAGTATAACCCTAATTCTTATAAAGGAATGAGGAGGATAAAGGAAACCGTTGTTGATGGGAAGCGAACACAATATCTGAGAAAAACATAACGTTAGGCCAAAAGATGAAGAAGGTATGGTTCTCAGGAACTTTTTTTCAGAAATCAATGCGGGCGGGCGGTTTTTTTTATTTTTGATCTGGTATGTTTCGATAAAAATGTCAATTGAAAAGGGAAAAACATTAAAATAATAGATTTATTTTCCTAAACAAGTAACAACACTACAAAACAAAATTGTATGATTTTTTCTTCTTGAAAGAAATGTCTGAGCGGCTGCAGCTCTAAAAATTGGTGAGTTTCTATTGAAAATCAAAATAAAAATGTTTGATGCGGGGGTTTAAAATTGATGCGGGCGGTGCCTGAGAACCATACCTTTTATTTTTTTGGCCTTAGGTAACGGCTTTACCTATCAATTCATCATTAAATTATCCAAACCTTCCTTCATAAAGATTTTTTTCCAGTAAATTAAGAAGGGAATAAATAGGGAAATGGCTTCACTATATTTAGCGTTTAGTAAAAACCTGAATATCCTAAGTTTTCAATGATGGTGAATCTTAATTTTATACAATTAATTCCAGATTTCCCCTTTTCCTTTGCATTACTGTGAACAATATCGATAAATTTTGTCTCGAGCATGGACACTGCGCATTACGATAATCTGTTTCATTTGATTTCGATGTGGCAGTATCGTATTTTTTTGTCCGAAATAATACAAATGATAGAGACTGCAATAGTAAACTCGTGTATTAATATAAGATAGTTGTCTATAATAATTAATACGATCTTTCTCTGTATACATGACGGACCCGAACACTTAATGTCAGTCGACGCCACCAGATGTCACAAGGCCCGCTTTGTCATTTATAATATATGAGTCATGCAACAAAACAGGCAGTTTTGCAGATGTCTTAAGAAAAAGGTATCGCTCCGGAGATGACAGATCTAATTCCATGCTCAGAAGAAGAAAAAGAAAATAAGGGAAGACGCGATTATTATCATGTTCACGTTAAGTTGCATAACGAAACTCATAAGTAGAAGGCAATTTCTAATTGCCAATTGCCCTTGACAGCTGATGGAAGATTCTGGACACTCGAGATGAGTTTGACGATCTGAATGTTAATGACATGCCGACCTTGCTTGTTTGATAATATTTCTTGTTGCAATATAACTTTACATGACCACCTGCGGCTCTACGTAATAACAATGCACCAAGCACATAAAATCTACCAGGCAGTCCGCTCAGGAAAAGAATTAAATTTTAATAAACGTAACAACGTTCTGTACGTTGGCGTTTCACCTGTACCTGTCATTTAGAATCAGCTTCTCAAATAACAGCTCATATCAAAGGTGAGTCAAATGTTAACTGATTTATATAAAGAAATATACCGAAACAATGATGCCACGATCAGTGATACAAAAAATTAATGTATATTGCATGTATATAAATCGAGTAGATCCTGCAGTCAAGACTATTTGTTGCAGTCATCAGGTAAAACTGAGCACTGTAGCAGTCGTGGAAATTGAAATTTTATATAGAGGTTCTATTGTATTCACTTGCATTGTCAAGCTCCGGGCAACTACATTCTTGTCACTTCAGTCTGCTTTGGTAACCTTATCTGTTATGCAACACTGGTTGAGCATCGCTTCTGTCACATGTGTACAGCACCCCACCCCACCCCCTTTACCCCCCCCCCCCCCAGCACACACAAGAAGTAGTAATATTCACCTAGTTTGATGCAATAATTGTTATTTTTAACTGTATTTTCTCAACAAAGCTGTTGCCACTCAGGGAGTAATCCAGAGGTAAAGTAGTTTGTTGAGAGAAATTCATTCGTTTTAAATAATTTTAACAAATTAAGATATAAACTCATAAATATGCATAATGTGATAGTACAAGAGCCAAAAAATGGATAAATAATATTGCAAGTTAGGATTGTGAATTCCGAATCAAGTTATATTTCCCGATATTTATTATTTGCAAATTCAAATGTATATATATATATATATATAATAAATACTTCTGTATGTGATGCTATATGAGCAAAATAAGGGATAAATGATGTTGCGATTTAGAATTGTAAATCAACTTATATTTTCATATGTATATGTTATATTGCAAATTCATAAAATTAAAAAAAATTGAAAAAAGATTTGGTATAGTAAATGGTTATCTATTGCAAAGATTTGTTCATTATTTTTCTGCCTCAGCAGAATGGGAAGTAAAGTAATCAGCTTTGTCTTTCCATCTCTCAGTCTTTTTTTTAAATATTGAATAATTATGAATCTTTTTTTTAAATTTAATTTCAAATCCAGTATGTATATGCAGAGGCGTTAAAACACCCCCCCCCCCCCCTTCCCGACGCCATTGAGTCCTTGAACCTTTGCAGTGGGGGCGTTTGTTAATTACAATTGTATAACATTTAAAAATATTGAAAATAGCATCGAATAATAAAATAAGTTAGGATCCTACCGAACATATGTGTCAACTCCTGTACAGTAAACAACTTACATAAGAGCAATCCGATGACCATATGCCGTAGCACTGATACATTAAGTAAATATTAATCAAATAAATTTAATCATAAAATTACCAAATATTATTCAGGATGCTTAGTTTATTCCCTCAAGGTCTTTTATGCATGCATGTATGTATGTATGATTGTTTGTAAGTATGTGTGTATCTATATTCGGACCTGTAAATCTCCAAACTACATAAATTTCAGATTATCATGTTTATTTTTCAGTGAGTTGATACATGTTTATACTATAATGCTTAATTACATTTATAGCTCCGATGCTGAGCAAGGCGATATATATATATATATATATATATATATATATATATATATATATATATATATATATATATATGTTTTTATGTTTTTGTAATATTCTGTTTAGCCGTTCTGACATGTATGTCTTCATAATATGTGACAGAGTATTTTTTTATGATAGACTCGATATGATATATCGAGTCCTTACCTCCCAATCCGAGTACAAGTCCGAGTTCAGCATCATCGAGTCCAAGTCCGAGTCCCGAAAAAATAGACTCGAGTCCAAGTCCTGACTCGATTCCTACAGTTCAGGAATGTGTAATAAATATTAGAAAGTTGGTCAGGATTATTTGAAGTTACGCGGTATAAGCATCGAGACCTTGTGGAGACAAATGAAAACAATGGTTTTCTCGACTTTCGACATTTTCTTGACACATTGACAATTTCAGTAAGGGTTTTGATATGTATTCAGCTGTCACTCTGACGGCCTGCTTGACTCCCTCGCGTCGGCAAATCTGTCGCTAGATATCCCGCTGGGGGAAAACAGTCTAACCCGATTTATTCTCAAAGTCACGCAGTAATGCTTCTTTCTACATCTGAAATGGAAAGATATTAACTTTGCCACATATCTGTTTGATGGTTGCCCGTTGCCGGTCTTTACTTTAGATAGATTAAGCTGAGCCGGGAGTCAGTCTATTTTCAGACACCGTCATCCATGTTGTGCTGAAATGAACCTCTGAATGTTAGCATGGCCAGATAAAACTCCTCGGTGTTGTCTTAAGGGATCTCTACAAAGTATTGTTGTTTTTCTCTTATCGTGAAACGCAAAGTCGGCTGATTTTGCAATATCAAACAATGCATGTTAGACATCACGGTTCACAACAACATCATGTTTTATACGTATTATCCTCTCCTTTAAACAACACTTATTTCTGACGTTCCCTGTTTCATCTAAATCCAAAAGATTTCATACTGGGGTTTAAACATTGCATCTTCTTTAGTTAATCTCTCAAGCTTATCTGCCTGATGCTCTGTTGCTGCTATATATGTACTTTTTTTTGCTTCTGCATCCTTCTGGGTCTTTATCATCGGAACTCGCCAACGGGGCTTGGTTTGATACTTTGTCAGTTTATCCTCTGTCATATTAAAGCGCTAATCTCAAACAGACCGTTTATCTTCTGTTTAACCGTCACGTTCTTCAGACGGTATACAAAAGCCATTTTCTTTTTTTATTAACAATCGGTCCTGGCAGTATATATTGAATGGGAATTCTGTTAATGGTGTTGGTGTTGTTGCTGATGATAATGATGATCATTATTATAGTGTTTTATCTGTTTTACCGTGACGTTCTCCAGACGGTATACCAAGGCCAATATTATTTTTTTATTCGCAGTCGGTCCAGGCACTATATATTGAATGGGAATTCTGTTAATGATGCTGGTGTTGTTGCTGATGATAATGATGATCATTATTATAGTTGTTAATATCATTATTATCCTTCTCCTCCTTCTCATTCTTCGTCTTCTTTTGTCCTCTTCTTCTTCAACTTATTATTATTATTATTATTATTATTATTATTATTATTATTATAATTATTATTATTACTACAAAAATGATAGTTGTTTTAGTAATTATAATTGTAATAGTAGTAGTGAAAGTAATAATAGGTGTAGCACTTTTTCTAATTATAAAATAATAATAATAATAATAATAATAATAATAATAATAATAATAATAATAATAATAGTGATGATTATAATGATGTTGATGATGATGATGATGATAACACAAAAAGTAGAAGTGTCATATCCTTGATTTATTATTATTATTTTTTTTTAAATCCGAATTCTTATTATCCCGGTGTCTTTCTTACAAGATACGCCCTTAACTATTGAAACTAATCATTTTAATAACAGGCTTTTAATATCCGGGGGCTCTCACCTCCGCCGTCCGTCACCTGATCATCATGAAACGTCCATCAGCCACGTTTTATTCCTAGCAGTATGTTGATTTATCATCATGGTTTAACACCTGCTTAGTGACAGATCATCGTGAATGGGACTTTCATTGTTAACCTCAGATTATATTTTAGCTGCGCCCATGTGCTGTTAATCTCCACATCAGTAAAAATAAGGTATCATCAGTGTCCAGAGCGAGTTGTGAAACAGGAGTAGCAATTTGAGATAACCCCCGGCATTAGAATACCCCCTCCCCTTAACCCCTCAGAATACCTCCAGGTAATTTTAAATCGATTTCAGAGTACGCCCTTAGGTTTCTGATTAACCCTTTAAAAAATTTCTTTATTTATTTTTATTTTGCTTGGAATTCTTGTAATTTCCCACCTGCGTAACCCTTCATGTAGGGAGGTTTTATTTCAGGATTGCAGTTTTTTGTTCAGTTAGATTTTATAGGTTTTATACTGGTACCAGTAATCCAGGTGGTTGCTTAAACATAAACATACTTTTTCAGCGTTTCTACAACAAGCAAATCCTTCGTTTCAGAACAGAGACTCACTAACTATATTTATAGAAAACTCTAAGGTATTCGTTACTCATGACTATAATGCTGCATGAAAACGAAGGGATAGGCACATTATAGTAATTTTACCATAATGTGGAGCCAAGAAGCTGACTCTTTTTATTAACCATATAACATTACATATAAGCATTATACCAGCTCCTACAGTTTTTTTTTAGAAAATTTAAGCTTACTTTAAAGAAACAGAACCTACCTCTGACCGACCAAATAAAAGTCCTCACAACAAACACTATGTTTGTTGACTGCTGTCAATCGGAATATATTAAAAGAGAGGCAATCCGAATGAAAAAAAAATCGGTAATTAAACTATATATATACCCCCCCCCCCCTCCTCAAGGGCAAAAAAATGACAAAACTAGATTTTCTTCTTTTCTGTTAATATGGATTTCCAGTACGACTGATTAAGTCACTTCAAATAGCGTAATGGTAATGGTGACAGATTTGAACCTGATATTTATATTCACCTTAAAATCGTGAAGAGGGGGGGGGGGGGGGTGGGTTCCCTAAGATCGCAATCATCTAGTTTTGATTTCTTCTCGCTATTTAGACCCATCATAGAAACGTACATCACAGTCATATGCCTGGCCCATGTTGAGACACACGGCTAAAAATAGCACCAACAGACCGGCTTCTGTGGCTCAGGGGTAGAGCGCAGGACTCAAAGCCGGAAGATCGTGAGTTCGAATCTCAGCCGAGGCGGTGAGGTTTTTCACGGTCGGCCCCAACGCAGGGTGAGCGCTCTGCAGGCTTAATGAGAAGGTCGTGCCCAACGGCCGTGTTTCACTCACACACCAGTGCGCCTTTCGGGGGTCCTCGGTGGTATTCACCGGGCCTGGTTAACGCCAGAATATAAAAATGAGAGGAAGCGTGTGATACTGCCCTGTCAAGTAGTCCGAAACCGGAATGGAAATCTGCAGATGTAAATATACTTAGTTAAGCTAGCATTAAAAAATGGAGGCGGTTGCCTCCAACAACAAAAAATATTTAAAAAAAATAGCATCAACAAGGTAAAAACCTATGGTACATAACCCCTTTCTAAAGGTTGCGACCCTTTTATCATGAAGTCCTTTTAATTGTTTAATGTAAATATAATACCAACAATACCAGATTTAATACAAGTTGGTCGGTCAGAAAGACAAAAGTTTAGATACAGACTTTCATCCGTTGGTATTATTTTTTAAGAAATCGTTATGGCAAGAAAAGAAATTCTATACAAAAACCTGACATGATCGCAACATCAATCGAGGAGACATATCAAATATACATAGTCCTTTTCACATTTAAACCATTTAAGTACAGATCAAGAACGTTTTGGTAATGGGAGCCATCTCAGGTTAAATATGTTCAGTTGAAGAAAGCTTCCTCTAATACTCATTTCTTCCGTCAGAAATTGCTAGCAATTTCAGAGCTCATGTGTTCTGCGTAAAAAAAACCAACATTTTATGATGATAAATCTCAAGGTAACAATATGGACTCGAATAAATAGATTTGAAACTACATTTCTGAGAGTTGGCTCGTGGCATGTTTGTCATGGTACTTTTTTAGAGAACACGGGGGGATGTGGTGATTTATTTAGTGAACAAAACAACCGTTTTAGTGATGTAAAACTTTTGTCATGTGGCATTCAAAAGCAGGACTTCTGATAAATTGCGACATAGAACAAGATTAAAAAAATCCATTTTCCTCTCTTTGGGTTTTTATATCAAATGGAAGCAACCAGTTCCTTCTTGGTTTTATCGTCATCTGATTGTCACGCTTTGTTATCAGTTGTGACGCTTTGATGACGTCAGTGGTGTTTTCTGTTTATTCAACTTGTCGTCTGACAAGGTTACGTTTAAGTTTCTTACGTTTTAAGCCTTTTTATTTTTGGAAAATGCCATTTAATCCATCTTATGTTATATAGAGTCTAATTTGTTATGTAAATCATGATTCCACATGATTTTATATGAAGTGAAAATACGTTGTTGATTTAACATTTGCATGGAATCTCCGATAACCTCGTATATAGTTTCAAATCTTAATGATTTAGAAGAAACTTAATACAGTAAGTTCAGTTACAGAAATCAGGTCATATTTTTATCATTTTTAAGTTCACAAATTAAATTATCATGAATGCTCACCATAGAGGGGCCATTAACAGTGCGCAGAATCGAACTCACAAGAGAAAGATTCTGCGGGTAAGGGATTGTGGGTAAACAACTCCTTTCTTCATAATACACTGAGGCTTCAAAATAAAGTAGTCCAGTGGCGTAGGCGTAAAGGTAGTGAAGAGGACCTGTGATCCATTAAAATAGGATGGGTAAGAAATGTTTCATGACAATTTTTTATTGTTGTAAAGATTTCACGAAATAACTAATATTTGACAAGCATGCTTATGTGCAATGCAAACAAAAGTTTTCTTCTTGACTTGTGACAAACTTTGATTTTGAAATTTGACGGGTGAAACAAGTAGTCCAAGTCGTCCCACCTTACGATAATTAACATAAAGATCTTGGGCTGAAAGATATGAATGGTCCCAACAGCGTTCAAAAAGACAAATGAAGTTTGAGTCGGAGATGGATTCTCTCCGAAACAATTCTCCCTAAACGCTAGTGTTCAACCAATAGGCTTGAAAGAGGAATATTTCATTCTGTTGGCACAAAAGTCAAACTTAACGAGGGAAGCGATGTCACCTTACTTTAGGGTCAGATGAAATGTTCGTCAAGAAGTCTGGGTTAGGAAGTCAATACAGGACATTCAACCAGAGCAGGACTAAATACGTTGCAGCTGCTGATTTTTTTAAGGCCGCATACAACACTAAAAAAAAAAAAAAAAACACTGCACGCCCCCATCAAACTCGCTGTCCATCCCCCGTCTTAAACCTTATCTCCCTTTCATATTATGAAATATGTTCTGTCTCAAGGGAAAATTGGCCCCATTCAATATTCTAGGACCTGACATAGGACCCTATTTTTTTTTCATTTTGAAAGAGAGATTTCGAGAAAACTCTGTCATTTAGATTATGGTTTCTCCATCTTATTTTCTCAGTAGTCTTTCTAATATTGTCCGTAAATTGACAACAAAATTGGGGAATTACTGGCACTTATTGCCTCTTAGATTATTCATAAACGTTATGCTACAATATACGTATTTTATAGAATGTCTGAAAACTTTGGTAATTTAAATGTTTAAATAACAACAGATAAATAGACGAAAACCGGGTAAAATACTGCCATACAAAATATATTCTAGTGGTCAGGGGGAGGGGTGGGGGGTTCTTATCTCGGCAAGGCTTTTCTTTTAAGGGAACCTTTCGTCCGTACTCCTGTGTAGTGGACTTTCCAACCTTTTCATGGCAAGCAAGGCTCATGCTGAGAAGGTTATGGTAAATTATTCAGTGTTTTTGATCACCATTGTTCCCGGAAATATTCTGTTTACGTGAGTCTATGTACTTTTGGCATTAAGGAACTGATAATTATAAAAATAAAAATAATAATAATAAAAATAATTAATAATAATAATAATTATAATAATGATAACAATAAAAATAATAAAAATATTGTTATTATTATACAAAAAAATAAAATCTTACCAATATTTTAATTTTTTAAGGTAATCAGGTAACCAAAAAGTAAGAACTACACAAAACCCTTTTGACGTTACAGTTTTTTGTAAGATTACTAGGAGTGCCTATAAACAAATATAAGAAACACGCTCAAGCCTTATCTCAGCGTTTCACCTACCAGCTTACCGAGGATAATAGCATTGTCAATAAAAACCATTTCTTTTCATTAAAGAACTTTTAGTGTATGGAGCGAGAAATGAACATGTATGGGCAGATATTTGTGTATGAGATATCGGAGCTACCATAGAGAGGGTACCGTCTGCAGTTTGCCATTTACCCTACGTCAGAAGAGCTTTTGGAAGGGGAGCAGAGCGACGAATATAAGGTGGCAAATACACCACCTATGGTTTGTTTGAAACCAAGCTCCCCTATTGAGTACTAGTAATGTTGCACTTCCGTGTGATGTGTTTCGCTCTGTGACGGCCATGATCTCAAAGCCTCATTTCCTGTTCCGTTTAAATTGGTCTTGTATATCTGCAATTTCCTTTTCCGACAGTTAATTACATTGTGGACCCAATATTGGCTCATACGACAATATCCTTACGTCTTCGCATCTAATTAAGGATACGATTCCTTTATCTCTGTTTCAAGCTGTTGTCAACAGGAAATTATATGGCCTGCGCAAACAGATAACCAATTAATCAATGGATTGTCTTTCATTGATACCACGTAAACGTATCCTTTCTAATACTTGTCTGAAATGGACGAAATGATTTCTTTTAGTTATTTCATACAATGGGTGACTGGTTTTGATGAGTGAATGATTTATTACCGTATCCCATGTCGTACTAAATAAACTCTCGGATACATCTTACTCAGCAAGTTAATTAGATGACCAGACACCGTGTCAACATCACCTATCCGTTGGCGTGACGACAGTGTTAACTACTGTCACCCTCCCTTCATGTCAGCAAAATAATTATGTCAGGTGACAGTGCTCATGTCAGCTTCACTATCACGTGATACAGAGTACATATTTATAATAAAGTGACAAGATCTGTAAATGTCAATTCCATTCTAGTTTCTATTGAACTGTTGGATGAAAATACTATGAAGTATTTTTAAATGCACGAATATTCGTATTTCAGATAGTCTCTCTGTTGGGAGCAGGGACATAGAGATTTCTCTTCTCATGCAACGTAAACGCTATGCCATATAGTGCCATCTCCATCTGAGGCCTGAGAAAAGCGCTTACGGATTTAAAACCAAAACATCCTGATCTGAATCGGTATTCCATTACCACATTGGCAGGTAAGCTTTGTTTTAACTTTTTAAATCTGTTTTTACATCTGTTGAATCACTTGAAAGCTGTACAAAATAATAAAATGAAAACGTAGTCCGCGACCACATTCCTGCGCAAGAATCCTTATCAAACTTTGATGTGAACACACGATTTGTCACGAACGAACAACTCCACACAGGTCACCTCTTGAACAAAGCCGAACCTAATTCCTATCAATGGCCATGGCCTTCAACAAGAAATAGCATATGTATCTGGTGGATCTGCAATCTCCTTCCCCGACTGTTAATGACACGGAGGACCTAATATTGGCTATACGCCGCTATCCTTACCTCTAACGCATCTAATTAAGGATTAGATTCATCTATCTCCGTATCACGCTGTTGTTAACAGGAAATTGTACACGGTTGTCAACATGTAACCAGTTAATCAATGGACCGTCTTAAATTGATACCTAGAAAGCTTATCCTTCATTATACCTGAGTAATACATCACGTTACCGTTCACGTGAGGTCTACTCACGTGAGTACTGCCTCACTCTCCTTCGTGTCAGCAAAATTTGTCACGTGACAATGCTCATGCTTGCATTACTATTACGTGATACAGAGTACATATTTATAGTTAAGTGACATGATCTGTAAATGTCATTTTGGTTCTAGTGCCTATTTAACTGTGGTACGAAAATATTAAGACGTCTTTTTAAATGTAGGATATTTGTATTTCAGATATTTTCTCTCACTAGAACAGTGAATGGGAGATCTTTCTTCACATGCGTCACGAACCTTATGCCATATAGAACTATCACCATCTAAGGCTTGAGAAAAGCGCTAAAGGATTTAAAACCCCCAGAAAACCTGATTTGAATTCGTATTCCGTTGCCGCTCTGGAAGGTAAGTTCATGTTTTCACTTTTTTATATGTTTTCAATTTCAGTTGTGTCACTTGACAGATCTACCATTCCTCTGTATTGGGTATAACATTATTAGAGAATATTGTCTGAGACCAAAATCTTCCACAAGGATCTTAATTAATCAACGAATGAACAACTACAAAACCGGTCATCTCCGGGACAAAGCCTGCCCCTAATTTCAATCAATGGCCCTTGCTTTGACCGGGACAAAGAAAAAGTAATGCATCGTTTGAATGAGGAATATTTTATGGCGCTCCAGATTACCTCATACATTCAATATAACTGATTGGTCAGTACGTGTTATGCTAACTTTCAACAAAATTCATCAAAACAACTTTTATTGAGTTAAGTTGCAACCAGATCGTCCTTTTTCCCCAAGTGTAAATGTGTTTAACATAAGTCGAGATGAGTGCAGCTGACAATCTACCGTCTAAACATTATCAGTGGAAATATATTCATATTTACACATATATACGTCATACAATATATGTAATACACTGAATTTTATTTATTCGTGCATGTATGGGGAACTACGAATGTAATTTATGTTGCATAATTACGCGATGATACATATCACGATAGTCCATGCAAGAACTGTTTGATTTGCTGCCATAAAATCTACAATAATCAAAATAATAACTATAATTACAAAAGATAATCAAGAAAGGCATTATTAAGTCGAGAAATATGTGTTTGCTGTAAATCGCAAGGCGGGGTCTATTGCTTTATTGTAGTGTTTAATGTGAAGACAAAACTGCGCGAATAAATTGCTTAAGGCCCATTGTAATGCAAATACCAACTGACAGAACAGACAATAGGGCTATTAGCAAGTGATATGTGAAGTTCTGAAAAATAGGCCATGTTTTTGCGACATAAACATTATTAGTAAACGGGAATGGTTGTTCTGGTAACAAGTGTGGTGAAATCCACCAGGAGTTGTAAATTTCTTACCATTGGCAGCGACGTTGCGCGCTATTTAATTTATGCTATCTCAGTAATTTAGCCGGCTCACTCTGAAGTATACAATCAGTACACAAATCATACTGCAAAGCCACCTGGTTTACACAATGAACAGAAATAGAATAAAAAAATATATATGTAAATTTTATATTTGTTGAACTGTTATATTATAGTGACCGTAGTAACTTAACAATTAAGTTAAATCTTAAACATATATCCTCATTAATATATGTAGTTTTGTATAACCTTGAGGCAAAGAAACTGCAGGTCAGTGTCGGAGCTATCAGCTATTTTAAAACATATCTAATTAAACGAAACAAGCGGATTAGAAAGTTAATCCTTATGGACTTATCAGCTGGCGGTTTTCTGATTGCCTCAACCTAGTGACTAGGCCTGTGTCTGGAGGATTTCCAACCCGATTTGCTGGTGTTAATTACGAATTGTTCGCGTGGCCAGGGTATATTTGATATCACTTTAATAATTAATTCTGAGTACACACGACCCGGGCAGGCGCAGATCGCATCGCGGCCAACATACAACCAATACCGATATACAATATTACTTTGTTTTAAAATATAGAATTAAAACTCTGATTTAAATTGTATTTTAAAAGGTAACCTTATAGACGCTTATTTGTTTGTGAAACGGAAGGAATAGAATTAATTCTATCAATACAGGAATACAGAAACAATAAAATGTATGAATCAATATAACTGTTGTCAATTTGAAACCATATTCGATTACATTTTTAATATATATTATTGGTGTGTATGTGTATATGCGTTCATAGCGAATCTTGTTTACAGTGTGTATCCATGACCCCCCCCCCCCCCTCCCTTCTCACTATCTTTCCAAATTTCTCTTTTTCTCTCCGTGTACCTTTCAAACATGTCATGATGTCTCTTTCATGCCAAAAAGAATAAATAACAAATTGTTCAATTTGTTCAACTCGTGAACACAAGTAAGCAGGCCCGGTGCGAATCAATATGAACAACTGAGTCAGTCCCTAACGCCTACTTAGTCACGGCCGTTAAAGCTCCGTGATAAACTTACCTGGGGGCGTCAATACACGGGGGATCGGTATATATCCCCCACCCCACATTTTAACAAGAGCGGAGGGGATCACCAATGTAATCAACCCCCCCCCCCCAATTAATATTTGGATAATAATAATTATATATTGGAAATGAAAACTAATGAAAATTATAATTAAAGACGTTGATGACTTTTCTGAGTTTACTTTGAAATATTTTATATATATATATATATATATATATATATATATATATATATATAGATATATATATTTGAAATAAAGTATACTGGAAACATAAAACCATATTCTTTAAAACCTTATACTGAATTGCAAATAATTTGAAATGTGCCACAGAGTTTATTTAAAAAATTATATATATATATATATATATATATATATATATATATATATATATATTTGTCCTAACTTTGATTACCCTCCAACGCCGTCGAGTCCTGCCCCCCCCCCCCCCCCTCAACCCGCCACCCTTGAAATGACGTCACTTGACTTAACTCAGTAATGACTTGCCTTCCATGTTAATTGCTGCGTTTTAAACCAGTCCACACAATCCGTGTCAGTGATTCTGGCTGCTAGACATTCGATTCCGAGTCCAAGTCCTTGAGGTTCGATTCCAAGTCCGCCTTCTTCAAGTCCGAGTCTTTTGGAACTCGAGTTTAGGTCCGAGTCCAAAATATTTATATTTAAAGCACCTGAAAATTTGAATTTTCAGACCATCATTTGTAATTTGTAAGGAGTTTACACAAGGTTTTTACGTTAATATTGAAATATACTAACAAAGATCGAGTTTGGTACATTTTATAAACTTGTTTTTGAAAAATTCTGACATTCGTTCGCCCATGTCAGTTAGTCTTCATGGTTATTTTTTAAACTGAATTACATGCCATACGTGACAAAATATTTTTTTTAATGTTGACTCGGGATGGAATCGGCCTGATTTCTTGAAACCTTATCTCCAAGTCCGAGTCCAGGACCATCGAGTTCAAGTCCAAGAACGAGTCCCTGAAAAATGTCCTACATGACTGCCTGAAACACATTCATTATTAAGCCATTTAAAAGATACTGACGTTTGTTTCCGAGCGATGTTTCATCTTATCCATAACGGTACTATGTATGTTGTACTCTCTTAATTATCCTTTCGTTTTTTTTCAAAATTATCATGCTAAGTAGATTATTGTTTTTCTTTCAGAGCGTGGATACATATTCCCACAGCATACAAAAAGTTAATTTACAAAGTATATATATTGCTATATGCAATATATTCCTAAATGGCATATAATTGTATGACCAGTTCGTTTGTTTTAACCGTAACACCGTTTTAACTTTTTAATTTTAAGTGATAAGTCGAAGTATCCCAAATAGGGACCGGAAAGTCAAGTGCCAATTAAAAAACTCTGCTCTTATCGCTCCTGGCACGGATTCGATTGCAGGCGTGGCTATGAGAGCGGGTTATAGCAGCGCGTTCATGGCCGATAGTTAATATTTCAGAGTTCACCGGTTCCCCCGACCTCTTAACTACCGAACGCCACTATCTGTGCCAAAAAATTGTAATATATGAAAATTGTTTATAATTTAAAAATTCAGATGGTATTATGTCGAGATTTTATTCTTGCTACGTCAAAACTTCCTACATTTCACTATGGCCATGTTATAGTAACTGTCAGTGGTCAGTTTTTTTTCCAATATGAAGTTAATAATAACAACAAAAATAACGTTCACTCGCCGAAAGATTAGCGACTCAATTCAATTTCAGCCTACCGCAATTTATCAGCTGGTATTTCCTCTATAATATTGGTGACCCGTTTAAATTAACTTGATTTCTTTCAACGACTACATTCCATGATATTTTGAGAAAAGTAATCACATTGAGCCTGTTCGATAATGTGATTAAGCAATGATAACTAATATCGACAATATAAATTCTATAAATTAGCCTCTATAATTCAAATTTAAGAAAAATAACGAATAATGCGTCGTGTAAATCCCACAATAATTGGCAAATCGTGTTTATTATTCAACGGTGTTATAATCTGTTTCGTTAGCAAGTAAACATTAAAAACACTTTTTTAAAAATTCCTCTAAATTTAAATCACACGGAAGTGAACTGATTTAGATTTGATTACTTTGGTCATGATATACCATGACCAATTTCAATGTCCAATTCTCCAACTGTCGTCGAAAAACCGCTAAAGCTTCGTTAATTAAGAAATAAATACACAGATAGCTTTTGGATGACATGCATCAATTTTAAATTTGAATAAAATTATTACTGTTATTATGAAATGTGTTCAAATCAGTTACTTTACTCGAGATCAAGGTCAATGCAAAGGTGAGGTCTTATGACCTCTGACCTCATCACAGATTTGTAGATTTTGCCAAGGATTAAAATCAGGTGAGATGTCTTATTGGAAAACATCCATATAGAGCTCCAACAAAATCCACACTATTTCTGGTAATTTATCGCCCGCAACTAAACATAGAAATCTGGTGATGGCCCAAGACCTTATTAAATATGGGAATTTCACAAGGACTCGAAGTCGGGAGCGATACTATATTGGTAAATATGTTAAGTAGGTTTAATGAAATCCATATCACATTTAGTAACCAACTTATGTGGCTCATGGGTAGAGCAAAGGACTCAAAGCCGGGACATCGTGAGTTCGAATCTCAGCCCAGTCGGTGAGATTTTTCACGGGCGGCCTCAACTCAGGGTGTTATGGGGAGGAGGTGCCCTGGCTCACAAAAGAGTGCGCCTTTCGGGAATTATTCGGAGTTATAACTCGCAATGAGGACGATTTCCCACCCATGGCCATCAGGTGCAGTAGGCACCGGGCTCAGTTAACATCAGGATATCAAAGGGGAAAGCAAGTGATACTATCCTGTCAAGAAATCCGAAACCGGAATGGAATTACGTACATATACTTAGTTAAGATAGCATTAAAATTGAAGGCGGTTACCTCCAACAAAATTTTTAAAAAAATCCCGATAAGTAATGTTGCCGACATGATTCAGAGGTACAGTCTATGTCAAATACGACACTTCAGTATAATAAACATGAATTTCCATTGGTTTAATTCTCTTTGGTCTTCGTAAAATTCAATAAATTGTTAAGATAACTTATGCCTAAATTCCCGTAATAATTGATATTCTCCTTGCAACTTATGCCTAAATCACGCGCGGAAATGGTGCCCTCCCGAATCACTGAAAAAGCAAAGATTGTTTAGTTTATCCCCGTGAATTACACAGTTGACAGGTAATTTTCATGCCAATGTACCTGTCTAAAAAAAAAATCAGAAAGCAGAAATGGCGTAACAAGAAAACAGACGATATTTTCTCGATATGTACATTATAAGTAACTAATTGAGACCTAATGGATTTGCGCTGTCATGTTTCCTGTTTGTTTCCATACCACTGGACAAATACCTATGTAATCAAGAGGTTTTGCGTTGCAAGCCATCGATAAACTATGTATTTTACTTTTTTACAAGTGCCGATGGTGGCCTGAGTAAAGTCGTGTTTCCGTCAGCTCGTGAAAATCAATCTTTGTAACGGTGTTGAGCCTTAATAGTCGTAGGCGTACTAGCGCATGTGCTCATAAGCATAAAATTCGCCACAGGAGCGAGTTTCATGGATTGGGTCTGCGTGAACTCTGTGATTTTCGGTAAATTACGTGATCCAAGAATTTAATTAAGGGGGGACGCGATAGGTCGACTGTATAATTATGTTATACACTTCCTCTAGCTCACGCTTACCTGTACATCAGCGATGTGATCGAGCCACCACCATCCGAGACCGAGGGCAAGTCCGAGTCAGGGCTGCTCGAGTCAACGTCCGAGTCCTTCAGGTCCGAGTCCAAGTCTCCTTTTTCGATTCCGCACTCCTTACTAAACAACGTCTGGAATCGAACCCGAGCGTTTCACCACTCCTTTGTCAAAGTCCCGGGTTCGATAATCTAAGTGGATTGATTACCGCGCGCTATGACCATTTCAAGAGCGAACCACCCTCCAATAACTTCCTGTCCAGTGTGTTTATGATTACAATAGTTTCATGGTGATCAGTATAGTAACACTGTATTATAATTTTAAACATATTTATTTTACATGGATTATACACAAAGTTATTTTTATTAATCTAAGTTCTCTCCGTGGCTCAGTTGGTGGCGTTCGGTAGTGTCTAGAGGTGGAAAACCCGGAGAACCCGGTGAAAACCACCGGCCTTGAACGGGCAACTACAACCCACTCTCGTAGCCATGCCAGGGATCATACCGGTATGATGAGAGCCGAGCCGAGCTTTTTACCCCACGAAGCCTGCAGAGCGCTCACTCTTGGCGGGGAGGCGACCGTTAAATTTGGTGTATTACAAGAAGTTCATTATGATCTCGTGGTTTGCACAGAGCTCGGTTCTTTTTATAAAGGTTATGCAAAAGTTATAAGTACGTGCTAATATTAGATGGAACGCTATTGGATACATGTGTCGTGTTCGTTTCATCTTTGTAACCGATAGGTGATATAAATCATAAAGCAGTAGAACTGTTCACACTAAGAACCCGCCCTTTGGTCGTGACACTTTGCGTAATTAAACAACCTGCACACTATTTGCGTTCACGCAAGGCATCGGCTATTACACATCGTGTTAATAAAATAATCTGAAACTGAAACAAAAACTTTACTTTTTAAACGTTTTCAAGATGTAACAGATTAACACGAGCTAGTTGTTTTTCTTACTTCATCGGCTTGGAGTCAAATACTGTTAAAGTGGGTGTTTTTTCCCATTTCAACGATATAAAACATAACTTTTGATGCATGTAAATTTACAGAATGCACAACAGTATAATGTAACACAGTATTATAATTATAAACTTTTCGAACTGTTGGGTTTAAATTGTATTTTTCTGTGTTTTATTTCTGCATGCACATTTCTCTTGCTACTCCTCGTCTGTTTTAAAGGTTTGTTTTAATTTATTTTATATTCTGTAATAAAGACTGATTATTTAGAGAACAATTCAGACATATAAGAGCAGAATCAAATTAAATGTTAAGCTTGAGGAACAAAATCGAGTATAGATTTCAAACGAACCTCTGATGTGTAGACATAAATTATTGTTATGTACCAGAGTGAATTTAAAAAAAAAGCTTTACTTGATTAAGATATAACATTTTATCATAAAGCTAACTTTCCTTTGAGTTCCCAAGATGAAAAAAACTAAAAGGGATAAACTTTCTTCTTCTACGGATAACATGTAGAAACAAGTTTTGTTCCAGATTTAATGCTCTCATCAATTTTAACGATTGAATAACTTCATAAATTAAAGGCCTATCATATGTGTTTGTTCTGTGTACTCATCTTTCTTCCACATAACGTTCTTTCTCAGTCTAAACTCTGACAGACGACGCGAATTAAATGTACGAAACGCTTACGATCTGAAACGTGATTCATATTGCTTAAACTTTTTAAGTTTAAAACCTTAAAAGCTTTGATGTGGTATGAATTCCGGCGTTGTGTTGCATGCTTTACATATTAAATGCCATCTGCTTCAGTGTCACATACGATGCTTTAACATGCTTCAATTATTATTTTCCCGCTATGGATTTTGTGTATCAGTTTCAATTGGAAACTTTTAATTAAAATCTGAAAACTTATGCTGTATCTATATATAGCTTAAAAATAAACTTATCTCCTCATCCAAAGGACTGAATTGATACCTTAAATTCAATCTGCAAGCATATCGTTTAAAGGAACAATATATTAAAGTCACTTTTAATAAACTTTGTCAGTCAGAGCTTTCGTCAACAATTTTTATAATATCTTTTACAACGCATTCAAGTTTATAGGTCTTCCATCAAACTGTCGGATAAGATTTCGACTGAACCTTTCAATGGATGTTTGTTACTTCTTCAATCTGATATGAATTTTTACAATTATACAGAATCCTTGCCTGGTGGAATATTTCTTATAAAACGTCGCTTAAAAGGATTATTAAGTGTCACTTTCTCTTTAATGACCTGAGCTGAGTATGACTTTTATTAATTTTGTAAATGGGAAAAGGGCCTTTAAATACTTGATTTATAACTCCGCATTATACTGAAAGGTTAAATAAAACGTAATCTTTTCTAAAAATCAAGTTCTTTGTTTCAAAATAATTTATCTTTTATTCACATAAATAGTCTTTATGATTTGAAAATAATCTTTATCCATGGAAATATTTTCTCGTATCTTTTTAGATTCACCACTAATCAAACTTCAACTTAACTTAAATAAATCAAGCTCGGCTGGGATTTAACAGTATTTATCATTCTTAGCGGAAGACATATCCATAAGTATAAGTATTTAAATTTACTGAAATATATTCCATTCTTATAGCTAGAACCTCTTTGAAGAAATTCTCTGTATACTATGGATTTCACTTAAAATTACATATTACAAAGTCGTTGTATTTTTAATTCGTTTGTAATCGAAGTATTGGTTCTCTGCCAACCAAGTTTATTGAAGGCGTGTTCCCTTTAATGCAGGGGACGAATCAATCGCTGATTATAGACAATGGTATTAAAGACAGCAAAGTTTATGTACAATTTCGAGTATAAGTAATCGTCTGGAGATACCGCTCTTCTTTGACTTGAAATCGAAATACACCACCGCCGACATGTCTTTGCGCATCAAAGATTGTCCTGAAAGTCTTAAATGGCAAGGTTGCTGTTGTTTGTCGGGATAGAATGACCACATAGCCATGACAGCCTGACTCAGTAGGCAATAAAAATTTGGCTTGTAAGCCTTCTTGAGTCGCGATACAAGCAATATCGAGGAAGCATCGTAGTGGTCTCCCATCATGTTGCAATCATATTCTGGTCAACAGCACATATTACCATTATGCTACGAATGATGTATTAACACAAGTGAAAAATAAGAACACACAACCCATACTGAAAATCCGTCTCTTTGGTAACGAGTCATTTCCTGTATCGCCTACAAGTTGGCTGAGTCTAGTGACCCATGCGAGCTATGCCTGCATTAATGCTGAAGTTCAACAAACCTTCGGAGGGGTTTACCAATATGCTGAGTTAAAACGGATTTTATCTCGCTTATGTACGGTGTTGTAAGAAATTACACTAAAAAAATAAAGATTGATCTGCTTTTAATCAATTTACAGTGTACCTATAGGCCATGAGGCGTTGTCTAAAATGACGAAAATGTTTGCAACATAACGGGGCCTTATAATGCGTTCCTCAGACTTAGATGTTAAGGCACTCTGGCAGCCAGAAATATGGTCTTAATGTCAAAGGGTTGATATGGCGCAGGTAACAACCGGCATCAAATTATTTTCTATGGTGGGGGATGGCTTACAAGAATGGGAGAGTAATCAAAGTTGGGACAGCTTTTTTAATAAATATTTATTTTTATATATCATATAGATATTTATAAGGTTAAAAAAAAAATATTATGTTTCCAGTTAAGGTTAATTTTAAACCAGGTTTATTTCATATATCACATTATTAGTAAAACTCAGAAATGAAACCAAAGTTTGTTATCCTTATTATTATATTTAATTTTCATTAAATAATATTACACCCGTTTGCTAGATAATACCACTGCCAAAAAAAATGCACACATGGCCGTTGGGCACGGTGCTCCCACGAAGCCTGCAGAGGGCTCACATTTGGCGGGTAGGCGACCGAAACATTTGGCGTATTACCAGAAGTTCATTATGATCTCGTGGTTTGCACAGAGCTCAGTTCTGTAAAACAAAAGTTATGCAAAAGTTATACGTACGTGCTTAAATAAGATAGAACGCTATGGGATACATGTGTCGTGTTCGATTCAATGAAGTAGAATTGTTCACGCCCAGAACCCGCCCTGTGGTCGTGACACTTTGCGTAATTAAGCAACGTGGACACTATTTCAGTTTAGGCAAGGCATCGGTTATCATACATCGTGTTAATAAAAGGACTGAAACAAAAACTTTCTTACTTCAACGTTTTCAAGACGTTACAGATAAACACGAATTATTTGTTTTATCACCTTATCGATTTGGAGTCAAGTAACGCTGAGATGGTTGTTTTTTGTCTAATTTCAACGATTAAAAACAATTTTTGCTGCATGTAAAATTACGAAATTCATATTTTTTTTATTATCATCATTCCCTGCTAGTAATATCATAAAGTTTTTGATTTTAAAAATTTTTTAATGTAACATATTATATTGGTAGTGATCTCTAAAATATCATACTTAATTTATTTTACATTTTGGCCGTCTTAATGACTTCCTCCAGGGGTTAACCAGTAGCGCACCTGCTTAAATAGAAAAAAAACCTCGCCAAATGACCGTCTCGTTTTAGCGACCACCTCAAAATAAGGACAGCTTTTCCATGGTACCAATTCTTTTATGTTCTTTATATCATGCTTCCCTTTGACGACACTATCATTATCGCATTCTTGCAAGTATCATTTTCCATCATCCAGCCCTGGAGTAATGCACTTACGTTTACCACTGGATCCCCCCCCCCATAATGACGTCATTATCATTGTCCCTATTCTAGTATGAATATCTGTTTGAGGACGGATGGCTCTCTGATAATCTTCCTATTTATTTCAAGATTTTTATCTTCTTTCAATCCCTCTGTCGGGGGGTATGCGTTCATCCATATCCGTGTGTATTTGTGTGTATGTTTTGTGATAGTTTACAACGTAACTCATCCCATCCTAATTTGAATTTCATGAAAATTTCAAGATATTTCGGGCATAGGTCAAGGATGAAGACTATGAAGAACATTTATATGTAGATCTCGCACATGTTTCGGATTCAGGAATTGCATCATTGTTTATTCATGAACTTACCGTCAATCAATGCACTAGTGAACCTGGGAATAAGGGCAGAGCAAGTGAATGCAAATCTACGAATGCAAAACCATTGCGGAAAGCAGATATTAAGTTCTCCGTGAAATAAAGTCTTATTCACCTCTAGCTCATAAATAAAACAGATAATAAATATTATAAAATTGTCAGTGGTTTCGAACAGCTCCTCCTTAGCCACGCCCCGGAGCGCCGTCAACTGCTCTTAAAATGAGGAGAGCGATGCCAAATGTATCTTAAGATACGCGAGTTCAAATCTCAGCTAAGGCGGTGGGATGTTCACGGTCGGCTCCGACTTAGGGTTAGCGCTCTGCAGGCTTTATGGGAAGGCCCTGCCCATCGGCCGAATTGCATTCACAAACTAGTGCGCCTTACGGGTTCTCCTCGGTCGTATGACTATGCAATGCGGAGATTAAACACCAACGACCCGAAGGTGCAATAGTCACTGGGTCTGGTTAACACCAGGATATAAAATGAGAGGAAGCGTGTGGTACCTCCATTTCACGTAATACGAAACCGGAATGGAATTATGTCAATCTACTTATACCTAGTTTAGCTAGCATTAAAAAAATTGGAGGTGGTCACTTGAAAAAAAAATTAAACTAAAATTGACCGGAGAGTCCTTATTGATAAATGTTGATTCTAAGTACCATCAATAGGTCTGATTTTGATGTCTATAATCTGTTCTAATGCAGTAACTTTCAATTCTACTAGAAAATATTTAGTACAAACAATAAATTTATTGTTGGACTAATAAGTTCTGATTGGTCACAGGAGATATTTAATTAGATAATGTTAGAAAGTTTTTTTAAAGTTCTTCCTCAAGTGCTGTGTTGGCTTTTTCAGAAAACATTACGAAAATCTACTGTGCCTTTTTTTGTCGAATGACTACAAGGAAGGACAAAAATGTTCGCATTCAGAATGTACCAGTGGTAAAGCCATGATTTCTACATGCGACCCGTGACATCTGGGTTCAAAATGGCCGCCCTATGAGCGGTTTAAAGAAACTGAGAGAAATACCTTCCTAGAATTTTTGTGCGCAGAATGTTTAGTGACAAGGGGGTGTGTATCGGCATAGTTTAAAGCAAAATAATGCATTGTTACCAAGCTTAAAAATTCAGATTACATTAGGATTTTCTCATACATATATTGGGCAGGATAAAGCCTAGTGAATGAGGGGTTGAATATCAGAGCAAGATCTCTCATTGGATCAAGCACCGGCATATAACTCCAAAAATACGAAATGGGGAAATTTGGATAGAACTTCTGAAATTCGCTCTTACGTCTTATGACCGACCATAGCTGCTGAATAATTCAAGGGGAACGTTTCATTTTACTAGAAAATATTGAGTACATATAATACATTTATCATCTTTTGTCGAACTAATTAGTATTGATTGAACACAGAAGATAATTAATGAAATATTGTAAGAAAGTCTTTTAAAAGTTCTTTCTATGGTCGTATGTTGACGTTTGCAGAAAACTTTATGAAAGGTTCTGTGCCCTAGCTTTTTCAGTAGAATGAGTACTATAAAGAATACATATTTTCACATTTATCCCCACAATCTTTATATTGAACTATATTGTTATATATACAAAATACATAAAAAGAATTAAATCTTAACAATTCATGTCAGATTGAAACCAAACCACTTAATTAAACCGGTTTTCAACAGCAACGGCCTTTATTTAACTTAAACTTTAATTAAATTAAATGTACCATGGCAACGCAGACAAAGGAATTTACAGATGACGATTTATGTAAAATATTTACTATGCCTTTTGACAGGTGGTAAAGACAGGAGGCAAGCTTTAGGTTATTTCCCATAATGCCATGCAGCCATGTACAACGGAAGTGTTCTACATCAACCCACCATGGATCCACATGCTACGGCTGTGGCCGGGGCATCAATTTCAGTGACCTGAATACGTCAATAGAAAGAGGGGCTGCAATATCTCAATTAATCAAATCCTTAAGACAAGCAGGCAAGCGTTAGTTATATCTGCAGAAGATGACCAGTTGTGGACGATCCCAATGGATCAGGGAGCTGGTGAACTGTGCATAGTTCGGTCAGCGAGTTTGGCTTAAAGTCGATATCCCTTTCGGTTCTTTTCATCGATCCTTTGTCATTTCCAGCGCCGCTCCCTCCCCGATAGCGCTTCCAAGAGCGCAGAGGTATTAAACAAATAAGGCGACTAGTAACTCGCCTCACATCGCCACTTAGAAACAGCTAAACGCTCTCCACACCGGCGTGATTGGCAGAGAGAGAAAGAGAGAGCTTGGCTTTAGTTTAGCCCGTGCCAGTCCCTGCAGTGCTTCGCTGAAGACGCTGTTGCCCGCAAGGTATGTTCGTATCATATGCGTTTTCATTAGACAGTCTAGCTGCGCGGGGCAGGTTTATACCACATGTATATGAATGACGTTAGCTTAATGTCGGTATTATTAAGATTGACTTTATTAATATTTGGCAAACTTCTCGTTTGATAGCTTTTGATTTTCATACTTGAAAGTTAATCTCTTTCGGGAAATACCATTGGGGGAAAACATGTATTTTTAAGCAAGTGGTCAAAATTAAATGTTCATTTGGTAGGTTATACTGTTATTCGCTGTTAAAGAAAGTAAGTTTCTATTAATTCTGACAACACGCATAGTACTTCATATTTAAAGATGGTTTATATAATAGAGTTGAACCGGTTGACGTTTTCACGAGAGAAAAGTTTTTGAAGAAATATCGAAAGGTATATATTGGTATTAAGCTTCAAAAATATTTTCACACTATTATTAAATTCTTCACTTGTAGCTCCTCGACTGATAGTGTATATAAAAATAATTTATTCAAAATTAACTATATCCATTTCTTGGAAAATGGCTATGATCTATAAAAACAGTCTGTCTATAAAGTATACGAAAACTTAACACGTAAAGATCAGCGCGCACTCGTGTTAGTTTGTGTGAGTTCATTTGAAAGGTTTACCTAGTGAGTTATTTAAATTTTGGTTACTAAATTAAGTATGTAAATTGTAAAAAATAATCAGCGGAATAGTATTGAGTGTTCATTGAAAAACAAATGTATACGTAATGTTAAATACACCTTATTTTACGAGTTCTATCGTGCATATTATCTATACCAGAGCCTGATGTGTCACAAACTTCCGTAAACAATATATCCCAGCTGATATACCCTTTTGCATTGCAACTTGTCTTTTCACTGGTTGTTTACATAATTGCGAATTTGCTCACCTTAATCAGCAATCATATCAGAAAGGGAATCAACATTACAACGTTCATAATATATCATCTTTCAGACAGGCCCGTTTTGAAAAAATCAGCGTCCGCACTGGGTAATTAGAAATAAATAATGAGGACGTCTGTTTGCAATTTCGGCCGTTATTTGGTTCAGCGATCGAGATTATCGATAAAGACTTCTGGCACAAATATAAATCTGAACCAGACTTCTCTAATTAAATGTTGAGGATCGTGATTTGTAGATCGGAGCTTTTTGGGTCTCAATGCTAATGACCTTCCATTTCCTTTGGTTCTGCATTTTTCTATCATAAGCGTCCTTCAAGCGTTCGCGCTTCCGCCTCTTCGTTCTGGAAAAATCTGATCATTACGGGAATTAATAGAATATTTCAAATAATACAAAACTGACGATGGTTTTTATAAAGTCAAACTGGTTTGTTATGGTTGAAAAAAAATTCCAGAATTTGTTTGTCGCATTTGTTGTGGTAATTTGTGTTTTAATGATAAAAAACATCGAAATGGACACCTAATCTAACTTTTCACCGAACCCAAGAAGACATGCGGGCTTCTAATTATGAATTAAGGCCTTTGATTCAATCAAAGAACATTTTGTTTGAACTAAAACTCAAAGAATATGGAGTTTCCGTGTGTTCTGCCTTAAATATCTCTATTAAAGGCGCTGTGGAAATGTAACGACCGCTAACTTTCTTTTGATCAGTACCCGCTTTCGCTTGAAGCCATTTATCTGTATGCACAAGGGCTCTTAATTGATTTGCAGCCAGGTATAGGCCTAGAGTGTTAATTAAATATTTAACACGTCAACCGATCTCGGAACCTCCGTTGTGTTGTTGGATGAGTGTTGTTTGTATGAGCAATAAACACACGTTGTAATTAATGTTTCCTTTATGTTTACGAAAAACGTTTAAAGATACGTGACATTTTTCCTGAAATGGTAATTTCAAAGGTTATTTTTATTTACTTAGTGTCAGGAATGTTACTTGTGCTGTCGTTAGGATGTGGCTTCCCGGAGTTACATTGTTACTCATGTGTCGTATATGTACGAAAAACGTTTAAAGAGACATTACATTTTTCAATGAAATGATAATTTAAAGAGTAATATGTGTCAGAAATGTTATATTTGCTGTCGTTTGGATATCGTTTCCCAAAGTTACACAGTCAGTTATGATTTGAGTGTTTCCGAGAAACATGTATATAAACTTAAAGGGGGTTATTCCAATATCTGACTTCTGCTATCTATAGATAATCCCTTACGCATTTTATAAAAGAAGTGTTGAGCAGAAAAGGAGACACAGGCTGTTTGTTTTGTTTAGATCCCCGTGTTTATTACATGCTCGGACCCGCCATAATAATCCAGACATATACAGAAAGGGCAAGTGGCAGCAAGTCAGAATAAACCGAATTGAGCAAGGGCGTTTTGGGTCTAGTTTATTTTTTATTTAAGCACACGTGCCCCAAACACCTTTTTCACATACTTTATGTTTTCCAACATTGGCGCATGTACCATGTTAACTAACAGATTGTAGATAAGCAAGTTCATATATACATCATTTTAAGATTTTTTTTTGTGAACAGGAATCACACAATATGTACACATAGTCAAACTAGTATCAAAAATATTATTTTCGCTGCCGCAAAGATAATATATTCCTAGAAAATAACACACTCTATAGCTTACTGTGGGTGCATGGAGTTAGTTCAAAGTTGCAAATCATATTGCAGACTTATGCGTAGTATTCTAAATATAATTTCATAATATGGTGCACTTAGTATTTTCAGATTTTGGGAAGGATTATTGAAAGACATTCATTTTGACAGTAGTACAAATATAGTGAATTATCTATTACCTTATTTATTCTACATGGAGTGTACAAATAGTTATTATAACTAATCGCGGAACTCCCCATGGCTCCGTTGATGGCATTCGTTAGTCTGCAAGGGTGGAGGAAACCGGAGTAGCCGGAGAAAGCCATCAGCCTTGGACGGGCAACTACAACCCACTCTCATGGCCACGCTGGGGATCGAACTCGGGTCGCCAGCGGAGAAAGCCAAGCGTTTTACCACTCAGCTGTCCACGCGCACTTTAGAATTAGGAGTTGAGTACATTCTTGTGAAAAAAATACTCCTAGTTAAATCGAACCCTGAAACAGAGATCGGAGAACTGAAAATACAATGTCCATTGCCATATGTTGCGGTCCAGTGGTTAAATCATACGACCTGAGAACTCGAGATCTCCCTTCTGCTGCGGAAAGCGTTTAACAATTTGATATTTTAACAGGATCTAAGGGATTCAGTCCATTTAGTAGATGAAGGTCGTACAGAACAGAGGAAATCTAGATAAAAAATTGTATAATTCGCATTGTACAAACTTTAGGAATTTTATTATAAAAGAATGCAACTTATATGATTTTATTATCCTTCAGTTCATTTCAACAGACAGTGTCACGTTAAGCCAAATCCACATAGGCGATTTAAGTGAACAATAGTTTTCTGATTTTTTTTTTTTCATTCGACCTAGAATAGGACTCAGAAAGGCTGTGAAAAGAAATCATGACATTCACAAGGGGACATTTCGCGAAAGAGCAAAAGAAATATGAGTAAAGAAACATGTTTTTACCTATTTGTAGTGTAAAAAAAAAATATCTCAAGGACCAAACCTTGCAGCAATGGACAACAGTCTATGTAGGGCAACAGATGAAAGATGCTTTTAGCTGTATTGATACCATACAGAGACTGTAGAGACACAGTCAATTTGTACTTATCAGTCAAAAATGGGCACAACAGATGTGCCCCGCCCAGGTCACACAAATTGTACAGCGGATCACGAGAAGTAAGCGGTTCGTTTATGAACAGGATACTCCGCTTTCCTACAGCACAAAGACGACAATCTATCCGTCAAAGGGTTGCAATCGGACTTTAAGAGGGAGGTATTATTATTTCAGTTATTCTCAAGTGGACGGAGGCGTTTTCATGAAGCGAGCTACCAGCCGGCAGATTATTGACAAAAATGTTTTGGACAGGGAGGCGCACTTTCCGACCATGACGCTCACTGGATTTCAACAAATCTTTTTACCCACGCGATACTGCCTATCACGAGAAGTAAACGGCAAAATAATGTAAAATCGTCTCTTTTGATGTGTACTTTGTTATATTATCTTGTCTTTCATCTTAATAATCAGTCTAGTATGACAATTTTGTTCAACCTAATTTCCAAAGTAAGAATTTCCATGGATACAGATTTGTTCAAAGTTAACTTTTTTTAGATTCTCCATTATGAGTTGATATAGTAAAGAACAATGTCACTTAAGATTAATCCAAGCAGTTGAATTTACCTTATTTTTCATAGTTAAGTTGGAATATAAAACAAAATACAATCACGTGTCCACGTGTATCAAATATGGTGAGGGTGTCGTGCTGGCAAGCAAGCAAACAAGGACGCGGTCACGTGTCCGCATGAACACTGGTCAGTGCGGTTTTTCAACTATCGCATCTTCAAAATGGCGCCCGGCACATTTAAGCATATATATATATATATATATATATATATATATATATATATATATATATATATAAACCCGCGTTGTCTTTGCTGCTTAGACCTCAGCAATATAATCTGAAGTTTGTAATATTGCTTTCCTCTCAGGATGTGCCATTATAACTTCATAATGATGCCCCGATAACCCTCTGGGACGGTCAACCCTAATCCATACACTTTTACGCCACGGATTTCACTTTACCACCAGAGGTTGTTTCTACACAAAGCGAACCTCTTTCTGAAAGGCCCTGTAGGACGGCCGGGACTACTTTTCTCAACTGTGAAACTTTAACATATTTCATGTACATTTCAATGAAGCTCCTCCTGTTTACAGTTCACAAAATATTATTTATTCCGTAAAGCCCATACCACAAAAGAGTGATTATTTAATATCAACAAGTCCGAGTCGTTCGGAACCCAAGTCCAAGTCCTAGTCAAATGCAAATCTTCTTATAAAAAGAACTTTAAAATGAAAAAGAAAAATCATGCGTAATTACGTTGGTGTAAATATGCTTTTTACTTGAATGTGTTATTAAATTTATCTCCCAATGCATAGCAAAGCATACTAAATGTAGTCTTTTGTAGTAGTCTAGTAGTATTTCGCACATGCAGACAGTCTTATTGTATGCTATTGCTGTTTTACTGGACAGGAGATGGACTGATTTCTCGGGTCTCTTCCTCCGAGCCCGATTACAAGTCCAAATCTAGGTCTTGCGGGTACAATTCCGAGCTCCCGGAAATAATCTAAAATTGACTCTCGATTACCTTGTAAGGGGTAACCTGAAATAGGGTTTAGGGTTAGCTCTAAATCTCCGCATATTTAATGATTAAACGATGTACTAAAAGGGGCCCAATCACCTATCTGACCTTTATAGACTAAAGTTAATCCTTTTGAGCTTTTATAAAAACAGACCAGAGAACGTGGATATCGCCACACGTAGGTTCCTTGATTTGTTTATATCAACCAGTTTATAATATATGGAGGCCTGCCAAAATATTAAAAAAAAAAAATAAAACAAGGACATCTGGTAGCAAATCAGATAAGCCAGAGGTTTGCAAATGGCGTTTTGCAACAAGTGACTTTACAACCTCAGCGTATATGCAACCTACCACCTTGATTATATGTTTTTTTACCTACGTTAGACAACATTGCTGTGTTTAAAGAAACATTGTTAATAAACAGGTTTATACATCCTTTACGGAACCATTATAAGAACTTTTCATGACCAGAATTACCCTTAGATCATTAATATATACCCTTATAGATCATTAGTATATACACATAAGAAGCCAGAAATCACATCAATTCTTTTTCAAATGGCAGGTGAATAGGAACCTTTAAGTATCCCTAAGCCAGTTTTCCAAAAGGAATCTTATGTTATCTACGGGCATGTTCATTATGTATTGCAGATATCAAATTCTGCAATTTTTCTGTTGATAAATGACCATCTATTTAGTTGTCCGCATGATAATCAAAACTCTGATAACGGAGAATAAATACTTATTTTTATGTGCTGGCGTATAAGTTACAGTTCCAGGAGATATATTTTGCTGCATAATTATTGACAGGGTAAGGGCAAGAAGAAGGACCTTTTGGAATAGCAGTTCAGGTTTTGTGACACCGGTTAGGATTACTATTATTTAAATTTGTAATAAAAGCTACTTGGCCTTTAACACATTTGTTGCCCCTACATTTTTCCTATATATGAATATGTCCTGAGGTCTTAAATTAATTAGAAATATAAGTTTTGTTATAAAATATAAAGTGAGCAATTATGTCTCTTGTGCGAAGTGACATACGAGGTATATATAACTGTGAATGCATTGTAATTTGTTCGAATGAATGCCAGTTTCATACTCTTAAATAGAAAGTTAAAACTGATTAAAAATGTTAGCATTTGTTTGAAATATAGCAAGTATTTCCTGATTACATGAGAATTTTACCTAAGTAAAATTAGTTTATCTTAAAACATGTAGCCAAATTAAACCTTATCTTATTATTTCGGTTAAATAATACGTTACTGTCACTTTCATATTCATCTCGAATTATGTCTACCGTTTCTTCCGGCTGCGTTTGCCACTGGAGATTTGGAAATGATTAAAGATTAGGAAAAATGATCAGAAAGGATGCCCCAGTGGTTTACGCCTTGTGTTATTGGCCCGCACACCTCAAATAACTCCTATTGGTCAGAAAATCAATAAGTCTGCACCAGCGTCATACCTCTTGCCAGCGCTCTGGAAGCCGTATACATGAAAGGCAGCCTTTGCAAACAGATGGTAAATTGACTGAATTAGAAAATTGGTGAGATGACCTTTGCGAAAGGAATGTACGAAACTATATATTACATTATATATCTGATTTAAGAACCAGTCTGAAAAGGTCACATGACAGTCAAACGCCACGTGACAAGTCCTCACGCGAACAACCTGGGACATATATACCCGTCATCAGCAGTGATTCAAGGATTAAAGCTACATGGACCAGGGAAACATCTGGTCTGTGTAATGGCATTCGTAAGATGAACCCCTAATGTTAGCCATATATATTCATTTGAGGGCTCAGTGACGAGAGACACTCCTGACAAACAATGCCATTCATTATATACGATCTTTAACTACGCTAAGTAAAGGACTCTGCTCCCTAACAGCAGGTGCACGGTTGCTGTTTGCTTCAGAAACCAGCGCCGGTTTGCCAATATAAGACGTGCTCAATTGTAACTTATGATCCAACAAACTATAGGGTGTTCCAATAGTATATCGATGCTGCATTTTCTTTCTGTTTTCCGCAGTGTATTCACTTTCGCAAAAGTTAACATTAATTTTAAAAGATTTACAAATGTATTCATCCTTTAGCTGTGAATAGAAGAGAGGTTGGCTTTTTGTGTATGATTTGAAAGAAAGACAACTTCAGTTAAATATCGCAGAGCGCTTACATAAGTTGATATTCGTTGCTCCAAATGAATGGGATGAAAGTTTTTATCAATATTCCCAGCTTGCGTTTCATCAGCAATATTGCATGATATTGTGGTTATAGTGATCAATTATTTCATACAATATTGAGTTATAATGTTATTCTTTTTTATTTGAATTGTTCTGTACAGTTATTTTACTTGTTCTAAGCAACTTCGTTATGTAGAAAAATAACTATCCTCGCTCACTCAGCAACTTACAGTTAGACATGCCGTTGATCAGTATTCCATAAAAAAACACGTAAGAGTTTTCTAGGAATCAAGGTAGACTGTTTTGCAACTTTTATTCTAAACATCTACAGTCCTATTTCCAAACACTGATGTAAAGCGAAACATACCCTGGAGCGTTTCATTGTTTTGAAATGATAAGAAAACCTCTGCTGTACATATCAAAGACTGAGTCCATTCTTTTTTAAGACCTATAAGAGATTATCGGAAACTATATGTGGGAAAATTTCTAACAGAAGTCTTATGTAAACGACGCCCCTTGCTTTGTCAGCTGAAGTGGATAAGAATTATTTGATAATCAGCACAAATTTTTACAGCCTATTATTGTATTCTAATGGTATGTTATTATGTTTATGAATAGTCTTTAATTGTATTAATTTAAACCTGGATTTCAGGTTAGTTAGCGTTTTAATGATTATTTGAGATTTACTGTCTTATTTTAAAATTTGGTGTCAACCATGTCCCTAATCGGACAATGGCTTGTCATTGGGGCATAATTAATATATCTTTTCTTGTCTTATCAAAAGGCAGACTTTCTTTCTTGGAATCATTCGTTTTAATAATTAAATGACTTTAGACGAGAAAAGTGATATTGTGGTATGGGAGGAGGTTACCACAGAACTGGTGGTGTTTTACTGTCCATTTTATGACGTTGGTCCTCATATGAATATTGCTACAGTTACTATGAACTATATAGCAAAATAATGGTTTCTGAATACATGATTTCTAGAAACTTGTCTTGTTTTGAAAATTTAGCGCCTTCCACAAGTTATTAAATCGACATTCGTTTTTTACCTCCGTCTAACCACTGCATGATATAGCTGGTTTCAAGCTTTGATGCACAATGTATGTACCCCGTGGTCGTGTGACTCAGCATATTCTTGGAAGGGTGCCAACCGCCCGGTGCGAAACCCAATATAATCGCCAATTGCAAGCACTGGTCACGTGAAAGGATCGAGTTACAAGCTGGAACATAGGCAGCGTTTACCCTTTTGGCATATACCGTATTGTTAGCCGGGAAAACTACCGTTTGTTTGTTACAATTTAATTGCTTTCTTTAAAATAGCGGTCTACAAATCCTTGCGTTTCAAATGTGTCATTTTTCCTTTTTGTTGTAAGACCTTACACAATAAAACAATCTTGATTAAATAAATAAAACTTGTGTCTAGTTCCGACACTAGATCAAAATCAAGTTATGAGTCTTTTTTTCAGGTAAAAGTTTCAAAAGGAAAGACAATTGGCATCTTGTTGAAGTTTTATGGAGATAATCAAAGTCCTTTAATGTGACCTTAAACGAAATAACCATCGCCTAAAATCATCTAAGAAACCAGAGAGGTTCGGAGACATAATTATAACATGTAGGCTACGTTTATATTGACTGTACAAGGACTTGGTAGTAATAACCCAAAGTCAACTTCCTGGATTCTAAAGATTTCGTATAACAGAGGGTGGAAATCGAGCAAATGAATCTACGGGACGTGTTCTATAAATAGCCTACGATTAAACTAACGACGACAAAACGGCACAGCGAGCACGTGCTGGATCGAAAGGTGCTTTTCCCCTTCCATGAAGCTCATACAGGGCGCTCAATATTATTGGTTAATATTGGTTTGGGCGGCAAGGACAAACGCTAAGATGGAGTCTCTCCGGCCGGCATTGACCGAAAGCGGGGCGGCGCAGGATATGTGAGTAAAGACATCCTAGTCACAACAGTGTAAGCTGGACTTGCCGGCATGCCCAAGTTGTGGGCCAAATAATCGTTTCTCAATATTCTTATTTAACCAATGACTCTCCAGCTGAGCCAATAACTGTGCGGTCCAAAGGTCGAGGGGGGCTATCAAATGGCGTCGAGCTATTTGTCAACGGTACGTCACGAGCCTTGTGATTTATATAACAGATTCGATGGTTCATGGATCGGACCCTGTTTTGATAACCCTAATTATCCGATAGTCTACATAAATAAGGGCGAAATCTTAATATATGGACCAAGCATTATGTAATGTACTGTTGGTGAACATATATAGCGCTTATATAATCAAATAATTTGAACCTGCCTCTTTATGTTTCTTTTTGAACAGAGATAAACTTCTCCCCGGGGCAACATCCAACATGCGAGAGTTCTTTAGCGGACAGCATCCATTTATTAATTGATTTTTTTAAAATAACAATCGTCATAAATATACAATCATTATTCTTATAGTGACACAATTTTGTAAACAAGTACAACAGGGATAAGGCATTATTTAGTGTTATGTTACTTTGTAAACGCTATTTAACAGTTGCTGCAACAGGTTTATGTTTCTTTGTATACACAAAAAGAGTATCCTCTTGTATCTGTTACAGGAGGCTCGGCTATGAATTGTTCATTATCATTCCAGGATAGTCGGTTTGAAATAGTCAAGAATTTACACTCTTTCTAACATTTTATCCACACGTTCCAAAACGGCTCTGTACTGACTGATGCATATCATTTTACGTAGGCAAAGTCTGTTTCTTAAACTGACGATACACACATTGCCATTGGTTTGCAAGGATACGTGTGGGCGGCACAAATTGACACACAAGGCCGCATGTGGCCCGCTGGCTGAAGTTTGCCCAACCTTTGCTTTATAATTTATCAGATTAATTGAAATTATGAAATATAATATAAACAAAAAATAATGGACAGGTCAAGGTATACTGTTACATAATTGTATATAATGGTATATTAGATTTTCTTCATGAGTCATTATAACGAAATTTGAAGTCACTATATATGACCGCAGGACGGTATTGTTATATTTTACAGCGCACGATCCATGCAGCAAGGATATGATTGACTGTGTCTTCCAGTTGTATTTATTTATCAACCATTAAATTCATTCAATGAGTTATTCAGTAAAGTTATTTTATTTTCCTCGTTCTTGGAAGCTTTTGAATAATTTTACCTTATTTCGGTACAAATGCAAACAAAAAGACTAACTCGTAATGCGAGACCGCATTAACGTCTTTATTAAAATGTCCTTATAATCCCATGTAACGTGCATTGGTGCTGTGGTAAACTTAATATTCGCGGGGTTAAATCTTCGAGGTTTAAACTTATTGAAGTGGCTCCCGAGGGTTCAATTCCCATGGTTTACATCGGAGTTATATATACAGAATATGTCATGCACAGGACAAAAT